>LUCH01000217.1:0-156136 GCA_013368495.1 Paragonimus heterotremus | reverse complement strand
TCGTTGGTCTGATTTTGTTCAGCCATAACTTGTCCGGTTGTTCTTGTTGTCTGCCATCTATCCACTGTGGGTTCTGACCGTATTCCACGACCGTGTCGAGATATTCCTTTGAGAGTTGGAATAATCGTGCCTCCGATTTGGTTGTCCATCCCATTTTGCCTGCCATGACTCGCCCGTTGGTCCGATCCAGTTAAGCGATGACTGATCCGGTCCCTCACACCGTCCCCGATCGACTCGCTGTGAGGTTTTGGACGTACCTCCCCGGGTTGAGGTATTCGGCCGGGTGCTTTAATACTCGCAGCTCCAGCCTGATAATCCACTACGTTATGTATTAAGGAATATGGTCTTCATAATACGTTGCTATCCACATCTCAGTGGTAATCTATGAGACTTGATTAACGACTATTATCTACTTATTAACGTGCTTGGTCTGTTATGCCGCCCCTGCGTCAATCGGTCAACAACCATAAATGTTTTTCGACACCGGTGGTGAATGCATATGGACACACCTCTTTTGCCTGAATCAATGACCTGATTCAACCAGCTTCTACAGTGCTTATTAATCTTACGCCAGGGATCCTCAGTGACTCATATGACACGTATTGAGTCGTTGGCGAACACGGTTAGTGGTTCTTTCGCCTGTTCTCGACTTTAGTGAAGCTGAGTGATCGTATCACATTATACAAAAGACTCTTTTAACGAACTACTACTGTGAGCCACTACTTGCAGTTTCAGACTGGGCGTTCAGCTGTAACACAGGTCAGGTCCATTTTGTGAGGGAACTGTTCTCTCTGCTGGCTTATCACACTGTTATGTCTATCAATCTGAAGTTTGTCTATAAGCTGCGTCCAGGTTTCTTGGCTTTTCTCCGCTTGTTCCAAACCGATAACTCAATTGTTACAATAACACTTGACCAGTAGGCCCCTGTGTCTTAAATTAAATAAAGTGATCTTCAGTTACAGTTCACTGTAACTTTTGCATTTGCTTGCACTTTAGCGGTTCCTTCCGCGTTGACTTCTAATGACGGGGGCGTACATGCGTTTATTATACACTGTTATCAGTGACTTCGGTCCGGTTATTTACTCTCGAAGGGGGACTGTAAAGAGTTGAAGACCACCGATAGAAAGATTTTTCGTTTCACCTAATTTTTCTTCTCAAGTATTAATGATTTCACTGAATAATATTTCTTCAAATTGAACCGGATAAATCTCCAGCTGAGTTGATATGATTATGCTTCAAATAAGTGCATGACTGCAAAACGAATAGTCGGTTTTTTATACCTTGCAGTGGTCAGTCGTCAACTAAAACATCGAACAACGCTGACTTGATGTATGAAGTAATTCTTTCTTCAATTTTTTACTTTGGGTTTCCAAAATACCTTATTTAAAAACCACGGGTTCGAAAAAATATCTGAACGATGTTACAGAGATTGACAAGGAAAATAACCCACAATCCGATTACATATTACTACCAGTTTCATAAAATATCATTCATTCTCATGTCTAGATTAAGCATCAAAATGTATCGTTTTAATTAATTGTCGGCGGCCAATCAAATACATTGTCACTACACATAAATAGGACGTAATTACCCCACTGTCATTATGTGACTTAGGTTAACATCCTCCATACCAACGAGTTGGTGTGGTGTGTTTACATACTTCTTTGCTATTATCTAAGTGAAGAGAATGAGGCTGCCATCAATTTCTGAGGAGTTAATGATAGCTTGTTCATGGTATCAGGGCTTTTCATATCAAGTTTTTGCTTCCTGGATGTTCGTCCAGACTTTTCCACGGAGGGTTAGAATCTGTTGTTGAGATCCGTGAACCTTCGTTCTGGTAAACAGATGTTGTCCAGATTATCATTCATAAGACATGTTATGCTTGCGATCAACTTGTGAACTACGTTCTTTTTGAAACATTACATTATACAGACCTAGATTTAGCTCTTTGCTTGTTAACTGTGATTACCGAATGTCTGCTTCACCTGCATTTTGCCGTGAGTCCGCTTATGGAGGGTTCAGTATCTAAGATGACTTGCTCACTTTCTGTAGTACGCAGGTAGACAACCTTTTCAAGTTTTCTCTTATTGTTGGAAATGAATATTTTGTTGTTATTCTACCACGCCAAAGGCGGATATTTTTTCAGTTTACACCAGAAGGCTGTCAGAGTTTACTTTTCTATTGATTGAAGACCAGCGAATTTTACGTAGTTTAATTGGTTCTTCAACTATTCACCTAGCTCGGGCTTAATCAGTTCACTGCAGTTCTAATTGCTATTAAAATTTATTACTGTCCTAGTGTGGCTTACGCACATTATTGGCGATCTGGGAGAGGTGATTGAAGTCTCTGCCAACTGCTGAAAAGGTAGTCGTAAAGTTTGTACACTGCTGCAACCCTTCATAATAGTTGCATTGTTCTCGTAGTGCTTCCGCACATCTTCTTGCAAAGGTGTGAAGATCACTATTATGGTTTATGATCACCTTTTTTGTAATCAATGGTGTTTAACTCTAGGCTGCTAGTTATCAAATTTTATCAGAATTGCAGACAGACATTGTGGATTTGCAAATAACGTTTTCCAGATGGTGTTCATCGTTTTTACACTCAAATTTGGGCAGTTTTGTGTCACGATCACTCGCCAGATGTTTACTTGCACGCACGTTTCGTCGTATGTCAGTTTACACAGTGTTAACCATTGCATTACTTACAAGCTCTTTGCGTGACAAAAACGGGAATTTCTATCAAAGTGCTTTCTTATCACTGTGGCTGGTTTACTTCAGTTTCCATCTTATAACAGAAAACACGAAAGACATTATTCAAAATAACAAACCACTTAGTTTGCTTAATTTCTACACAAAGTAAATTGATGAACAAGGTCAATCTGGAGACAGTTTTACTTGACTGACATAACCATAATCGCAGAGCTGAGCGAGATACCTGCAGGGTGATGTAAAAGACATCTGCCTAAAATCACGTGTCTTAAGTGCAGTTTGTCAGCAATTTTGATGAACTTGAGAGCATAGCCCCTTATCCCATGTTCCCACGTCTTCACCCATTGGCATTTGAACTGAAGAGGTTTTATAGCAAAACGAGGCACTATGTCTGCATTCGGGACAATCGGTCAATCCGAGAATAACAAACAAAAAAATATGGCTTTTCGTTCGCCCATGCTTATTCAACCGAATCCATTGTGAAGTGAACGACGCATTGGTCACCACAATCACTTCACGTACTCACAACTGGATTTCAACTCCCTATCCTGGCAAAGATACGAAGTAGTTATTAGATCCAGGGAGTGCAAATCGCGATTATGTCGCCTTCGTTCACAATGGGCTGATTGAAGTGTCTATGGGAAAGAAGAAATTGCCATCGGGTATGAAGGATTCTCACTTCACTTTACGCAAAACAGAAGTCCATTGTCACTGCCTACAATTTTGTGCGCGGAGACCTGAGTAGACAACATAATGTTCACAATTTTGTAGTCAGTTCAGATTAATTTTTCATATGTAGCATCTTCGTCAGCTGTTCTTAGAGGTCCTCTGGAATATGACTGGCCGTCTGCATCTGATATTACACCTATGGACCTTTTTCGCTTAGTTTTTTCGGTTTACTTATATGGTGTTTTGTTACGGTATCGGTTTTAGTTTTCGAATTTTTCCGTCGCGATGGATTAAAAATTTCTGTAATTTCTGCCACTGTTTATTGAATTGGCTAAGAGAGAGTAGACTTTCAGAAATTCTTTTTGCAGAAGAATTAATGCAACACAACCATTCAGCACGAGGCATCCCTTGAAAAAGATTTGAAAACGTTTAATGTTATTGTTGGGGAAATTCAAGAATTGGACACTGTCTTGAAAAAAGACGTTTCAATTATTGATTTTTCATTATAGTTCAACTACTAGGTCACCCATACAGTTTACACCACCATTTATGATATGATATATGAACATGAGAATGAATAACATTTATTACCATCATCGTTTTGGTGGAATTCAAGGTTGTCGCGTTCAAGACTAACCAGCTTATTTCCTGCAATCTAACAAAAATCTTCATTCTCAGAATGAGGGCATCCTAAGTAGTTAAGAACGATTCTCCCCGAACAACAGATCAATAGAGGACTTTTTCAATGTAATGGGACTTCTCAAAGTCAGATAGCCTCAATGAAAATTTTGTCCACATTTGAACAAAGATAGTTGGGTATGAGGTGAAAGAACGGATTTTTTAAGAACTTGTGTTTGAAAATTTGAGAGTTATTCGAACAAGGTAGAACTGCTGTTTTCATTATTTTTAATTGAAAGCATTCGGTTTGAACCAACGGCTGAAAATCAAGAGCAGTTTGTACGTTGCATGTAATAAATATGTTGGTGTAATTTTAGTCACAGCTTTACGACTTAAAAATGTACGCAAGTTGAACTAATGTCGGAACTTTTGTCTGCTGATTATGTTAATCACTTGGTACAATAGGACCAAAGGTTCCGACTGAATTAAAGCTTAATACAATTTATGTGGAGAATGCGCATCCAATTACCATAAATTGTCGTGGATACTATGTACCATAGAAAGAGTTTTTAGGAAAACACTATCAATTATTTAAACGGACAGGTCAAGTTGTCTGGGTTCTGAGTTTTTTTTACTAAAAACGCCGAACAGTTGGTTTTGTTCGAGCTACAATTTGTCAGTGGACGTCCGAAATGTGCGGGATCTTCAAAAGTTTGCGTTGAAAGCGAGCTGGTGCGGTACAGTTTATGTACGAACTTCCCTTCCGCCTTCAGTGAACTATTCATACGCAATAGACAAAAGTTTCAACCAAGTTGTGTGTTGTGCGTGAGTAATGATCGTTACTAAGTTTTAAGCGACCATCTGACACCGAACGTGACTGTTTAGGTGAGAAAATAAGTTGGCGTGATGGTGAACGTGAGTGTTTGTGACGCTCATTACACTCGGAATGCTTAATACTGCTGCTACACTTACAATGTCGTAATGATATACATCTTCAAAAAAGTATTATTTGACGTGAATATTCGTAATAATCATATTCGGGTGACGAATATCACAGCTAGAAAAATGAATCAAAATCTTTTCTAACCGACTGTGAATAAACGTTCGATAATCCTGTCACATGATATGATCAAATTATATTTGATCAAAACATTCAACTGAAAGTCAGTTGGGACAACGTTAAGCTCTCGCTTGCAGTGAATAGTTACACAAATAAGTAATTCCTTGAGGCAGAAGAATTTGATTCAGCCAGACTGGAAAGTTTGATCTATGACTGGTTATGAGCAGTGTTTGACGTTAACTGTCCAGCAAATGAAATCGTTGGATCTTAATTAACTTCGGACGCGTTTAAGGCAATTGCCGTTTTTTAATGTAAATAAAGCAGTTATTCATCCCAAAGGACAGCATTTACATAATTTGGGAAATTCAATTTCTAGTTGGAAGAATTCACTTCAGAGCAAACAGTCTTCCGTGCCCAATTTTACACATACTTTTCCGCACTCTCAGTTTGTTCTGTTAAATGAGATTGGCTGAAATTTCGTTTCGTTTCCTGCTTGTTCGACAGTCTAGTGAGTTTTTTCTTTGGTTTGCTATCGAAAATTACTTCTCGGTGAGTACTGAGTTCAACCATTTGCACTTTTCAAGTTGTTTACCCATTCCCTTCAATTCTTTTGATCGGTGGTACTAGGTACTTGTTTGCGTTTGGTACTGTCTACACCAAAGCGAGTGTACCTCGTCCCAACACTGTAAACTACATGTCTCGTAGGAAAATTCAGCTATCAACGTTAATTCAGCCGTTAGTAAAGTGAACACCGTACAAGTATGGAGTAAAAAAGACAGTAAGTGAATATTGCATGATTTGTGTCCGAACAAATTTCGCCGCATCTTTATGAATGCATACTACAGACCATTTATATATCAGTATGAGGAAGCAAAAAGATACCACAGAAAACCAACTGTCACAGTTCACCATCACTGTCGTTATCATTGTACTGATAACCCTACAAACAGTTGTTTGTAAACACACAACACGGGTTTTAATATTTATACCCACTTTATGTGCAGTTGCTGTTTACAAATGTACCTCTGGACGAATGTTTCGAATATGAGGGTTGATCATCTAGAAGACAGAATGCTTGAAAGCGAGTTAGAACAACTACTGTTGCTCCGCACCGATAATGTCAGTATCTTTTCCGAGATTTACCTTACAGACAAATTGACGAGGTAGCTATGGGTAGACCGCTCGGTCCTATTCTGGTAGACACTTTTGTTGCAAAGCTTGAGCAACAAGTAACAGAAAAGTTATCTACGGTATAGCTATACAAACAACAAGTCGATAATATTTCTGTCAGCGCAGAGAATCAACTGCAAATACGGAGCTTAACTGATCAAATGAATTGTTTGCACTCAAACACGCATTTCAATGCGGAAGACAAGAATCAAGACAGTTTACGTTTCTTGATATATGTATCACCAGAAATGTAGAGGACTTAGTTTAACGAACCGTCCATTGTAAGGGCACTTGGATAGATCAGTCTGCATTTTGAAAACATTGTAACCCGATGCCGTAAAGAAAGTTTGGTGAGCAAGTTGTTTAATCGGACAAGGTCTATTTTCACTGAAGGTACGGTTCAAGGGGACGTGGCCATGGTATAGAGCACCCTAAACTAAACGGTTACCTCAAACTTTTTATTGCAAGATTCGAATATCCCGTTGATATAGGAATTCGACTCGACACATTGTCCAAAAGCCGGTCCTTTTACGTCTTCTCTTTAGGGGTGATGACATATGCCAGCTGACTAACCATCTTCCGGTTAGTTTTGCCGCGGGGACGCAAATTGCAGTCTTTTCACGGTTTCTGTTCAGAGCATTCCGGATTCCGACGTCCTTTGGGAAACAATCGGTACCCGGGTCAATTAAATCAGTACAGATGAAGAGCATCCTACTGAATGCCAAGTGCTAACCAGGATCATGGGGCATATCTCGAATTGAGACAAAAACAGGTCACGCAAAGGCATTAAATCACATAGCGCGCGTAGAAACAAGGAGCCTGCATCATCTTTCGCACAGTGTAGTTTAAAGACGTAAAATCAGTGCGGTCATACAGCGACATTTCGTGTCATCTGCTAAACGTCACACAGATGAACAGTGAGCTGTGCTGAAGTTGTTGTCATCCGAAGGTACAAATCCGTGTCGTCTGTTAACAAACACTTGTTTTTAGGGCTGTCAATACGATGATAGTGACAGTGATTGTGAACTGTGGCAGTTAGTTCCTTCTGGTGTCTTTTTTGCTTTCTCATAGTGAAATATATATGGTGTGTATTATGCATTCATAAAAATGCAGTAAATTGTGCAATACTAGCCCATTGTCTTCTTTGTCACTATTCACAATAAACACTGAAACCTGAGAAAGAAGCCACTTATGGCAACTCAACAGTAGAGCAGCTATCACCCCAGCGTCCGTTAGTTGCCATTTCTTTGACGTCTTTGGCGATAAAAAAGAAGTTCCATGTTGCTAAACTGTGAAAGCAAAAATTTTCAGTTTTGCAATTCTTTCCAGTCTGTTAACCATCCGTCATTTTTGAAATCATTACAGTATTTCCGGTTTTCATGTATGATCTTAATACATCTTGTGTTGTAGACAAATAGTGTGCTCGAAGTATCTGGATCAGTCAAAGTGTCCTGTTGTCACTGGCTTTGTTTTGTAAGTTGTAATTCTCAGGAATGGCCAAATACTGGCTATATACTACAACTCTGCTCCAATATCCAAGCTTTTATCGAAACAAATTCACGTCGTCTCTTTATACCTAGTCTTAACGGTGATGAAACTTGTCACGGCGAAATATTTAAGGATAAACATCCAAGAATACAGTGTAAGTGTAAAATGACATTCTGGCTTGAAATGTGTCTATCAATGTTGTCGGATTGTGGAGAGGCCGCATCCCAGGATGGATACAAAGTAGATTTCATGCTTCACCTATATTTCGAAGGGGCAGTTACTTTGAGAAAACAACTATCTACTGACTCAAGAATAAAATAAGAAACGAAAATGAGTCCCACTTGCTGGTCTTGACTTATCTAAAGTTCACACCGTCTCATAAGCAGAGGTTCCAAAAACGGCCTCTCTGTTACCGTTCGATGTAGACAAGTGGTCATATACAAACACTTATCGGTACCAGCAATATAGGTTTATTCACCAAATTGTGGTTAATCCAAATGTCAATGACAAACTCCTTCAATTGCGTCGCTATACTATAAACGCTTTTGTCGCAGTGAAAGCGTCACAATACTGAGTGCACCACCATCACTTGGAGAACATTTAAGTGAACTGGAATCCATCAACCAGGAGGGCTGTTGTGTAAGGAGGTCTAGTTCACCAAAGCACAGGAAACAGGTAACTGTTCACTGTACTAATGCTTCTCATACACATGAGAAATAGGCCGGCCGATTGACTTCAAAATCTACAGTAGGAAGTATCACCCAAAACACATTTCTGCACCATGTGAACATCATATAGGCTGTGCATTAACATCGCAGTTGTAAGTGGCCCACTAAACATTAATAATTCGACTCAGTTGATAAACACAGGAGAAGCTCAATGGTTTCCACCTACTTACCACTCCGTACGTCGATTGCGACGAAAATGTAGGGTTTCTCATTTCCTGCTAAAATTTTGTTGCAGAAAATGTTTGTGATGATGGAATCAACTAGTCGCAGTTCTTGACCAAGTATGACTTCAGTAGAACGGATATATGCAGTTTTATTTACAAGAAAGGAAACGCCTTTGAGAATGAGACGGAGAAAGGCCACACCTCACGAAGACGTGTAAACTAGTTTCGTTAAATGTGTGAGTGAAAAAGTTGTTTGGCAAATATTTGAGTACGCTTGAGTTGTTCAGTTTCTTATCTCCTGGCAAATATATAACAAACAGACAGGCTCCTTAGCTAGGGTTAAGTGGGTTTCATCATCAAACGGGTGACCGCAACGATTCAGACGTACACAGTATTTGTATGCGAAAGTCTCCGGATGAAAATTTTGCATTCCAGCTGGGAAGTTGGACAAAATGGCTGCATTGAAACTTGCGCTTATGTATTATATGTCGGATACCTTCAAACTTCAGTTGCAAATAGGCTTGGTTTATCGCAGAATTTATCAATAATAACCTAAAACTACTCCATCGGGAATACATAAAAAACGAAATAACCGAGCATATTAAAGTTAGATGTGGTTTTCCACGTGATTTGTGTCCTACATGTTTCAATCAGTTGTCTAGTATTAAGTTTCGGCACCTGTGCAGTTCAAGGCTACAGTTTTTTAAAGGGCCGCAAGTTAAATTTCACGTGCATTTCTAACAGCTCCATCTAATCAAATAGCGTTATTTAAAGGTAAAAGAGAAGTCGTGTTCATAACCGTGTTTGAATGTGACTGTATGCAGAAGCCATACTTGAAGGTTAGGTACGTTCGACTTGTTAGACGTTGAAAATCCGAAATGCTCATCAGTCAAAAACTAGTCTCCCTTTATTTGAGTGACTTGCTTTGCACTGTATCCGTATTGCAAATTATATCACATTGATACATCTAAACAAATATGTGGAAATCAACTTCTAAGTGTGTTTTTCACCTTGCTATTACATGTAAGAAACTTTCATACTACTGCTTAATTACAACGGGAGGTATTCACGATTATCTACAACTTTGGATAAAAGTGGACAAGGGGAATTTACAAGAATCGGCCAAATCGGACTCGATCTGCAAAGGATAACGCCCACTTCCAAAACTCTGCAGCTGTACATGATCTGCGACTAGGTGCCTACTCACCAAGAAGGACCGAAGTCACTTATTGTCAATGTTTACTTCCTGGTACCGATCGACAGGGTGACCCATGCTGGATGCTTCTCACCCACCAACTCAATAATCCATCGAGATAGGCACACTGACTGCCAAAGACCAGCCTGCCCAATTTCGTTCAGGAGCGTGAGATAAGTTGATTAACCCACTGTAAAGTTAACAGATCAGTGGTTACCGGTACCTTCTCAAATTTACGACGGTCAGAGTAGAACTTTCGGTCCGCACTTAGATATACATTAAAGTTTGTCAATAATGTGATCAAAGTCGGAATCTAATGCTTCATTTTTAAGGAATTAAGCGGAGAATTTTGGTGGGCACCGTAGGAAAATGAAGTGACTACTAATTTGTAACAGTCGGAATCCAAAAACTCAAATCAGCAAACTGGTGTTCAAAGAGTTCAAGTTTTAACTTTATTCTGGGTGTTGAAATTGAGGTTAAGGTATATACTTACTCCAGTCTATCATCCTGTCTACTTACGGTTTCCTATAAACAGTTGTTTGCTGAAAGTTAAATTTTGAAACTTGAGGGTGGACCGTCTTCTGACAACATAATATTAGAGCAACCTTTATCCCACCGTCCGTTCACCGATCACATAGCTGTTGGCCGCGTCTCACTCGACGTTAAGTTTTGCAGATATCTTTGTACATCGGCCTACTCACCAACTGATATATATATATATATATATGTATATAAACTGTGACGTGCTTAAACCCTTGTACACACATGCACTGCGCAGCACGTGGTCCACGAGGTAAATAATACAAAACAGACATGGATAAATCTCGGAGTTGTTTGCACGTGTTCTTCCTAATACTGGGAATGTTGAATCAGCTGAACACACACTATCCAGACGAATATATACAACAACTGAGTCGTATTAGAAACACATGGAGGAGTGATCGAAGAGGCATCAGCAATTATAAACTTTTGCAACTGAACTGGTAGTACTGTTGTGTCCTCAGAGACATTTTAGTGTCAGTTTTTCACAAAATTTAAATGATCCCTATAATCATTAGTGTAAAGTAATATACAATCACCAACTGATAGTTCAGTAGTGTATGGGACATCCTAGTTGGTAGGGTTTTCATAAACTTTTGGACGAGTGTGGATATTGTCCAGTCTTTTCAGTTTAGCCTCGTTTGTTTGGGATATTGAGCACTGCTTTCCAATAGAAGAAGTTTCCTGCTAAAATGATCCACGTGTTTCGTTGAACACTTATAGAAATAAATACACTAGTTTTCCGTAAATACTGACCACGTAAGAAGCACTACGCAGCAAAAGTATTTTAAAAATTATCAACAAGAACTTTACTGCATCACAGTTCAATTATGTTTTGACGAATTTACATCTCTGAGTTTCTAGCTTAACTCTGAAAGGAAATGTTTCATATACTTTATATCTTATTAGCGTAACTGAATATGAATTCAAAGTGGTTTGCGTATTGAGCATGTACATGCAAATCCGTTCTAATTTACGTTGTTTAAATGATACAAATTGGGCACTACTCCCAACTGATCGTAGCTCTCATTGTAAACTTTTCAGCCGGCCTGTTTAAAAAACATCAGGTTTGAATTTCACTTTTGCTAAAGCTTGTCAGTGAAGTAGGCCAGGGTATATAGTGTGGCCAAGCATTTTCACACAATACTCTGGTCCTGCTCACTGTCAGGGCAATAGCACAGTGGTGATCCCGGTTGCCTGCTGAAAGCGTGTTCGGACAGGAAATCCGGTCGGGACAAGCAGATGCGTTACCGATAGGTTCAAACATGAGCAAAGCTCAAGTCTGGTGCGTTGGTTGAAAAGAACTGACTAGACGTTGGTGCAATGATTGCGATCTATTGCGAGCAGTATTCAGTTTATGTTAGGACTAAATTTCCCCTACGGCTTGGTGGCAGTCCTTTTGCATACTTTTCACTTTATCACACCCAGATCATGTCGTCAAAATTATTGATCTCAACATTCACCAGATCCCAATGGATATATCATGTTGACAATCTCTTCCTTCGTTAAACCATTTTAACCAGTGATTAATTGGAATTGATCAATGAATTCAAATCATTAGGATTAATTTCACTGTCAGGCGTAGTCTAGTTTGTCTGACAATACATTACGTGCTGTGGAACAGCGTGACATACTGCAGACGTGCTGAGTATTATTCGCATATTAAACGATATCTATATATACCATAACCTGTGAACATTCCGCACACATTAAAACTATGTTTGGTCTGGGAGACATTTTTGAAGTTGTGATAACGATCAACTGATCCTTGACTTCTCACTTAGTCGCACTCTATGCCTTGTTAGTAAATGATGTTTACTCTGAACGTGTGAAATTGGTTGTTACTAAACTAATACAAAAATAATACTAACCGTTTTCGGCTAACCAGCCCACTAAGGTTGTTACTTATGCACCTTTAAGAGTACTATGCACAGGAGGGTCATCGTATCCCAACTTGTTTCCTGTTGTTGTATGCTGTATACTACTCTGGAAGAGTTGAACAATGGTACAACTTATTTTGACCTCTTGCAATCACAGTAATCAAGCGAAGGACCCCCGTTTGGTTGTGTCAGATGATTACGATGTTTTCCGTTTATTCTACGACGTTTGATAAACGGACAAAAGCTATGGAGGTGAACTGAAAATGCATGCATGTATAAGCTGAATTTTGACGTGGTTTTTTGCTTATTGATTATGCATGATTGATGCGCATACGGAGAATGATGGAACAGTACTATTCTACGGCAAGAAATGTCCTATGGAAAGGGAGAAACGTTTTAACTCATTGCAGTTACATACTCTATGGCGAGAGAGCATTCGATCTCACTACGTCCGACCTGCGTAAGTGAGGTGCGCTGCGGACGATGACGTTACCTTATTAAAGCCTCAATAAAAAAAACATTTGGTGATCGCTCATACTAGGGTCTCATCAGACCTATTACTAGTGAAACGTCTACCACGAGGGATTGTATTTTGAACACTGTTGTAGTCTTTACGGAAACTTCGTAGGTTACTTGTCTAAGGAAGGTCATAATAATCTCATACTGTCCATACTACAACAGAGACAAAATAAACAGCGACAAGTCCTCTGAAGTTTGTTGGCGTGCAAGCGAATTCACTGGATTACCTTCAGGCTGCCAAGGTGTAAGCAATGGCAATTGAACGACTATTTGCACTCCGTAATTCTTAATCAACAGAAAATAGGTTTGGCTGTTGTTCTTTTAAAACTCAGGAAAAAGGTGGGTGGGCTATTGTGAGAACAAACCATCCCTTTTCGGGAATTCATTCCAATTAAATAATGTTTTAATCCTGTTCGCCTTTTTTCGTTCCTTAGTCATAAAACCTTCAGCCCATGATTTGGTTGCATCATTTGGGTCACTTATTTCAACTGCCCCATTCTAAACACAAATCTGTGACATCCACCGCACATTCACACTTGGTGAGAAGTGTATCTGGAAAACTACTCAAATACCTCAGTGCTCTCTCACTGTGCCTTAGTCTATCCCATCTTACATATCTGTTTCCTATTTAGGCACAAGGTTTTCTATTACATGCTAAAACAATTCACTATGATGCAATAGAATTTCCACGTTACAATCTGGGACGTGACGGCGAATGGTCCAACTAACAGGAAGAGCGACCAACTTTAATCAAACCACTTCGCACTGGCTACTTTGATCGAGGAAGTGATACCGGTTATTCAAGGGGTGTCAATGGACTTGCTTAATTAGAATGAGCTAAACGATCAAAATGGAACACAGGTCATCTGACCCTATTTCTACTAATTCATCAAACTGGGGGCCGTATTCGTTCATTTGACAAGTAAAGAGTTGCGAGTGGTTAAGGTGTGTCTGTGGGTCTCACGTTCAATAGAAGTGCATTTTGGGGTCATCTTGGACTTTGAACCGTATTTCGAGAATTAATCAATTTGTGGTAACATTTCTATTAGTTTTCTTGCACACATGGCTGGTGGATGCAATTACATTCGCATCAATACCGAAACGCGCATACGGTTGCCCATCTGAACGGAGTCAAGTGTAATGCCGCTTACAAGTGGCTTCATGTGGATTGCATCAGTCATGAAGCACAGCCTCGCAAAGGACATAGAAGCAAGATTCTGGTGGATTCAGAGATCGGTGTGTTGTTGGAGTGGATTTCCGTAGTCCCGACGAGTTCATTGCAATTTTTAAGATTGCGTGTCAAGGCTGAGTTTGAGAATGAGTTATCGACCACAGTGATCAGTAGGTAATTGGATGACCGGTGCATGAATGTCAAGAAACTGTGTCAAGTACCTGTTGTCACGACCTCAAATGAGGAGTGTAATTACAGCGACTGTGTGCATACCGATTGATAGGGTTTCATGAAACTTCGACGATTATTTGATTAAGGAGTGAGATGAACTTCATTTTATCCTGTATGAGGTAATTTAGACATTCATTAAAAGGAACGAGGGCATGCACCTCTCTAACAAATAGCCGAGACCGTAATCCTCATTTGACTGGAGTTACAACATCAAGCTCGATAATAAGCTACACGAAGCGGAGGGGAGCTTACAACAACAGTGACCGCAACGGCTGGCTGCAAACCTTGCTAGATCGGATGAAGATAAGTACACCCACTTCAGACATTGTGCTGACACGAAACAACGCACCGTGTCACACTGGCCTAGAAAGTGTGTTTATTGAAGAGTCATATAATGGGGAACAACTGTTATGGTGTGATTCAGATGAACAGAACTGACCATTGAATAGGTCTTACATGAGCTTTCCGCTCACTTCTAAAATGTCTCTTCTCTCAGTGGAGAGGCCAGATGCAAAATTTCTACATCTCCCATTGGGAACATCTGAAAGCCAATGTGTCCTTTTGGGATAATACTTCATGACAAGTTATCCTTAAAGTAGAAAAAATGTAAGGTTATAATATCTATAGGAGCGTACCGTTAATAGGTTAACATCTGTCGGTCTATTATGCTCTTCACAGTAAAGTAAACTGTATGTACACCCAGCTTTGGAAACGTTTGTTTGTGGTACGTTGGAAACTCTAGCGTCCGCTGCACATCGGTGTGAACAGCACAGAAAACGAGTTTCAATTTGAACATCGCTCATAAATGATTACAGATGTCGCATTCCCATGGATTTCCCAATCGACCCCTTTCAAAAAGAAGCAATAGACTCGAGTTTCGCTCTCATTAGGGCTCGTTAATAGTGCATATCCTTGTCACTGCCGGGACTAGAACTCCTGCCAGGCTGTTCAGCTGCGGTCAACTGTGGGTAACGTTCGATTTGAAATTAACCAAATCCCCGACCAAAAAATAAACAAGTGTTCGGAGCGATATGTCAGATACGGATAGCGAAAGGCTTGCTCCTCAACGTCAGCGGACTCATGGTCAGCTGGATTTCAAGTAGAGTTGTTGGGGAGAGTAAGCAAGTTGTGTGAGAATCTAGAGGTAGTTTGCCCGAACCCATAAAAGTAAGCTACCCTGCTAATGACAACCAGGTTTTCACCAAGATAGAAACGATTAGTTAAAGTTGGAATTATTCTTCGTGGTTTGCATGTTGACAAATATGCTATGTTCGAAGACCAACTGCGTTTGAAAAGCTCCTTAGTAACGCATTAGAAATAGTTGTGAATTACCCCTGTTATTCGTTGGATGATTACCCCGATGCAGAAATTCCCAGCTGAGTCAAACACCTTCCGACTGGTGAAGTTGCTCATAAACACATTCCCAGAAGATTGACGTGTTACATGGAATATGGTATCTCATGTTCAGTGCGTTGTTTCCACTAATTCGTTCATGATAAACAGCATTTCTGTGCTTCTAAAAACATTGAATAAATTTCCTTGCCATTCGATTGATAGTTGTGCATCATTGTCAATCTAGTTTTGTCAATATAATGCTGATGTTAAGAGTTTGTGGTTTATTTGTGCAAGTCAGCTGGATAACGAGAAGGAAGGTGTTGTTGAGTGGGACCATTCCGTTGTTACTTGTTCAGCCGTTTACCTAGGGTGCAATAAGAACAAGCATTATGTGACAGTGCAGTATGTTAGGAACTCGATGAATGAGGAGGTTCTGTCCAACGGTCAAAGCCAATGTAAACTGATAATACTGTTTCTTACCTACTGCTCATACGATAGTCGTTCCTCTTGTGTTATCAGCAGGAGTTCACAACTTGTGAAAACTCTGCAGTTGGGACAGTCTAACAACGAAATTACGGTTCCTACAATGTCACCACAGTGTTTTTATTATTGGAGCTTCGAAATTTTGTCTGTAATGAGTGGCAGCTGGTATGAAAGGTTTTATGATTTGGAAGAGACTCAGTAGAGAAGAAATCTGAGAAACGACTGAAATGAAACCAGAGAATGAACTAACCCAGTCACACCTAGTATTCGGTCTGCCAGTTGAGTCAGGTAGCTTCGCTGAAAGCTGAGAAATTTCACATTTGGACTCACTTGCTCAAGTAACCTTCTTTGCTACGTGAAATTCGCCAAATAATCCAGAGGAATGACTTATAACATGGGATTCCACTAACGGTCCACGTTGGATTATCAAATCCACTGGTGGGCATTGGAAATATATAACTGACAATTAGTGCCCCAGATTCTGTAGTGATGAAATGAATGAACCACCAACTGAACCTGTTAGCTGCATTTGTGCGCAAATACAGTGTCCGGCTAATTGATATGTATAGTATATTTCCATATCAATAATACAAACACAATTTCATGCAGGTGACCTGGCGTTTAACACGCTCTCCCTTAAACTCAAGAAGTTTTTTTTATTGAAAACTATGGTCCGTAAGGATATGTACGTTGCAAATCTACATTTCGATTCATTACTGTTAAAATGCACCGGATAAAATGTATCTGATCATGAAAAATGCATTAATTATTCAAATTGCTTGTCCTAATTCCGCCGTTTACAACATCAACAATATAAGCAAATGTTAACTGATAGTGAGAAGAAAACAGGCCTATTTGAAAAACAATCAGTGCAGAAATGGTGCCACTTTACAGCTGGAGTACAAAATGAAGATCATCCAGAGATACGTCTGGAGATACTAGGCTAACCGACGGATGAACCGCATACTCTACGCCACATATGAACCTTCACGTTTTTTCCAGAACCGTTGCTGAATTATTTCATTAGTCTACAGCTATAAAATAACATGAACATTTAGACCGCATCGTAAATAATCCGTTTATTTGTGCTATCGCAACATACACTTTAGCTATCACAAAGGAATTTAACGAAACAATTATTGTCGCAAAAGGGTTCATAGTGTGATTAATGTTTGTGGCATTTTACTAGCGAAATTGGTAACCAAACTACTGATGCCACTTATTGATCACTGCAACTTATATAAAGGGCACCTACATATCATGCTATGCATAATCAATAACAACATAAAGTCCACTTTTATTGTAGTCAAGTTCAGATCAACATGAAATAAAATTATTTTCAATGGACAGTTAATTGAATATACACTTTGTTAGTCTGGATAAACACATACATCGCTACGCTCTTCATCAAACTCAGTGCGCGATACAAACTTAAGATGCACAAAGTGACCAGTATTATCACCCCAAAAGTCTGCATCACTTGCTCTGAAAAGAAACAATAATGTTTGGTCGAAAGACACCACTATTGATGAATTACAGTTCCTATGTAGAACAATCATACATGAGGGGGCTTATAGTCAGGGATACGGCAACATCGGGATCATAAAACCAAGCGGTGTTTTTACCATTGTGTTGTATTGTTGTTGTTGTTTGCAACTTGCATAAACATTTGTTGATATCAGGTCAGCCAAGCATGAGAAAATTCGAAAGGTTGAAATCTCACGACATATCTCCTCTCTCTAATTTGACTAGATGGATAAAGGAAAAGAAAGCTTAGCCTTTAAGAGCGATATTGGAGCTTAAGTTTTCTGATAAAACCCCTCGACCGCGGTGGAGTAGAAATGTTGCGAAATAAAACTTCTTGTCCACTTTATTTCCAATTCGGCTTTGTGTGCACGTCTGGAAGATGAATTACTTTTTCTCAGGGTTTTGTCTAGTGTACAGCTCTTTTACTCTTTTGGAGCTAATTAAGTATTACCCGTGAGCACCACTCAGTTGGTTGATTAGTACGGTGGCAAAGTTGGTCATCAGGACACATTATCACATACTGTGGATTTTGATAATCCTAATGAAACGATGGCGGAATTTTGTCCAGTTTGCCGAGTTAACGTCACCCAGTTACTTGAAGTAAAACATAAAATCTTGCCCAGGGTGAAGTCATCGAATTTGTTCTCTATACTTCATTCATCTATGCCTTAAAAGTTTTGCCCAAGCTTTGGATGTATCTTGGTTAAACCCTACACGGTATGCCTGTCAGTTCCCCTTATTGTCTACTGCCCTGAATACAATGGTAAAGTGCTTCGTTAATCTACCACTTCTTTTTTATCCTTTCAGTTATTCTCCTGTGAAATTGAAGCCTAAGTATAATGTTTCTAAGATGATGACGAATCGCCGCGTTTCTATTGAAGTAGCTGTCTGTTATACACATAAATGTTAGCGCTTTTGTTAGCGATGGCTTTAGTCTGGCATACCTTGTTTCGAGCTTCATTTCTCCCTGCGTAGTTATGAGGACTTAGAAAAATTCAGCGAGGCGAAGAGAATGCAATCAGTGAACCCGGATTACTAGTAGGCCAAAAATGAGAGAGTTTTGTGTCAGAAATGTTCTCAGAGTAACAAAAAGATTGTTAAAACAAATGTCATCAGTTTTTATGAATTTTGCTGCGTACGGCCCTGTAATATCATGTACAAAATAGGCGCAATCAAGGTTTTCTCGAAATGCTTGAAAAATTTATGGATAACCTATAAGCACTTTGGATTAATGTATTTTTCGCTGGATTATTAATATGAAGTTTCTCCGAATTGCTCAGTGACACTGAGATTATGAAATAGTGCCAACGGTTATGGCGCAATCCTGCCAGTAATAAAAAAATGACAAGAATTTAGACAATTTTAAAAAGCGGAGATAGAGGGAAACTACTTGGGTAGAAGTTAGACACTTGTATTTCACAGAAAGATGACTATCTGTAAAGAATCATCAGTTTTGGAGCAAATGAAACCTCTCAAAAACACGGCAGAGAGAGAATAGAGGATCTTTAAAACAAAATAATTACCACGCATGCCCCATTAACAAAACCGTCGTTGTAGGTTCTTCAAAAACAGTGAAAAAACGATCCTAAATACGCACTAAAAGTATCTCAGTAAAAAACGGTTGCGTTAGTTTTAACGTGATAAAACAGCTGTTATTATAACCTTACCATTTGGAACCAATATGACAGCTACTGTGTCCACCCTCGTGATAATCTAGTATTCTGAGTGTTATCCCTAAGCTGTTCGATGTGTACTCTAGGGTGAAAGTGTGAGAGCAGTGGAATAGTGGTCTGTATACTAAACTTACACATAGGGGTATAGTTATTTACCTCCCGATACACAGATGGATACGTGCTGTCTAGTAGCTGCAATAACAAGATGAATGTTAAGTTCGTTATTATTGAAGTATATTACTTGAAGGATGCGCATATGAAATGGGATGGCTGTCATCAATTATGGGTGTTTTTCCATTCACATTACTGAACTATACAACTACACAACAACCGTTGGATGGTTAGTTTTAAATGAACTTTGAATTTAGTGGCAGAATTAGTTCTCGAACCATACATTAAACAAGAAAAATCTTTTCGCCTAAAAATATAGCTTTTCTGGTTATGATAACAAGGTGACGTAACGGTAAGTACGGTAAAAAGAAAGACAAGGATTGTTTTGATTCTGTCGAATTTTAAAGGTTTCTATCGTAAACGTATGTTAATAAATGACTGAATCAGAATGATTCCATGTAGGGATGTGACCGTCAAGTAGTGAGATTCAACCGCCATAAACTGAAATTGATTCACACCCCGCTTTGATTTTAATTTTCACATAGATTTTTCAACCGTCTCCATTTCAGACTGGAGTAGTTGTCCTGACTTTTACCCTTGTTAGAATTTTTCTTTGGCGTGAACCAACTTTGCACTCCGGCCAACGTTGCACGGGGGTCAACTGCGTTGATCTTGGATTCACGTTATTTGGAAATTCCAGGCTATTATATGGATGTGCATCACTGTTCAGTTCTAACGACAGTGTTGTCATTCGTTTCGAAAAGAGTCAACCGATAAGGCCTACTTGCACACAAACGCTGAATTAATGTTTCATGTAGAACACCGTCTGCAATAAGTTTTCAGACTGGCATAGTTCCCGCAGTCAATCATGATTTATTGTTAGTTGAAGTGGGTAATTAACGTGATTATTTTGCCTGTTTTTGATACCATGCACCTATGAATGTAAAAATGTAGTGAAATTTACGACTAGATTCACAACAGAAAACGCGACTCCTGTTACGGAGCAAGTTGAATCATTCAGTAACAACCGTCCATCTGTATTCGATCGGGGCCGGGATTTTCTTTGCAGACATGCTCCTTGCGGTAAACGCTCTGGATTAAATCTTAAGCGCTTTCTGATGGAGTCAAGATGCAAGTATGTTTCAGTACTATCAATTAGAATAAGCAGGTACTTTGGATCCAGTATATGAATTTTATTTTGTTTGAGTAATGACAGCAGTGAAAGCATAATATCACTGTTTGGTGTTCTATCAGCTGGAGACAGATAAAGGCAGTTAATCAAAGAGTTTTGTTCACATGAACTCAACCCAGAGGAAGAAGTACAAGTACTCGACACCGTAGTTCATCAGGATGCGCCTGTTCGACTTATCACATATATCATAAGGTCATCCGCCTAACACACACCTATATAATGGCTGGTCAGTTTACTGAAACATTACGCGTAAAGTGTTTAAAGTTGATAAAAGTACTACACAAGTTTAAAAGCTATGGATAAAGAGAATTACTACAGACTCACCTGCAACACAATTTCGGCGAATTAAACAATTGACCAGCATTATTCAACGCTTCGCCTTATCTCAATTCTAAAAGTAACAAGTCGTGTTGGCGTTCATGTTGATCTTATCTTTGATCAATCAGAAGGGCAATAGTTTCGTAGCGTCGCACGATGTCTGACAAGTATTTGGCGTTTTTTATACATGTCAAAACTGTATATCAATCACCATTGGTACTTTTTTCGTCTACTTGCTAACTCTACTCAAAAATGATCGTTATCCACACAAAGATGGGCATGTTGTCACCATTTCCTTTGTAAAACCTTAACTAATTGCTTGCACCACGTTCCAGATTACGCAACACATTGGATCGACGGTGAAGGTCGACTTGTGTGGTGCGTGTGCTGGAGTTTAACGCGACCCTTTTGACACTTCCAACAAACCTTCTCCCTATAGGTGTTTCACCCACGTAGCCGTTGAAAAATTAAGTAATTAATCTTAAGCACTCTGAGGCTATGACTGTGTCAAGTTGTAGGTCATTCACAAAATTTTCATGTCAGTCTTCTCTACCACTTTAGCAAGGAATGGGCAATCAGCAGTAAACCTGTTTGTGTTGTCACCGTAAATCCACACGCTTCACTCAGTAAAGCTGAGTATTGCCCGTTGTCAGTTGAAATAAACCTCAAATCGGATTTTGCTAATAGACTACCAAAAACATAATTTTATGGTTTATATAACTTCATCAAAAATACATTCAAGATATAAACCGATATTATAAATTCTGGAACATAGCAGGCTATTGTCACGGCAGACTAAGAAAACAGAAGAACAAACATTATGTGGACAATGGTTTATCTAAACTTTTTTATTTGTGAATGCAACTTGAGTCATTCGTTTGTTTAAATCAAAGAAATGTTGAATATAACTGGCAGCCTCCTGTAGTAAGTCAATTATCTCGCAAGATTTGCATACAATCGTGATGTAAGTTAAACCGCAATTTCCGGGTATGCCTTTTAATTTCAACGGTTGAGTTGCACAATCTTATTAAAAACTTCCGCTAAGACATCTATGACAGAAGGTGATCAACAGGATATACTCCTAAGAACAGTAATTATATTTTCAATAATGTAGAAAAGATAATGAAACTTCCGTTCATTGTGCTAGTTGTTACCACCGGGATATAATATGAAGGTTACTTATTTTTATCCATTCCTTGTTTAGACGAGATTAGTTAGGTTCCTGTGGGCTTGATTTGAAAACATGTTTTCTGGCTCAACCTGAAAGGTACCCGATATGAATTTTACTACATACTGGAGTTCAGAGTCATATAAAACACTTTCCAGTCACTTAAGATGCTTTATTGTCAGTAAAAGCAAGATAGCAAATCAACGTCTATTGTTAGAGCTTGGTTGGCCGTGGAGGTAACGGCCGTAATCAGCAAAAGGAATTTTAATAAATATGCCTAGATGAAAAATAAATCGGTATAACAAAATGTTAGAACTCATCAGTCTAGAGGTTACACAGTGGAAGTGTACTGACTTTTGCGAATTACCAATAACAACGGTGATGATTAACAGAGTTGCATGACAGCATGTTTGGATTTGTCATCACGAACAACACGTTCTGTCTAGACACCTCCACAACAGTCCTACGGTGAAAATTTTCAACTCCAAGACTTTTGTAGTTACATTCAGCAAACAAGTTAGTGGGCAATGATTAGTCTCACGTCAACCCATTCGTCCGACATATCTCGCAAGCTGTTGCCTTTTCATTAGATTAGTCACAGCAATCAAAATCATGTGTAGTTCGTACATTGTTACCTACACGTTTTACATGTGCTTTTATTGGTAGTTCTTATTTTTTTAATTTTATCCAACCTTTGTACTCTTAACCTGTGAGTCCGCCGTGACCTGTAGTCCCATGACAATTTAACGGTTGAGCCGCATTTTCGGAAAAATTTGGTCTAACAGACCGATTCCGATCTGAATTATAGAAGGCAAATTTTAACGAACATCAGATAATTCAATATTCTAAGGCCACAAATTGTGTAACACCGGTGTAAACAACTGTCATCCTACGGGTGGTTGTGAACCTATGAATCTTCGTTTAAAATGACAAGCTTATTCAGGCGTGAGTTGTAGATAGAATCACTAACCTACGCAAACTCAGCAGATGTATCAGAAAATTGCAATTTGTAATTGCAACACACCTTCAAAAAAATTATTCAGAAATGGATTCAGAATATGCGGGTTAATTAACATTCAAAATGAAATAGATTTTGTGTACTTTTAGCGAGCAGTTTACCGTCATCATTGCTGCAATTTACTGTCTACAAATCCGGAATTCAGTTACAGTTACAGGAAGCACGATCATGGACACTGGTTTTCTGTTGGTTTGAACATACGTTAGAAAAGAGTGATGGCATCGTTGAACAAATCTTGCAAATGATTGAATCTTTTAGACCACAATTTTAGATGCATCAATTTTGATGGGCATACTGATTAATCGTTTCTGTGGGATAAAAGCTGACAAAAACTTTATGAAAATTTACTGACCAACGTCTCCAGATTTGTTCTCAAAGCTGGTAACTCAGAGCACGTTTTAATCGATTCCAGTCACGGAGCAGCTAAAATTTCATACGACTGTTTCTGCCACATTCGTTCCGATGAATCATACAAAAGAATTATCTGGGACGAAGTATTACTCATAAACTTTCAAAACGCAATTTGAGCAATGTTCATTCGATAAATGGAAGATAATAGCGGCTGAGAGCATAACTAGCTTGCGTGACAAATTTAGCATTTTTTATGGAGGAGTAATGTGAACTTTTAAGTTATCGGCGATATAACGCACCTTGTCACGCTAAATGAAATTTGAACAACTGGTGTTTGAACAATATGAAATTGTCTTCACTTGCCAGGCAGCATTAATCTGTGGCCATCTAATCGTAATGTAAGTAGTGATACAACGTGTTCATAAATAATCATTTCTGGAATGTTTAAGAAATATGCAATAATTACAACATGACAGTCTTGGTTCGATATGTCACCGTGATTGGCCTTTACTAGCAAACAAGATTTCGAACATACTACACATTGTTGGTCACAATGTAGCACTTTATGGGCAAGTTCCAATATGCGGCTACCTTATCAGTTTGTGATTACCGTCTTTCAGCACACATTTTCGAAAGCTGTACACACGGCAATCACTTTCAGATATTTCTGTTGAATCGTACTCAGTGTCTAGTTAGTGAGCAGTGCATCTGCCATTGAACATGGATTCAGCCAGTAAGGTAAAACGCACAACCAGAAAGCTCCAGCTACTCAGACTTGTAAACCGCGGTGGTGTCCATTATACCTGGGCTGTCAGATCCTCGAGTCGCACATACGCCTACTTCTCTGTTAACCATACGGTTCGCGTTCTAGTGGAGCAACCCATATAGTACGTCAAAGGAGCTCCAGTAAGTCCTCGTATTCTCTAAACTTATCGATGGTCAGTTGAGACTGAAAGTGTTGTGTGACAGGCAGTTTCGTTGTGAGCAGTATACTACTCACAAGTAGTATATTACTCACAGGCGACATTCAGGAACTAAAGGGCAAGCTCCGAACGCCAGGAAAACAAAACACAAGAAGAGACTATCAGAATAGTATGTATGTGCTATGAGACAAGTTCCACCGGGGCGACTGACGACGTACTGTCAACCACTATATGCGACTGCATGTCTGTCGTGCAAATAAGTGTACGCTTTTGTGGTCCAATTGTTAACATGACCTGTAGGGGAGTTAGCACAATAAGCGAATTCCCAGGCCAAGTGTCGTTTGTGGTCACAACAAAGGTAACAAGGAATGACTAAACCGTGACAGCCAAGAGACTATCACTAATAAAGATAACAGACCAATTCTTCTTTAAAGCGTTTGACGAACAAGCTAGTCGACTGATGATCGTACTTTTAAAACTGAGAGTATAGACTGAACATTGTTCAACTGGGAAGAAAGAATGTGAAAGTGTGGTAGTAGAGTTTTTTGTGAGTAACATTCATCACTTCATCCTCAAGCCTACTTCACTGCAAATCGGTAAACTGGGGTGGGCGTTGTCTTTCTAGAACAAGCGTACACACACTGGTATTTGTCGAACTTTGTAATCATTTGTCCTCACGTGGGGCACACTAATAAACCCTTCGGCCAACTCCATTCGTCTACACGATTTTTTGAATTAAATGAAAAGACCAAACCTAAGAATTCAAATTTTCATCACGTTGGTAATATATATACCTAGTGATTTATCTGACTACATCACAGGATAAAAAGATTTGCACATTTTTCCTTCATGTCTCCCAGTACTCGTAACGCGTCGTGTTTATGCAACCTAAGCGCACATTCAAAATACTGTCACGATTATAAACACCGCACTAATATATCAAAGGCCTGTTGAATGCAAACTTGCCTATAAGCAACGTGTGGCAGAAATGCAAAATGACTTCACACACGAGGCGGATACTTGAAATGGCTGTACGATTTTTATCATCCATAAACTACAGAAGTTTACTGATTCTGTAGCTAGTTAGGAAACGTATTCATAGCACAGAACATGCAAGTTTGAATGACTTTAAGAGAATTGGTGATAACAATTGTTTAAAATTAATGAGGTTCAAAAAAGTTCACCTCTTTTGTAACATTGGATAACATGTACAGAACAAAACTCTGCGAGCTAGCTTCGGTCGATGAGTTTCTTCAAATCTTCAACTTGTAGTACTCGAGAAAAATGCAGATTCACGAATGTCCTGAAAAGAACGAATAGTTCTCACTAATTTTATGAAAGTTTCGTAAAACTAGTTGGGAAAACCAATGCAGATATGATGTAACCGTTTGAGCGTGCAGAAGAGGCCACTGACGACTGATTATTAGAGCCACAACGAACTTGAACTGTCTAACACGTTTATGATAAGCAAAGTGACTCAGTCGGCTTTGCACTGGGTTTAGTTAGAGCCAAGTCTAGGGGAATTGAAAGGCCCTGGGTTCTGTCTCATTAACCTACTGCTACTGCCTGGTTTCACCACTGATTGTTCTGCCGCCTCTGTTGATGTTGTTTGAACCGGTTCTCGAGTACTTTCCCCTCCCATCATTGTACGTCGCAATAGCTGAACTGAGCAGATGAAAACTACCGTATGGAATAACAGAGTCAGGACAACTTGGTAGTATCGATAACATGCCTCTAAAACAAATACTTGTAACCCATGCTTCCACACTGACATATTCGATTTTGTGTATCAATATGTAATGTCGCATCTACTTCCTATGGGCATCCCTTGTCCAATATTCGGAAATGTTTCATTCTTCACAAAGAGTGCCCAGTTTTTCCAACCGTGAGGGTTTTATAAACCGTAATCTGAGTCTTATCTTTAAGGTGAAACTGACCAGGATATGTTAGAAAAGCCGCTTGGACATAGAAAAATCTGCCACTCGTGTACTGAAGATACTTGGCGGTCCAATAATACATCACACGCTTCACCATTAGGCCCGGTGTTTTGCTCATTAAAATGCAAAAAGAGCCAATAAGCCGCTGTTAATAAACTCACAAATAAACCGAGTATTCCGAAGGAGTAGGATAAACTTGTTCAGTGGATACTCAAGTGCATTCTGATTCTCAGCGACCATCAGTATACCATCCACGCATTTGTTGCATAACTCCATTTAACTGTTCACTTCTCACACCACCTTTTAGTCATGAAAATGAAACACACAGCAGTAGGTTCATCAAAAGACCATATACATGAAACTAAACTCAGCTCGGTAACTTTGCGTGATCCGTGAGACTGAGTTAATTGAGAAACTTCAACTTTGCGTAAACCACTGCGAGGTCATGAAGAAATCCATAAGTGTGCAATAAATACAGGGCTAACTGCAATGTGGTTGTCGCGACAGATTCGTCTGAAAATGTTTGTTTGCGAAAATAGTGATAAAATGAGAATGCTGCTCAGCTTATACCAGCCCACCTGCACGACTACTCATTATTAACGGACAATATAAGTCCGAGTAGATAGGATGGGAAAATGCTTGGACAGTAGGCAGGGAATGATTATTTAGACTTGAGCAGCTTTATTTCACAGATTCGAAGTGATGGTCGTTCCACACTGCTATATGGTCAAGATTGTCACAAGAGTGAGTGATTAAAATCACATATTGGAAAAGGTAAAGATAGATTGTCCAGGTAGACAACTGGTTGACCCGAAATGCACGCTAAATTTGCAAACATCCGTGCATGTTGACAAGTTGGCTGGTCAAAGGAAACCTCCAAATGAGTGGAACTTCTAATCTATGAACGCAAATGTTCCACTCATTACTTCTAGGCTATAGATAAAGCGTAGCCTTGAACAATACGGACCAAGTAATCAGTTTATCCTGACTATATTTCGAGTGCTTCACTGAGGAAAGTTCTTGGTGGTAAATTTCCACAAATTTGGTCTCAAAACGGTACTTCATTTTCCCGCGTTCAAATATTGTCTGGAGTAATGTCCACCAGTGAATGAAACAATGTTTCTTGAACATACAAACCACTAATGACAAAGCCATCATTCATAAACGGAATGTTGGACCGGTCACTTAATGCAAATCGTGAACATATTTTTTTTATGTACACAGTAAACGAATCATTGATTGACTGTATCCATCAGACTGTTTTACACAAGTACTCAACTAATTTTTCTGGCCAAACTCACTATGGAAATATTAGAACGCGTCATTGTTATGCATCAAATACGTCGATGTCGGACAAACGTTTTGATATTTTTTAACAGTGGACTTGATTGTGCGACAATCGAAACAACCACTAATATGCACAATGTTTCGATTCCTAACTTGCCCGTATGTTCGTTGGTCTCCCCGAATCCCTTCATTTTTGAATATGTGTGCGTTGATGTGATCTGTCCATCGTGAACAACATATGTTCCCAATAAAACGGAAAAATACAAATGTTCGTCTTTTCAAGTTGAACAATACTTAGTAAATTGCTATTAAACGTTTGATTAATCCGGCAACAAAGTAATTATTTTAAACAGCTCTGTCGATATTTTCGCTCATCTTATGGCTCAGAATATTAGTTGTAATTGAGACGAGATAATGAAGTCACTTGAGGTTATGGGATTAGTAGTTAGTCAACACAATCGACTGACTAACATTGAGGTCAGGGGCTTACTAATGCTCGGAACAAATGTCAAAATGATTAACTTCAATAAGAATTGAATGCAGTTCCATCGATTTCCTTCGAAAGACTTACTTTAAGCAGTTTAACTAAAATGTGACGATTGAGACCAAGTGACATTTGTATTGAAGAAGTGAACACAAATGAGTTTGATGTAAGGAAACGCCTTCCCTTAATCTAACCACACATTATACCGATTAGCTTTATGGTTCACGTCGTTGACAGTTGAAATCGATTTTTCATGGATTCGAGATACTATGTATTCTAAGATGATAGCACTGTTCAGTTTCAAACGTGCGAAACTAAACAAAACCGCAGTTAGTCAGCTTGTAATTAAACCAACAGCCATTAAATTTGCGTACAAAGACATTAAGCCGTTGATTTAGAAATGACTCGGTTACGTAAAACTTGAGCTTTTAATGGATTTAAACCAAAGACAGAAAGAGTATGCTCGGCCGTTGCGAGCGTGTCGCATGTTGATTTAAAGAGCCATGCTAAGTGCTTAAATATGTCATCGCTTGAAGCTGTCATCTAGCTGTCCCACTGTTCTAAGTGCTATATCAGGCAGTTCGACCTAGAATCCACTCACACCGCCGATGAGTTTACTACTCGCCAACTGCTTGTTGTAGTAAAGTGCAAAACTAATCAATGATAACATTACTCATGTTTTCGGTACATTGACTTGGAAGTGTAGCACTTTGGTCTGCGGTAAATATCGCTACATGTCCTTCTGAAACTTTGTTTTAGCGGTATATTTGTCCAAAGAAACCTAGTTTTAACCTCCATGTATGCAAATGCTTCTAGGAAGTTCTCTTGTCCATGAGTTGCTAGTTCAAGTGAAACGTAAATAGATTGTGGACATCTGTGAACACCAAGGACTCAAAACTGCACTGTTAGCTCTTCATATGAAAGAAAAGGAAGCATAGCAAATATACCTCAACCGTGAAGGTTTAGAAATGTCCAAGTGAAATTATGCACATTTCAAAAATGATAGATTTCTTAAACCTAACATAAAATCTGAAAATAGCTTATTGGGAATGTCTAACCACCCAGCAATGTGCGCCGTAGTTTTTTATTTAGACGGCTCTAACCTATAGATTTTCTTGGAAATTAATTGCCATGCACTGAAGTGCCAGCGTTTATCACAATATACACTTTACTACCGAAGACAAACTATACGGTTCTTTGTCTCAGTAGAAGACTTACGGAAAACTACTGAAATTACCATCATGTTGAAATAATTACCAAACCTAAAACAGGCCTGATAGCAATGTGTTATGCATTTAAAACAGGGAACGGCGCATAAGTTCTCCAATGTATCATTGTTTGGTGAACAGGTAGCACGATATGCCCTAGTGAGGAATGTAGACTGGGCAACATACCATCAAATTCAGTCCATATAAAATTATGCACTATTTCAAAAACGGTGTGACAGGTAGCTCAATCCATACAAGAAAAAGGCTATTGATATCCATGGAGGATATATTCAGCCGGCAAGCTGCTTTTACCATACAGAATCACAGAACTTTGTGGCAGGTGTAGTAGGGTGTAATACAGAACGGTTGCTGCGACTTTCGTCTGACCACCGATTTATGTCAGAAGTAGTCCACAATAAACTAAGTAACCCAAACACATTCGAAGGGAACATTCGAGTACACAGTATAATAACATAAAATACACTCAATTGTTTTTATTAGCGGGATCAGGTAAGTGTACCAAGCTGTTAATGTTTGCCACAGTGAAAACGTTACTTAACTGTAATACGCAGATTGCATTTAAAAACCACTTTTGGGAGTTCGGTACTTCTACTTACTGGTGACGTTACAAATATGATGCTACATATTGGTGGTTATACGCCAGTCTTAGGAATGTTGCTTATAGGGAAAAATCAATAATGCATTCAGTATGCGAACCGCAATAAATCGGAGTGTGTTTATGACAGGAAAGAACCGAAATCAGTGAGGCACGAAAGATAAACTGTTCGGTTTAGAAGTGGCGATGATCACCGTATTGTGAAATGTAACAAGTCGAGGAGAAATTGTGTTAAGAAAAGGAAACAACAACTCCGGCGTGAATAATTGTGCAGAAAACAAGTGAATACCAACAGGTATTAAGTTGCTAACATTCGTAGTAAAAGCTTTACAACTCTTTCCAGTTTTCCAAATGATTATATCCATCGGAGATTCGGAATGACGCTATTTATTTATGCGATAACCGGTTAGGGACGTTATCGTGGCACGAGGGCCGAGATTGGAAGCCTTGGAAGAATGTTTTCGCAATCCAAGTGGCCGACTTAATGTAGTAGTCTCAGTGAGTGATCTGAAGTACAGTACTTAAAACAAGGAAGGAAGCGCCTTAATGCGGGTAAAGTCTAAAGTAACATTAGATATACCAGAAATAACCACTCCTGACATGTCAGTAGCGCTACTAAAATGAGCATAGGTTGGGGAGTCTATTCGAATAAAAAAGTAAGCCGTACGTCGAAGAACTGTAAACCACTTTATCAGTCATTCGAATACGTTTCAGAAGAAATAATTGACCAGCCTGACTGTTTAACTTAATAAGAGGATTTGCCGACTGGGTGAAAGTCTGGAGAAATCTCACATGAGACATTTTAGACAGCGAGGTGTCAGGTTAACTTTCTTTGCCATCAAGGCTCAGCTAAAAGAAATGCTGAGATTACCTAAGGTGAGAGTTCTCATATCTTGCTCACAGACTGCAGAAGCCAGATTTTGCCTTTTAATATATCTCTTGGGGGTGACGAATGTGCACCTTTTGGTTCACTTTGAAAACTTTTCCCTCAAACACTACTATCCACAATGCCAATAGTGTTTCATAGTATCCTCGAATATTTTAAGCTCCTATGTTTCAAAGACAGGTAGTATGAAAATCAGTGGAACAAGAATGGAACCCAGAGATTCACAGTGGTATTCAAGTGTCACTGAGACAGCACACCATTTACATCCGCACTGAAGCATCTCTCGTTGGTCCAATCCGTGAGCCACATAGGCTATGAATCATCTACACTATCCTGGTTAAGTCTCACCAGTAGAGTTGTATGTGGAATTCTCCGGATAAATCTGGAATAACAACTGTAAACCAACAACCATTAGCTTTTTGGCTTCAAGTTATTTTAAAATTCAAGACGATTACTGTGCACTAATGTGCGACATGCGATGTAAACCAACAAACACTGTTGAAATCTAGGACAATGAGGCAACTGACGTGCAATCAACAATACAGTAACGGTCTTCTTCATCAACCACAGAGAGTGTAATTCAGGTCATCGAAGACAATGGAGCCTGTTCTACTCTCTGGAAAAGGTCTAACAGATCACTTGATCATGCGAGTTTTATTACGCATTCTTTTCTTACTGATGGCGAGATTTTATACGGACTAGTCAGCACTTTATTAAGAAGCTTGTTGGCTTTACAGAGGTGATACATTGCGTGAAATCTTCCTTTTCCAGTTCACCGAGGACTTTGATATATTATTTTGATTTTTAGAAGAACCGCTGATCTACTGAGGTTAAAAAACAATAACCACCCACAGGTTAACTATGGTGAACCCATCTCTATCAAGCAAAAGTAGGATCGCAGAGTTCTTTGTGACGAGTTAAATTCCGTTGACACATAGGAGTGTTGACACGATGGTAAACCGAATTACCAATTTCAAACGGTAATTATGAATGTCTTTGCGCAACAGTACCGCTGTTTTGTTCGCAAGTGCAAACAACAATGGATGGACAAACTTTTAGTTACTTTCAGTTGGTATGTATTTATAGTGGATCCTTTGGAAATGAGCAGTCATGTTAGGCCTCGTCTAACTGAACCTTTCGGTCTAGGTAGTCACTTTTGGGGGTTATAACCTTAAGAAGCCGTCAATGATCCCTTAGTGGCGAGTAATTTGCCACTTCCGGCCAACCCACATCATCTGGCTGTTATATCAGGTTCTCTGACTGACTTTGCTGTAGTTGTTCTGCAAAGCCGAAGTTAACGAGAACTCACTGCACCTTAACACTGCGGTTAAAGTCGAAGAATTCCATAGTTACTGAGAAGGATTGGAGCGTCGATGCAAAAACTGTGCACCACAAGTGGTTTGTCAGTTAAAAAATATTCAGCCACAGCGCTCACTAGGAAAACCCACGGAGTGGAAACCGCTAACCTCTCTTAATCAGGTTGGCATCTACGACGACATCATCAAAACATCTGTTGCACAAGTGAGCAAGACACTGGCATTTCTATAAGGAAATCCATGCTTTAGATGCTCGAAACCACTCAGTAAGTGTGATCCGTTCTGACCTCTACCTACATATAAGGCTATTTAGACGCTGAGCGTTGTATTGAGAAGAGGATGAAAAAACGAGTTGCATTAATCGGACCGTAGAATTTTCGGCAATCAACAGAAGTTCTGTGGGATTCGGGACATGGTCTGCCCAAAATGGGTTACGCGATTGTACTTGACCATCAACGTTAAGATTCAATGAGTGGGTGGTAAAACAAATTGATCGAACACAGAACATATACATAATAGTGTTATAAAGATGCACCACTGCTCCGCTGGATTAGTGAGATATGGAAATGGGTAACCAAACCGTGTTATGCATGACAATAAGTTTCAAGAGATACGGGCAATATATCTGAAAACAGAAGATCTAGTAGAAAAATTATGACATCTAAAGAAGATAATCAATCATCAAGCACTTCGGTTGTTGAAGTAGGCTTGATTCAGCTGGAGATATTGCCTACACAAAAAATTCTATGGACTCAAACAGTATAGAGGTGTTGTAAGATAATCGCACCAAATTTTGTACGAATGAAGTCAAACAGTTTGGGCATCGTGTTTAACAAGTTATTGAAAAACTGATTGTGAATAACACAACGTTATGAGCAAGTTGTAGTACTCTACGTTTCAACCACCTCGCGTGGCCTTCTTCAGGAGTGTTGTAATCGAAGTCACACTAACAAAGGAACAGAGGCCACGTGGGATTTTCCGTGGTTAGGTCAATCTGCGCTGCTGAAAGTGACGACTCTCTTGGAGCACGTACTAATTTGTCACCTTCTGAAATTGTATCTGGTCTTGAACTTTATCTGCACTCATCTTTGTTCACATTCAACAAAAACGTGTACAAATAAACCGATGTTGTAGCTATGGGTTCTCCTGTTGCACCTGCATTAGCCACTCTTTTCCTCGGATACCTGGAAGCACAAGCGATGAATGAATTTATCTGCCACCCACGAATTTGGTGGCCATATGTAGATGACACATTCGTAATCATGAAACGAAGCACTCGCGACCAGTTCCTACAGTTTCTTAGTTCAGAATGCAACGGCATTGTATTCACATTGAAAATTGAGACCGAGGAGAACTCACATAGTTTTCTAGACTACCTCGTGAAAGTTGATGAGCAACAGAGATTCTAGGTTTCTGTGTACCGAAAACCAAATCATTCTGGTCGGTATTTCAACTTCAGCTCGTCGCATCCAATTAGCATAAAGAGAAAAGCCAACAAATCACTCCTCAATAAGGCTACTAAGATTTGCACTACTGAACTCTCCAAAACAACAGAAATATCTCGAATTAAAGAAACGCTAGCCGCCAATCAATATCAAAATGCGTTTACTGAGAACACAATTAAGCGCATGTCAACTAAGGAATAGACCAAAAAGACCAGAACTTTCAGGTCTACTGTGCAAGTACTATATCATGAACAAACATCCAAAAAAAGTCGCTCCATCCTGTTTGAGTACGCTGTACTGACCGTATTTCGGTTAGATACTATCTTAGAACGACTGGTGATGCATTCTAAAGATCCAGTTTCTATAGGTGATCAGACAGACTGTTTTTACGAAATCAAATGAGGTGAATGTAATGCCAGCTACATAGAAGAAGCAAGCAGACGACTGAAAATACATGTTGCCGAACACAAGAGGCACACGAGGTTTCCTCTTGAGGATGTATGTCAACTTCAAAAGCTAAAGAAGGATTTGGCCATTGCACTACATGCACTGTCACGTAGGTATTGATCAAGCTCGAGTGATTCACAAGGGTCTGCCTTTCCATGCGGAGTGTTGCTGTGCTGAAGCTCTCATCATTTACATACAACACACTTGTGTTAATCGCAATGATAACAAACCCCTGTCTGCAGTGTGGCGTGGATGGATAAACAACACCAGACACAGACGAACCTTATCTACATCAGTCTTACCCCCACCTAATAGGCAAACGATTCGACCAAGCAATTCGGAGGCAGCGCAGATTGACCTTAACACGGAAAACCCTATGTTACCTCTGTTCCTTTGTTTGTGTGATTTCCATTACAACACTCTTGAGGAAGGCCATCGGAGGTGGTTGGAACGTAGAGTATTACAACTTGCTCATAACGTTGTGTTATCCTCAACTAGTTTATCAGTATAGAGAGGTGTTACTTCTGTGAACCCCTAGAAAATTAACTGGTGACGTTGTCATGCTAGTTCTTAAGCGAATGGAACAAGTTAGTCAGTCTGCAAGTGAATGCTAGGATAATACTGAGGCATTCTAGTCCGTCCCCACCGAGACTAACAAACAACTTCCACTTGTGGAATGACTGAGCACTCAGAACATCACAGCGACGCCCTGCCAAAGTAGTCTGTTCACGTGCGCTGCTGCCAAAGTGCAAGTATAATAGGGGACGAATACGTTGGAAATAAAATTATGGTAATAAAAAAGCTATTACTAAACATGTTTTGATTGTTTGATCGTATTACTAGTTGTTCGTAAGAAGCGTGACTTCAACTTATTCCCTAAATCCTAAGCTTTCACTTGTGGAGCAACCGTGATCATTTGTGCTGGACGGATTTTGTGGACACAATGAAACAGCCCACATGAATAGTTCATTGGTAAGGCATGCCTCCTACCACTTTCTGATTGTCTTTGGGCATACTCTAGAACACACCGCGCACATTCTCGTTCCAGCATGTGACAACCTTGTGTGCGGCATACCCATAAATACAGTGTCCTGCCAACCCACAAATGGACTTCACAGGCGCCTAGTAGCAGTGGTTCTGATAGTTTCATCGCTAGAAGTGGCTTTGCGGTTCGCGACTTTACTATACAGGTTCTACGAAGCATCGACAGCTCTGAGATTAACTGTTTAGGGATTAGTGAAAACCATTTACTCTGTTCACCTGATTGAAATGAATGCCTTGGGACAGATTTGATACAGTTCCAAGCTTGTATGAAGTTCCGTTCGTCATGAAATAACGATGATTGGATTGATTCGTAAATTGACCGGATATTGGTATGTACCAACACGTTTATGACACTGTAGGCCATAGCGTGAAGAAGACTGAACCGACGACTGACCCAAATAAATTTGAAAATGATTAATGAAACATGTGGCAAAATCATTCACACGGGTATAACACGGAACACATGCGGGTTCACTAAAAAAAAGTTCAAAAGACGAACAATTCACAGGTGAAGGCTTTGTGAAACCACATAGCTTGTGTTAGATTGGCAGATTTGCGTATATCAGCGAGGACCGCAGGCAAACGCATTATGAGCATCAAGTGAAGAAGAAACAAGTGTGCTAAACAGGACGGTAGGAATTTCAGACAGGTAGATGAGGGGTGTCCTTTGAATACGGGATTAATATCGTTCAACCGATTGGCATTTTACAGGTTCGTTTAGAAACTGTTTAAATTGTCCGCATATCTATTATTAGTTAAATTGAATGTACTTATATGTGCTACTGCGGACAGTAACGGGGTGCAACCGTAAGACATTCATCCCCTAAAAGGAAAAAAATGGGTAGATTCGACGATATTCACACCTTCGCCTTTGTTTACCTAAGCAGATAACTTGGTAAGTTGAAAGGATCCGATTAGGTATATTGATAAGCTTCCGATCATTGTGATAGTTTAGGCTTTCAGTATCATCTGAACAGCTAACGAACATGTGTCTCAGAGAAAAGTAGTGCCCAGCACATACAACATAACGACGGTTTGGCTGCGTACTCGTTAGAGACGATACTCGTGCAATACATGCAGGGTGAATGGGAATAAAACGACAGAGTAGCAATTAAATGATATGCCACATTTTTGCCATTCTTTTTATCGCATACATCTTATCAGAATTGAGCGCACACACCTGGTTTGTGAAAAAACGCAGTGGCTCTTTTTCACAAAAGTTGCTTACGTGTAACGAATAATTTTCGTACTTTATGTGAGTAATGCTAGCGGGATCATCATTGCAAAATACGTTGTTGAGAGTTAGTTTATCCTTTGATTAAGAGAACAAATCCAGAAAAACCGTTATATACTAAGGTAACAGTTGTTGTCCAGATATCAGTAAGCTCAGTTTGGACGGCAACATATGGATTACAGCGTCTACGTTTTGTGTCTGGTATATTGGGTTACGAAGAGTTCACTTGGTCTCACAGGCTGTTGATATTTTGGTTCTTGCCAAGATCCCCGAAAAAACTCTGTTTGCAAAAATATTCCGGATTTACTTAATCCTATCTTATTACATGAATTTAGGTTGACATACTAAGCTGTCAGGCGGGGCCAACTTGTTTGTCTCTTTTTTGATGATCTTCCAGGTTAAAAAGAATTTTTCAATCGCGCTTATGTCTTCTCATGTTACTCATCATAAACATGTTCAAAATAAACAAACAACACACCCGATGATGAAAACAAGGTGTTTGTTACGCAACAGTCGAGTTAGTTCGGAGTGATGGAAGTCGTGAAAGTTACTCTTGAATCATTCTAAAAATGTGAATGACAAGAATCACGTCAGATTCTACGTTGGTGGTCGGTGAAAGCCCTCATCTGAACAGTTGTTGCTGGTTATATTTATAACGAGTAACGATCCTAATTTGTACACAACACAATTTGTTCGCTTCCTTCAGGTTTAAACGAGTGCTAGTATAAATTCACTCGCTGCTGACTGAAGAATACTGAAGGCAGCTAGGGAAACTTACGAGGAAGCGATTAAACTCGTCCATATACTTCTATAAGAGTGGCTGTTAACTCAACAAGCGGGACTATACATGTTTTTATAAGTATCCCTCTAAAAACTATGTGTAATATACTGCTTGGAAAAATGTGAACATCAACACAGCATACCTTCAAGACTCAAACTACCTAGTCATTTCTGACGATGTGTATTATACAGGGACCTATTCAATTAGTAACAATGCTTTAGCAACGGTAAAAAATGTGAAACAACTGGTTCCTTTGAACAGTTTGAACAAAGCAGTTAGAACTCGAACACTGGTAGATTCAAGCATTTCGTATTGACTCTTCGGTACCAAATTTACAGTAACATAAGTGGTTTTTTAAAATAACAAACTAGAGGGGTGGAGAATCAATAAGCGGGTTTGGATAGGTCATTAAGTCCAGGGGAGGGTCAGGTTCACGATCAGTTGTTTCTGAACTCAGAGAGCTGGCTTGAATCGGTTGATTGCGACTGCTTCGGCAAACCATAAGAATCTTGGATTAGAACGACGTAACAGGACTCTGCATGCACAAGATGGATCGATAATGGGGCCAGTGGTTAGGACGTGTCTAGCGACCGAGAAAGCCGGCTGTTTACGCGTTTCAACAACATTGTCGCTCTCCGATAACATGGACTACTGCACCCATTTAGGTGGATGTTCCTTCATTCTGGAGCTCAGGCATCTCTCAGTTCTGCCTATGTAACTTTCTCCGCAGTTACATACAAATTGGTAAATACAATGTGAAGTGGCACCGATAGGCTGATCTCCTTTGACTGAAGGCACCGGTAACTTCAGAGTCCGAACGATTACATGGAGTTCAGCTGTATTGAAAGTTTGCTTAATCAAGTTCCTCAACCGTTGGGTTATATGGTGCATGATATAATCATCCCGAAAAGGCAGCTTTGTGTAGACCTTCTTTTTCTCTACAGTGACCACCTCTTCGGCTGGAACTTTTTGTCTACTGTGCCTATCTATGGACCTTCTGGGATAACCATTTGACTGTAAGACAGAAGTAATCGGGTCCAGTTCTTCTGCAAGACTGTCATGCGTACAGATTCGCCTTGCCCGTGTAAAGAGCGTATTCACTAGTGCTCGTTTATGTTGGACCGGTGTGAAGCTGCTGAAGTTTAAGTATTGACCGGACCACGTAGATTTCCTATAGACAGTTCTTTTAACCGAACCATCTTCTCGACGACTTATGAGTATATCCAGAAATGGCAAGCAGTCGTTGACCTCAAATTCACAAGTAACCTTCAAGTTAGGGTGACAACTATTTAGACGTTGCACCAGGTTATCTATCACCTGTTTAGATTGACTGAGTATTAATGTGTCGTCGACGTATCACTTGTAATATGACAAATTTCCTATCTCCATCGCTAGCTGCTGTTCAATTTTTATCATGAAAAAGTCTGCTAAGATGGGACCCAGTGGACTTCCCATGGCTACTCCGTCTATTTGACGGTAGGACTGCTTGAGAAAACGACAACTGACATTCTCGGTACAGAGCAGCAAAGTTTCTCTTAATTTGTCAGTCGGCAGTAGCAACGGAATGTGACTTATTTCAACGAGCTCACAAATATAGTCAATCGTTTCGTGTAACGGAACATTTGTGAACAATGACTGAACACCTACAGAGCACATCTGTTTAATAGTTTCACCAACAACTGCATATGGAACGGCTGTTACAATAAGTTTATGAAATAAGATACATTCCGGATGACAATAAATACGTAGTCGCAGTGTAACACTCGATGAACAGAGTTCTGTCTCATTCATTATTCTGGACTAGTTCATATTCAAGACTGAAATTATACTGGAACTGCGACGATGTTTACAAATATACGGTAACTGAAAAACGTAATAATCTTCAATTTACAATGCACATTGCTGGATTGCAATTTCAAAATAAGCCGGAAATGTGTGTCGTGTACGCTGGAGATTTTCAATCTTGCAATGTAGTACAGCAGAGGTGGAGCAGCTTTATGACACCGACAACAAGCTGATTGCCTCACATACCAGCAACCTGACGATTGCACACTGACGAGCATTGGTTATTCGTCTTTTGGCCAAATAAATTATTTGATTTTCTCCTTTGGTCAGCGATCGCAACCCACGAAATGATCAATTCATTAAAACAACGTATTTCAGAATGTACATGTATACCAAAGTGGATAGCTAGGTGCGGACCTGATTGGTTATTTGTATTGTATTTGTTGCATAAATTAATCATGAACCGCTATTCTCCCAAACGTGAGTGTCTTCCACAACTTGACTACTTCAGTATAAGCGGATCCCCAAATTCGAATAAATAATTATGGGAATATAGCGCGGTAGACACTAATTAATGGTGATTTACTGTCAAAATAATTAAAGCAAAATTCTAAATGTGTTGGTTTTTGCGTGGTCATCCAGATGGTTTCGGTGAGAAGTAGGAAACATCTGGCTAATCCGCAGAACAGCTAATATAATCACCACATCAGGCTTACACCATTAAAAAATAGAAATCTCACATGTCATTTAACTAAAAAGCTTCAGACATGTGGTTCGAAGACACCATCACAAAATGCGGATAGTTCTGCAAAGCCCATATGTATTCTAAACCAGTTGGTCATGCAAAAATAGTAATTACCGAGGTGGAAACAAGGCTTCGTGCACAAGCAGAGAACTCTCTAACTCCCGTCCAAAATAACCACAAGATCGGTGAACAAAACTAGTATTCTGCTGTGAAACTATGAATGGCAATCTAATCTCTGCCGCAGTCATGGCTTTGTATCTAAAAAATGAGTAACTGACCAGGGTCACATAAAAATGTGTAAGGTAAGTTCATTATTTCTTTAGGACAGGCTACGGAGACTGCGCAGTAAAGCTGGGGGCCTGCGAGAAACCTACCTGGGAATAGCTAAGTAAAGGATTGATGAAGCATGCTCATCTGAAAGTGGTTTGTCTCTATTGAAAAGAAAAACTTTATGAGCCCCTCATATTCTTTTTGTTCGTTCTTTTCAAACGAAGGGAAGTTCGTATCGCGACCACTGCTGATCAAATGGCAAATGTTGTGTAGATGACCGCGTTGTGTACATCGAAAATATGTAACCATAATGAAGTCTCCATGACTAACCGCCGATAAGGCGTCATTCACCTCTAGTGTGTAGGTTTGATTCAACAACTGCATTAAACTCCCATGAACTCCACAGTTTGACGTAATCTTAATTGCATATCTGTAAGATTTGTGTTTATTTCAAGCTCATCAACATAATTTTACTTTTAACTTGTTAAACATAAATATTAGTAAGATCCACATTTCAAATTACACTGTAATCACCTTATCGATGAAAAAACGTGCTTGTTTGATGTGTTTTTCGCTCATGACTAAACTGTAGTTAATAATGCGGATTAAACAAAGTCTGCACACGTTTAAATCAACTCAGTTTTATCTTCAGATGAATGGTAATAATAATCCGGCAACGGTTATCAACACTCTCGTTTTTAAATACTCAGTGGTAAAACCATTCACTAACGTTTTCTTGGCTTTGAAGTGGTTCATATTCCGGAAATTTTGTTAGCTAGAAATATTCATGTTCTTTCTTCTGTTGCCAAGTTAATTGGATGAAAATAATTCCGGGAGTGACGTAAAATGCAACTTCAGTTAGAGATTGTTTCACGATCTGTTTATGAGGGGGATACTGCCTGGTAAAACTGTTGTGCTGATATTTTTGATCATGTAGACCCAAATAATGACCTTCCACTATCTAATATTTATCAATTTGTTTTAATGAAAACAGGAAAATATGATCCCTCGGGTGCTGATTTTACGGACATCCTAATTCAGTTGTCTACCGTTCTAGTTGGCTATTGTAATATATCATTCCGTAAAAGAACTAATACAAATGAATCATAAAGAGTGTCTGGCTCAATATTTTCATTTATGCAGACTGTTGCATTTTATTGGTTGCGTACAGGAAACTGATGTTAGAATACCGTCTTCTAATTTGGCATTGAGGTTTCGCAGAGTACAGTGTACCGATAGTGTAAACGCTCCAACCAGTGAACAAAGAGGACCAAAGTAAGCCGTTTCTGTCATCGCCTACGTGACGAAGAAATAAAACTACGTGAAATAATTTTTTACCTGTCACCTCATTCTTTTGTTTGCTGAAAAATGAAACCTATCTGATTAACCAAGAATCAAATTTGAACAGACTGAATAATAATGCAATTTTTAATGACTTCAAATATTCACAAGTTAGTAGTACATTCGAATGAACAAACAGTTTCCTTGCAGTCAACTCCCCTGACAATAAGCTCGGGGAAGGTGCAGTCATTTTTTCCGAGAGAAATCCTGCTGCATCTGACTAGTAAATTGATGCTCTGAAATAGAATGTTTCACAAATTCCCCGAATACGTGTACAAAAATATTTTCAACCGAACTTCTGCAAGTAAAGAAATTCTTGAGGCATATAACGGTGTATGTTATTCACATTGCCGTGATCTTTAGGGATAAATGACGTGCACGCAATATCTTTAAAAAAAACACAACAGCAAAATATCCAGCATATTTTATTTTGCCAAACAAAATATACAAAGAATTTAAGCAATCGTTAAAGATATTTTCACGTCAATCAACTTCTTCTTGGCCTACAGCTTTGCTTCAGTCTTCACCTGTTTGATTCTGAGTGTTCTGTCCACTGTTGATGAATACGCTATTTCTGCCGGACGGATACTGCTCTACATGGTGAGTCATAAATGTTGAATCAAAAATTTCTGCAAAAGTAGGTGCTACACCTCTTAAATTGCATTCGTTGTGTGGTTTGTCCATCTTCTGCATAAGTTGTTGTGGTTAAACCCGATAGATTAATCTCATTCGCCTTAGCCCCTGAAAGCCTGCAAACACTAGTAAGCTACGCTTGTTGTGTTTGTGAGAAATATCTGAAGGTATTGCAGCTGATGGTGTTGATTTTCAAACTCAAAATGTCTTCAAGTTTATTACAACGTTTCTTAGGGATAGTGCAGCTTTAGTTCCCGAAATATTACATTCATTTGAACTTTTGACGGCAATATAGACAAGGATTAGCATCATCTATCTAGTTTTCCGGGAACCTAGGCCGAAGTTTTAATTTAGCGCACTGTACTCACAACGAAATTTCACATCTTCGCTTATGCAATAATAACACAAATTTCACTAGACAAACAATGAGGAAATAGTATACAATGTGCAATATTTTGCTATCAGCCATTTGTAAAGACAAACTTTTGTTAAATGATCTGTATTTAGCCTTCGGTGATCAGGCAGCGGTTCAACTTACTTTTCTTCGGTTCATTTTATTAACGAGTCTTATGAATCTCCATAGAAATCGACAGTTGGACAAGTTGTATGTGTGCAACCCAGTAGGGAAGCATTCAATGACCAGATTGAGACAGGACCGATTAACTAGCTTTCAAATTGTCTCATGTGGACGTTTTGCCTGAATAAACTTGTAAATTTTCTATCAGAAAAAGATGTAACAAGGTTACCACGAGACTGCATAAAAAGCTCATGTCTACAAAACATCACTTTTCAAGATTTCACCTCTCAGAAGTTGACTGTCATACAAAACTTAGACAGCACATTACAACATGAACAATATTCAGGTGAAAACGTGCTCTGTATAAATAACAAGCCTCAAATTTGATACTTCAGACAGGAACTGAATGACTTATTGACCAAAGTTGCTAACGGAAGGAGGTACGTTAGTATGGGTCTCAATGTGTGAAGATTTAGGTCACTTCTTGGAACATGCAGTGCACTGGAGGTTTGATAAATACAAAAAGATTTTATAGTGAGAGGAATTTCCTAAATTCTATGACTACCTCAATGGTTGGTCTTCACGCAGCTTCCGCGAATGGCATATAACTTTAGTGCTATGGTGATCAGTTGGTGTGCCCTAAGGTTGTGCACTGTGTAATCTTCCAGATGGAATCATTCACGTGACTCTGCTGAAAAAATCGTTGCTCTGTGAGAGTTATAATCCACTGGCACGGAATATTTAGATGCCTATGAATTGTCTGGTATTAGAATCTATGCGGATGGGGTTGATTAGGTTGGCAAAGCACAGGAAGCAACCCCTCAACTTTGCTGAACAAAATGCAGGGTTTTGCATGTTTTATGTTTTACAGCAGGTTACTGCTAATGAGTCATCAGTTAAGGTAGTTCAAGATATTTTCGTGTTTAGACAACATCGCCTAGTTGGAGTTGATTGTAGAAAGGCTAATTCTTGGATAATAGGCCTGTGTATGTTGTGACATGTCAATTTGTTCATGGCGAACGTGAGGTCAATGGCTCAATAGTCAATACGGTTGCCTAATGAAAAAGTGGCCGGGATTCTAGTCCCGGCCACGGCAAGAATACGAAATACTGACGGGTTCTAACAAGAGCAAAACTCGAGTTCAGTGCTTTTTTTAAAAAGAGGCTGACTGGAAAGTCTATCTGAATGCGAACGTTGTGATCAGGGATAAGTAGTGTGTTAATTAAAATTAATCATTTCCGATTACTCATCGGTGATTTTCCAGCTGTCAGAGCCAAGATTTGGCGATATTTCATTCTAGAAGTTTCCTTATATTATGAAATGACCTACTTTGCTGGTCGTTTTGGGGAAAATAAGCTATTTTGCACCATTTAATATACACTCGTCGGTAGCATAGTTATAGAAATATCGCGCAATCAGATGGTGCTTGATCTCGTGGTAACAGTTACAGAAATCATACTGCGCCAAAGTAGTAGAACACAGCAGAAATGCAAAGCCCATCAGACTGAGTAAATCTTATAAATAAATTTCCGTGACATCAGAATAGACGAGAAGATAACATTCTTTAGGCAACAGCAATCGATATGACAAAATAAGCAGATTCCATGTTGATGAATTACTGAAAAGTGCTTGCATAATTGTTTAGTTTAAAAAGAAACTACCAACATCATTCCATATCATCGTAAGTTTGCCGGCCAATTGTCAGCCAACACTCCTCTGCCTTAACAACCAACAGTAAGTTAACTGAATTCAGGCGATTAGAGACAAAGGCGGTCTGAAACAATGGTGGTTGTTCGTTATAGTGGTTTGTGTGTTAAGCAGTTTTAATACGAGAATACTTTGGCTCATTGATGAACGAAGCTTTACATACCGATCAGAAATTACGTTTACAATGACGCTGTGGAATTTACTTACAATAGTAATGAGCTGTTCTGTTTTCACTGACATTGCGATTACTCCCGTTGTGACGCTTAATTGTGAAGTATCACTATTAAAGGCCTAACTTATGACGAGACAAACCCCTAGTAGCCGACCTGCGGGAATTGTTTGTGCAAAACATTTAGTCCGTAGGCGGTTTTTACAAAACAGCAGTTACACCTTTTGCTCATCAGAAAGACCCCTTTTTCCACACATGTTAAGTTACACCTTCTCATTAAGTCATTGAGACCTGTTTCTTTATATCACCATCGGTAGATGAAACACATCTGTTCAAGAAACACGATAATACCAACGATATTTCTGTGTTTCAGCGACTTTTCCAACGAAACACGGCAAGTAATTTGCTGAACAACTGGCTTATCCTAAGTTTGTAAACTCCGAAGGGTCTTCGTTGCCTGGACGATAAGTTATCGCAGTTTTGGCATTTCTATCGATCAAGTCCGATGTGTCACAAAACTCAATTCATTGATGCTCAGTAAAATGCCGCCAGTTTCAACGGTTTCAACGAAGTCGCAAAGTACATTAGTTACTGGATGTACTACAAAAACTGAGCGATGGACGCTTGTAATGAGGCATTGAATCAACGGCTAGCAATGGAATTACATTGATCCATCCCATATTATTAACTGGAGTTGAATCGTGAATGAATACCCCTATATGAAAAATCACTTAAACGCCGAAATTACATCATTTCACAACTTTTCATGGAGGAAGTCATACATGAAGTGGGCCATTTTCCCGATAGATGACGACCAGAAGGGTCGACGTTATTTCACAAAAGGTGTAATGTGAAACCTTCCATTAAACGCTGAAGTTGAAGCCAGAGGGTGATAGTGTGAAGACTGATGGTATTACACGAGAGAAACGTGCATGTTTGCCAGCCCCCTGCCTCAGTGTACTGGTGTTACACGGTGTTTTTGCAGAATAAAAAATCTGGAATCAGAATTTCTTAGCTTGACTATGAATGGAATTCGTTAGAATAGTATAGGCTAGGAGTACAACCCGTCTACACCACTCATTATAGGCCGAATTAAATTTACGCATGTAGTGGATCAACAATCAACCATAGTATTTTTTAAATTGAAAGCTAAAATATAGTGGAATATACGTTACACATCATAATAATCTGATATCCGATTTTCTTGCACTTGCCGACATATCACCAGTATTAAATAGTCGGTCATAATCAGCGGTTAAATGAATCACACGCTTTGTCCAAAAATCAATTGCGCAGTAAGAACATGAAGGTCGGTTCAGTAATAATGTATGCAATGCGATAATTGCGATCGGTTTCAGAGTCTTCTTCTAACGTCTACAGTTTGTTACTATGACATTTAAAATAAGAATCATGATGCTTACACTTGGGCGATTGGTTTCCAAAAAGGTTTACTTCTTCTTATCACTAAATGAATGGGATTTTTGCACCCAGAGAGAATGTTCAACACGGTCATTCAACTAAATTTGAAAAAGTTCTCACAAACGTAAAAGCTAAATCCATCAAAAAGTCTATCTGAAACCTTATTTAGTTGTAAACATACAAACTGGGAGAGGAGTTAATTGTTTCACTGTGACCTAAGTGCAGATAACAATCTGTAGTTTTGTGAGTTCGAAATGAATGCAGTTGGGTTGCAACGAATTAGCTGAGAAAATTGAATGTGGTCCGAAATGATTCAGCAACTTTGATGTAAGTAGTTCAGTACTTAGTATTGTTAGTGTTGATCAAGGGCGCGCGCGAACCGTTACACAGTCTCCTACACAAGCATAGAAAACAGTTCAAAAGAACAGCATGGCTAACTGGAAAGAACGCCTGAGATGGCAAACTGGTAAACAAGTTGACCAACTATAGATCACGCTCTCAGTCGTAAAGCGCAGAAGATTGCTTCTTCGTTATAAGTGGCCGCCAAATGCACCTGTTTGACAAGTTCGCTACGATACGGTAGACCCAGACAGTTGATAATTAGACGTAAGAATAGGTGCACAGTCAACGGAAAGCAGGACACAGTAAGCAGAATGACTCTGACATCATGTGAGACGTGAGGTTCCCGTCACTTCAGACAGGTAGCTTGGATAAATTTGACAGTTTGTCCTGCAAAAGTGGAGAGTGGATGGCATTGTTGTGTAAACTGCAAACACTCTGTCGTTAGCATATTCAAAGGAAACCCGCTACAGAGAAATGATCCATTAGTCATATAACTAAGAAAGAACAGAGGGAGGTATATGCCATGCTCTTTCCTCGAGTTCTTTTGAATACGGAGGGAATTTTGTTCATTCAAGCAAGTGAGATTTGTTCCATTTATGACGTAATTGCAAATAGTTGAAATGAGGGAACGTCGTAAACCAAAGTCCACAAGATTTCCAGCAAAATATTTTGGTTGACACTGTTGGATGCTCTAATGTAACTAAGAAATTATAACCGTAGAGCCCTGCAGACTCTGCTCCGGCGAATGTTAAACTATATGGAATAGGTAAGCTTCATAATCAAAAATAGGACTTGACCATGGGATAAAACGACATTTACTAGTAGTTCCGTAGAGAGACATCGATGATTAAATGTGAGCTTCTCAAACACTCTCAGCTGTACGATCAATATTTGGAGGCAACTATCTTTGGTGCTGAAATAACACTCGCATACGTCTAGTTACCAGAAACTGGGCCACCGACAATACAGTCATTGACCAACTCAATGGAAAAAATGACTGTGGACTTCAACACAACCTTTAGAGATTATTAGTCTTCCAACTTAGTTTGGCTTCATTTACGTCTGTTAACTGAACACTGGTCAGCATTGATTAGACAGGAAGTGGGCTAGCCGGAAAAGCTTTTAAGAATATTGTGTATGCCAGTCACAGTGTTTCTGATTATACGACGCGCCGTATAGCTGCTGCGATATTTCATGCATCAGTGACAAATCTTCGTTATCCAGTAATGTTTTGGAATCCGCTTTTTTTGAGTAATGCGGTTTCACTTTCATCAATAAGTTTGAATCATAAACAGATGAAGGTTGCTGGATTTCCAGAAACAAAATTGATCGATAAATGTAAAAAGAGTAATCTGTAGGAACATAAAGTCTTAGCTGGATAGTATCCATCAAATTAAACGGTAAAATTACAGACAGTTCTAACGTAGTGAACGGAAACGTTGTTTGTTGGACACAGAAAAGACTGTTTGTGTCTGACCTGTCCTGCATGCTTGGTACAAAGTAAATCTATTCATTGACTTTTTTAAGCAATCATGGATAAAACACTATCAGTCTAACAAAGGCGCGATTAAACTTACATCGAAAAAGTATTGCAATAACAAAGTGTTTAAAATGTAATCCTCAAGTATAAAACCCGTGCAAATTTGGGAGGCAACAATGGAAGTCAGAAAGCAGTGTGTGTATTGCATCCTTAGGACTCTATTGTGTTGAAGAGGTGCTGATGAATTTCATCTACAGGGGTTCCTGAAAAAATCGAATGGAGGTAACCTGATGCTCAACGCGCAAGTATCTTTACATCCCCAGTTTTCGCACCGTAAAACTATTTTTCATTAACACCGCTGCAAACTAAAAATTTCTCGGATGAAGTGGTCGGCTTGTTCAGGCACACCTCTTGCCTGGAACCAAAAGCTATTCGTCTGACTAAACGGAATTTGACAACTAACTGGTGGATACGTTACATGGATACGTTACGTGGATACGTTACGTGTTATTTGGGTTATTTTTAAAAACCCAATAAAATTCCACATGGATAACTCCATTTTGGTCATCATAACAACCACTTTACTTTCGGCAAAACACAGCGTTCGACCCCGTCCAGAATAAGTGAGCAAACTAGACGAATACCAACTTGTTAATGATACACAACTTGTAGATAGTTTGACAAAAGGAAACTATCAGCTATTACCAGGTTATAATTCACCTTATTGATATTTTAAACCGCGTAAATCAATTTTTTTAACTCAATCTGTATGGACGCAAGTTATACGTTGGAAACCTACGGACTTGAAGACATTTGTAGCTAATATTCAAACGTCTAAAGCAGTTCGATTAGGATTCACTCCTTAGAATTCTCACCTGAGCCCAATTCAACGGTCTATCTCCGTTTCTCCCCCACTTTATCTCAGGAACTGGCTATTTTATTTTGGTTCTTCACGGAATTTTGTATTCGTCTCTGGAGCGCTGGTTGTCGTTCGCGTTACCAAACATGGAGAGGAAGAGTCCAGTTCGCTAGACGGCCGTTTTGTATTGTAGGTATGTTATCCATTTAGAGAATAGTCGTACATATAAATAACGCGTCTTATTTTACAATCCACATGTAAATGTACTACGTTCACGTCTCTCGTGGACATCTTTATCTGATTGACGGGCCATTTCAAACCTATATCTATTCGGTTACTTGTTTTATATTCTATTTTGTTAATTCTTATAATCAACGACAATTTGATTATCAGTTCTCAGTAAAATTTTAACTGTGTTAATCAACAAGTGGAACTAATTTGTGTACTGATTCTATCCCCAACAATTCTTTTTTCTATTTGGTTTCAACACACCATTAGTCTACAGTCACGTTTAGTCACCTACTTATTCAACGCAAATGGAATGAATGCGTTCCACTTACATTCTGAGCTAATTGATAGGAACAACGACATGAAGTATAATACGACTGTAATAGTTCTGGACACGCAAGTCTAAATGTTCATTCGCTCTCGACGGGTATCTATCAGTCCACTGAATGATTTTTTTAGCAGTTGAAAAGACAGTGTAAGGGTTCGTGCGCGAAGGTTGTATGTTTCTATACGAGAGCTAAGCACAGTGTTGGTTTTGAAGTTTTGGCTTATTGAATAGCGGATATCAAAAATGATGACTTGGTTTGTTTGCGCGGGCAACTTTGTGTGCTGGAACATGATATTTTGAGAAGATCAAACAACTGAGTTGGTTTACATTGCTAGGTCATAAATAGACGATCTAGCTCATTATGCACTAAGGTAAACATACACTTTCACGGCTACAAGCCCAGTGGCGCAAAGGTCATGATGACGAGTTGCGTTTGTCACCAAGGCTCACATTTTCCTGATTAAACATCACCACTGATGCTCTCTTACAGTAAGCGTCATATTCTTATTTACAACCCGGTTTTTCTAAGGTGTAATCATCTTAATGTCCTGGACTTGTGCCTAAGCATTACATTTTTGTTTAGATCTAAATTTGCTGCTTTCTTGTGCGAGCGCTTGTTCTTTCATCTGATATTTGTGCAGCAAACATAACCCATTGGTGTAAATCGTATGATGTTGTTCAGATGTGTTTAAATATCAAGGTTTTAGAATGTTGTTTCCGCCTTTTTTATATTTACTCCTAAAATAGATGCTTCTTGTAGTCCTACGGTTGTATAGGAAATACGTCATTATGAACCACTAATACATTGCTGTTACTCGTGTTAGTGATGGAGACGATTGTACATGGCATACGTTAACATAAGTAGATAAAGTTGTCCGTTTAGATTTTGACTTCAGTCCGGAATTCTAGCATACCTTACCACAACAGTCTTTGTCCTGAAGACCGCTGGTCCATAAGACTAGTTCATACTCGAACTTCAAATATGTGTTTCCGAGCCAAGCAAGCACACAAATAATCCAGTGGGTGACTAGCGCGCGCAACACGTGAAGAAAGCCGCAAATGCTTCCAAAATGAGACATTGCTGTGCACTCTGTAAGCTGCCGCTGTTAAATAGTACGCTGATGAATTCCATCATTGCTAACAGGACACATTCATCACAGGCTACGATTGCATTATAAGAACTTGTGATGGACTAAGATGTCGGAACGCCCACCTCAGATAATGGCCAACATGACCTACGTGGCCAACGTCTCGGAGAACCGCTCGATAATGACTTTCCAGAGACATCGGTTAAACTAAATGGGCAAAGTGAAGTGCCTGATTTAGTAAGGCAGCTTGAAACTCTGTCAAGAACAGCAGAAGTTAAAACAATATTTTTTAAGCTTGAAGCGCCTTAACTTAAAGCACTGTCAAACTTGTGTTCGCAGACTACTGAAGAGCCCTCCAGGTTAACCCGCAGCCCCTCACTGTGCAAAACCTGACCGAATAACGCTAATTCACCCATAAATGTTCGTAAAATTCGGAGATACAAACGTAAAATCTTGAACCGTACTGAAATTCATGTCTTCAATGCTGAATGAGTAAGCTAACACAGTTGATCTGAGAAACCTTATTCATGTAAACACTGCGATTCGTCCTTCTTTATAAAGGTTCCAGATTCTAGCTTTGCTGTAGAGGTACCGGTTCCTTATATGTGACTCTCAACTCACCGCTACGAGCTTTTAAACCAGAAGTTATTCATCTGTTCGATGTAGTAGCCTCGTGACCATTGTATTCATACATTACGCACTATTTTCAACTAGCAACTGTCCAACGGTTGGAGATTCTGCCAGTAATGCTTAGCTTTGCTTGGATTTCTGTTCAAACACCACAGTTTACTGATAACCACCAAGATTAACCCATGATGGTTATTGTCAGTTTGACTTTGTGATCCCGCCAACATGTTCATTTATACAAAAAAGCTCATTAAGGGGTAACGAACAGCAGTATTTTAAGATCAAACCCTGACGAATGCACATGCCAGGAAGTATGTTATTTCATTACTTGTATCGTACCCTGTATAACTTTGATCAACGGTACTCATACACCGCCATTCAGTGCATTTCAGTTATACTGTGACACAGAGTCTTCTGTAGGATTCATACGTTTATGGAGCTTGGAACATACGGTTTGGAGCCGGAACTGTACAAGCGAATAGATGTTTGTCTACGGTAGTGGGGACACTATAAGTGTCACACAAACAGGTTTGTTCTCAGCAAACATTACCAACATAAATAAGGCGGTACGATTTCTCTTTCTGTATAGAAAACAGTTGACGATATCTTTTTTTCACAAGACCCGTTACGTGAATTAGTAACAGCCCCGAACTTTTGGTCAGCTACGGACTGGGATCGAACAACGTTGTACCGGCCTCAGACATTTTGGCTGCTAGAAAAATCTGTTCTCTCAATTCACTAGGATGTAACAAGATGAAATCAATTTTCGACTTCTCCGCTTGTTGCTAGAAATCATAACTTGATCCATATTCAATTCAGTAACAGTAAGCAAATCTGTAACAGCCACACTCGGTGAGAGAACAAAAATCTGATTCAGAAAATTGTGTTGGTTAACTGCGATACAGAAAATTTTACTGACAATCTCAGAAAAAGGCTTAGTGCGGTTAACTTCCAGGGAATAGTTATCGCAAAGACAAGTATGCTGAGTCATAGTGATATATGCACACCGGCTTAAGAATTTCTGTATTAAAGTATGCTTATTGTTGTTATCTGAGCCTCCGAACCTCGTAACCGCTGATCAAGTTGCACCAAATCATGCTGTTTATAATGTTGACTATCAGTCTACTTGTAGTTACATCGGTAAGTACAAGCAGGGTCAAACAGAGCTCTCTTGCTCGTATGTTTACATTCTTTTATGAGAATCCCTTCAATCAGTATATCTACCCCACCGTTTCTATTTGGAAAGACCACTCTAAAGTATTGAACAACAATACGCGCGAGTAACATATCTTTGACTTTCTAGCTTCATGTCTTATATCGAACATGTAAATATAAGCTGAATCAGTAAGTCTAAATACTTCGATCCCATTTGCGATTACTTCAAGAAACCTTCTAGATTTAACCAATTCATAAACTCCTATGAAATGTGAAATTATCTTTGTGTCTCCGGGACTTGTAGACTCTATTTTCCTATATGTAAATACTGAAGGTGAAAATAGGGCGGAATATACAACCATCGGCTGGAGAAAAATGGGATCACTGTAGTGGTTCTGAAGAACAGTTGTTCTTATTAACGGACCAAATTTAACGATTGCTCAGTTCATGTGTGGTCGAATGTGACCTTCATCGCCTTCCGAATCAAATAACAAACGCCGATGTGGTATTTATATTCGGTTTTACTCCGTTTCAAAATTAATCTGATTTCAAGCATAACACTCCTATACTTAATCAGAACCGACCCTGACTAATTATGGCAAATAATCGAAGCACAGAAAAACAAAGCGGATTTCCATCTATCTCATTTAGCTATGTTGCTGTGACTGATACAGATTGTGATGGCCGTGGAAGTGTTTACGTCGATTAGTTTGGGCGCATTTTTAAAGTCCTGTCATCAATGCCCGTTGAAGTTATGGCATAAGGAAGTTGTGCAATCGGCATGCCAGAGGTAGCTACCTAGAACTAATGGTTCAACCCTTAGTGTATCACATTTGCCACCTCCTTAAAGTTTGGACATTTTCGGTGAGGTATGTGAAGACACAAGCTGAACGCCTACCCAAGTGGTCACGATTATTACAGTTGAAAATCAGCTAGCAGAATACTCCGGGTAGCGGTTAACTCGATACTGTTGACTGATTAGTTTACTAAGTGGACTGGCTACCGTTCTGACTCAATCACTATTTTCGTCGAGCAAGTACGTAGTATCCATCAATCAATTGAGCTGTGCTAAGTACACGAGGTTTGCCATCACATCTCTTGTTACATTTTCACTGTGAATTTGATTTATTAAGCTCAATCGTCTGATTCTTTGCAGGTTTATCTATTCAATGCTATTTCTGATGTGCAATTGTTAAAAGTATTATAGTCTTCTTTCTTTATTGGTAATACGCATCTCACTGACTGTTTCCTCGAGAATATCGTTACACTTCAAAACAGTTAACTATCAAGCATGAATGATGAGTAAATTGTTTATTTTCCAAGTATTGTGTATCACGTAGTACGAACAATAGATACTTTTACGGTACTTTCGAATGAAAATATTCTGTACCTAAGAACACTTACTACTCATCAGTATTTTCTTTCCGACATTTTTCCAGTATGATAATTTTCAATATTTTCGTAACCGTGACCTCAAGGCGAAAAAGAATAGTTTCGCATAAGAATATCTTCTAGGTTAAAACACTATCAAGGTTATCCTGATTGGGCACAATTAATTGCATGGGATATAAGGACAAGACAGACGAGGTCACACGCAACGGGAAGTGATTAGTTAACTGTAACACATGTTCAACTTTAGTGAAACTAGACAAAAACTATATTCGGGAAAATTTTATAATATAACCTGAGAGATTTCTATAATTTATTCATATGTGATCAAAGTGCAGTGCACACCTTCAAAAATAACTTTTCGTTGAAAAGGGCTTGACGACCAGCACTGGAATAACAACCTCTTCCTATGGTAATGTTTTGTATGTTAATATGCAGGGTCACTTGGATTCTTCATTTTATAACTTGTAAGCTAAAGTTCTACAAAAAGACACAGGAACAAGTAGCACAACAGTCTGTTACTTCATCTCATTATTTTAATATTATTAATCCAGCAAAACTGATAAAAAACATTTTGAAGTAGTCCCAAAACCAGCAACATCGTGAGTCAGATTTCGCAAACGTCAATGAAAAGTCTAATTTACAGCCGTTTTACAAGTGAATTAGGTCTTTCATGTACGCAATTCGCCATGGACCTAATGGATTCAACGAGTCGTATGCTAACCTGCTTGTAAGAGAGTACTTTTCCACTTCTGTCCGTTTGTTTCTCCACACATTCTTAAAAACTGCCTACTCTCACATGTGTTCCGTTGGAGTTTAACGAGTCGGACCACCTACATGACTCAAGTGAAGGTGTTTTATTTAAGCTGAGCGACGTATTAACTCAGAAATTATCTCATTAGAAGAGAAACCTTGTGACACGCAGAAAATAAATTCATCTATCAATCAACCTCACCTATTCGGTTATTCCCTACAAGGTAAACCCACAGAAACCAACTGTGTACCTCAGGTTGATTGTGTTAGAGTGAAATATCTTCATTATCTTCTTGGTTTGCTTAAGTTAAGGGTGAACCGGCCAGATCTTTTAAAATAACTAGTTTCATCCGGAAATCGGCTACCTATCCGATTGCTACGCAAAATATCTCTGGGTTCTTCCGTTTCATACTTGTGTTGTTTACGTATTTCACTCTGCAGGACCATTCAAACGTTTCTAATGAATAAGCATAAAACATGATAGTAGATAAACAGACACCCGCGGTCTTGTTGGCCCTTGTAGTAGACAGACACTTAATGTCGGGAAGAGTTTGCTCTATCCCACTTTTATAGAATGTCTCACATTTTATGTAGTTTTGTGACATGTCCTCATCTGTAATACGTTAAGCATTTATCTACAACCGTCATAAACGTTTTCAGTCATATAGCCTACCTTGTATTACAAAGTTACAAAGCACTATATACCGGTAACTACTCTCGTTGTCACCCTGAGAGCCACATTCCCCTAAGCATGATTGTGGTCACACCGTTATGAACTCTGCCCATAACGTTGGATTGCTCTAAATGTGTAAGCAGGAATGCGCTCAATCGCAATGAAAATACAACACATGCCGCTTTGATCAGCAGTCAAACAGTAGTCTCTGATTAGGGGGATTAAACAAAGTGTAAACGTTTTGCGTGGCACTCCGAACACTCGTATCACTGAGTTGCCTTATGGGAAATGTATACCGTTTCATCACTGCTGTTGGCTTTCTAATAAGAAATCATGAGAGAGAAGATGAATGACAGATACAGTTTCCTGCTTTCAATGTAAAATGCGAGTAATTTAGTGATTGCTTCGTGTAATGTATACCATGGTGATTTGATTGGGTTCCATTTATTCAAACAGATGAAGATTAATGTTACATCGAACACCATTAGGTTACCTAAGGCACAACTGCCGGCTCAAGGTTTACCAGTGATAACTGGTGTTCTGGCAAACCAAGTGAGCAGGTACACGCACCCATTACGTCGAATGGCCAACTGTGAGTGTTTTGTCTGGATGAATCAGAATTCTGGGTTAGTGACGCTATGAAGCTTTGTCTATTCATAGTAGGTCCACACGAACTACACATCATTATACAGAAATAACGGAATCCAACCATGACAGTTCCGCAACTAGCCTGAAAATGTCCGATGACGTCCAACACATTATTCGCTTGCATAGTTTGCTATGAAATTTTAGTCAATTAAACTACAACGTTATTTACTAAACAAGACCAAACATGACACCTCCAGCTGTCTAATCAATCAGGTTACAAAAACGACCAAAATATGACAAAACTGCTGAAGAACTGTGGGGGACAGGTGCAATGGAGGAGCTTCCATTGTGCTTTTCACTGTGTTTCCAGTGATTAGCATTACCCGCCAATATTGCAATGTGATCTTACCATTTCAATATTCTATTGCGTGAAATGAGTATATTCGGACGACCATCACTAAGACTGCCTAGTCAACTCAGGATGGTTATGGGTGTGTGCGGTGGAATTCGAATTACTAAGTGTTTCGAACCGGATTGATTGTTTTTCAGCTTTATGCTAAACAGTGATCCAAACCACTCCTTTGACACACATTTATCGGAAGAAATTGAATGAACAGCTTCAGTACTCACTGTAACTTCTGTTTTAATGTAGGACATTTTTGACAAATAATAATGGAGCAGTTTATTTGTCTAAAATTATCGGTCCTAATGAACCATCTGTCTTTTCACAGTTTTACCAAAGGGAACAATCCGAGATTTCAGTTGTGTACTTAGGTAAAAATCTATGCGAAACACATCGGGTGCTGGTCTGTCAGAAACTGGGTCACGTGTTACAGGAGAACGAAGTTCAACACGGGCATCGATATACGAGTTAAGATTTTTATTTCCACCTAAGTAGATAAACCCAAGCGCAAATTATATCAGACAGGATAATGCTTTTTTATAGCTTCGACCCTACTTACGTTGTGCAGCTTCTGTCATCTTCAGTCGTAATTTGTTCTCTTGCAATAACGGCTCATTTTAGGAGCTCATTGGTGCTCAAGCTAAATGTAAACCAGAGGATGACGCATGTCTTAATTTCCAAATGTCCTTGGATTGAGTGTGTGTCACGTAATTCTTATCACTTTGAAGCTGGACTAGACTCAGCTACCTATTGTGCTAACCTGTATGGCACGTGATTCCATTTAAGCTATGGATGCATTGTTTTGAGTAGCCGGCATACTCTTCATGCATTTTGACTTCAGTTACATCAGCATGAAAAAATTTGTGTCCTTCAACGATATCTGGCGATTTTCATCATATGGTCTGAAAATGTACTCCACTTCTGTGTATAAAAGAAAACTCTTTGGGACCTTAAAACCAGCAAGCGTTGATTACAAACAAATAACTTCAGTTATAAGCCTCGAAGCCCTAATTTCATCACTATGCTTATGAATTAGATCGATTAGTTAACTGGTCGCCAGTTTGTTGTGTCATGTTCTCAGCTAACAGACGCGTTTCCGTGTGTGAAGTTTTACCAAAATATATTTGAACGCTGATCAGATTACTTTGTTTTCCAACTTCAGTGATGATAAATGGATAACTTCCGTGCTAACTTATCTATACTGAAGGAGATGAAAAGGCATGCAGGATGTTGAGTTTGTGAGTTGGTTTTAGCCTGCCTGTTTCCACTGAGAAAAAAACTGTTCTAGAACGGGCAGTCATAAGTCTGAGTTTCATAGGAAAGTAACAACCGAACAGATAAGTGCGTACTAACAAGGAATACCGGAATCTGTTAGGCGGAAATAAATGGCAAACTGAATGATAAAACAATCGATTTTCAATTACTTGTTTGGGCGCGATTTTAGATATTGAAGCTATAGTTACTTAGCAGTATCAGGTACCACCTGGTTCCGGCTATAACTTCTTAAATTACGGCCCATATCCCTTGGCACTAACTCAAAATTCCACGTTCTGTTTGTTGATTCCGAACGAGAAAGAAGACTATCAGGGTAGAGTTCCTGGCATTAGAGTGAAAAGGAAGTGGCATGAAAATCGCTTAACTATATGACTACTGTATTGGGGATCACGACTGACGATTGGTCATTAGACGAACGCTTTTGATTTAACGAAACGAATGTGAAATAGCCAAAATGATTGGTTTTTCTATTCTTGCAGTAAGGCACCAATCTCCGTAGGAACTCAAACAGATCAGAGTAGTGAGAATGAATAAAAAGTAAATACTTTATCGTTCAAATTAATTGGTGACTGTTTTCTTCTAGTCGCTTGCCCCATACGTCTGAGTGACGTTGGACAAGTGGTTTTTTGCTTATGGATCAGGTGGCTAGTATTCTGTAAAATGGCAATAATTATTTTGCGTTGTTTTGCTGGGTTCTCACGGGACTTACCACTGGACACGGAACGAGATTTGAAATATTATGTACGTAATGTTCATGAAATGAACAACTACCGGTAAGTAACGGATGCTTTTAGTTGCACCAAATTGTAATCCACTCACAACAGATCACAATATTCGCATTCTTATAGACTTTTCGGGCGTCTCTCTTCAAAAAGAAGCAATAACCCATAGTTTCTGGGAACTCGAAAGCCATAAGCAGTTGTGAGTTATCTTCATTGTCTGTGTACTAGAGTTCCCTCCTGTTAGCCGATAGTCAAACAACCGCTCGACAAGTGTAAAAGCCTTTGTGGGTTCGGCTGACTGAGAAGCCTTAAGCATGGAGTCATCCACCTGAGTTGAGAGAGTAGTTGCTCAGTCGCTTCGCCAGGCTATCAAGCAGTCTAAGTATAACTCATAGACAGGTATGCCTGAGCGTTTGCTTGTCAATTCATTCGTGTCTAATGTGACTTCAACTGTGCAACGACTAAAAATGTCGTCACATAGAGGGGTGGTTTGAATTCATATCTCTAAGGTGGCACAGAATCCAAAGAATTTTGAAAATAAATGCGAAAATCGTTTGGCACCCTGAGTAAACAGCTTGGGTTTTTTGGCATAACTGATTTAGCCGATAATGACTTTATTACCAATGGTATGACGTTAAAAGAAAGTTTGATGGTAAGCCGCCAGCGCTGATCAGTACTTCTTCAGAAGTAAGCGGTGCGTATCACTCAGGATTAATGGACATTGTGTAACTCGTCCATTCAAAAGCCGGCCGATCAAGAAAGATGATGAAATGGTTTTCTATGGGAATTCCAATGGGGTCGTCTGAATTCCTTTACAACACAACGGGAATCAAACTAGTGGTTGTTTACCTATTGACTAAACTTTTTGTAATGTGGACAGCTAAATGGGATAGGATGTGTTCAGTGTGTCAGAGCTTTTCGCCGAGGTTGACCTTATCATCTGTGTTAGTTTTTAACTATTAAAAAGGTTCGTCAGAAACTATTCTAGGAAACGATATCAGGTAATTCAAGACATTTGTTTCATGAAGTCATATAAGTTAGTACCTTGTGGACGAATCCAGCAAACCGTTGTCACCCTAACTAACGAGAGAACAGAGTCACAATTCCTGCTCGTGTTTCAGAGGGTCTGTCAAAAGTTAAACGAATCATGTCTACAGAAAGAAACTAGACCCGGAAAACATACGTGAGAGAAAGAGACAGCTGTAATAATGTGAAAAAACGTCAAGACAAGCTATCATTATTCAGGTAACAGAGAAGGAACTGGTCACGGCAAGCTCTGGCGAACATTCACGTTAAAGAAAAATAAGTCCGTGGATTGTGTCAGGATAGCTCGGAACAATGATCGATTATTGCTTAGAATGAGTGATAGACCTACAGGATACTTGGTATGTGGACTGGGCTTGTGAAATTAACAAATGTGACCACTATTCCCAAATCAACCTCCTTATGTATTGTTGAGCCCTCAACAGCTAAATATTCTGACAATTCCCATTTTATCATAGGACGTTTGGTCTTTATTGTTTATTGCACGACTTGAGATAATTATTTTGTATGAACCTAATTTTCCACATGATATCGAACATCGAAATTAGAGCGCTTTCTAGAAATGGATGTGTAGATGAGATGGACAGGTAAAGTTGGCTTCACTTGTGACTCTACTGAAATATCTCTGGAGCGAACGCTCTGTCACGTCAACATTGTGTACGCACCAAATTTTTATGATAAGTCAGATGTCTTACCGCCGACTGGGTCCGCGTAACCAGCTTTTAAAACCAACAGAAACTGATCAGGTGCCGTTTTGTCTCTGCACAATTGTATGTCGAAATATCAAGAGTATATATTATTGCAAGTTTTCAGACCAGGTATATTACATTCAAGAGTGAATATATTCAGAAGAAAACACACTATCCAAAGGTTATTCCACTCATGAATGCGTATTTGACTACATGCTCAACAGCTCGCTTTTGACAATAACCAAATTATCCTAGACGCACGTCAATCAAGTAGGTGTTCTATAGTGATCCAAACAAGCACGAAAGATGTGTCATGAACACCAGACTGAAAATACTTTATCAGAAGTGTGAGAAATCATCTTGCAATTTTCTGTTCAAAAGATGAAAATAACAGAACCTACTCTAAAAACACTTTGACGTGAATAGCTGTTTCAACAAAAGAGAATACAGTGAAGCTATGTAGAAATAAACAGACATTTTGCGGGATGGTTGGTTTAACATTTATGACGGATAAACGTCCTTTTTTCAGATACGTAAAAACATCAACAATGCTCAATGGTGCTTCGAATTTTGAATGAAGTTACGATTCCGTGGGCGAAATGGTAGCTAAAGTTAACAGCCAAATCTTGTTCTGACATTACTCTAAATGTGTAGTGGTAGCCTGGAGCAAGCAAACGGTATACAAACAACTTTGAAGTGTTCTATAAATAGCCCGAATTATCCTAATTGTGTTTCAGTTGATTCGTGTTACAGACAAAAAAAATGATGAAATCATCAAAGTGGAACACAGTTCAGACAATACAAACGTATTTCCAGACCGTGTGCCCTGGCGTAAACTAATCGACTGTCATTGTGATTGATTAGGGGAGTAGGAAACTAAAAATTGTCTTTTCGCCTCTTTCTTTATGCATCTGTAATTATTGCTGTCATAGAGAACTATAGCAACACATCATGGTCAACAACGTTCTCCGTTTTGGCCATTCTTTAACAGTCGTTTTAAACAATAAACTAATAACTGATAAGCAGTTTTGCAGGTTTGATAATTTAGAAGAGATCAATTTGTGAAAAATCTGGACTTCGGCTTGATTCGAACCAGCGACAGAAACAACATGCCCAAGCGCGGCAAGCGCTCTACCAGCTGAACTACCAGGCCACGCCAGAGCTCGTAAATGTCACATTTTGACTCGGTTACCCACCCGTCCCACTGTCTCTTATGGAATCTACCAAATGATCCAGCCGATTGATTGCCCACGCAGGATTTCTCGATCAGTTCACGCTGGAATCCACTAACGCCACCGATGAGCAGTGACAATGAATCACTGACAAGTAGTCTGGCAGATTTGATAATTTAGAAGAGATCCATTTGCGAAAAATCTGGGTATGGTGTTTCTGTCGCTGGTTGGAATCCAGTTGACGTCCAGATTTTTCTCAAATGGATCTGTTCTAAACAAACGAATAGATCATATTAGAAAACAGAAGGCTGATTTGTGTTCGTTAAAACCTTTTGACGAAGAATTATACAGAGAACTATAAAACTATACTTGACAAAACTATGTTGCCTTCCGCAATTTTGCAAATGCAGAATAAAGATACTTTTCCAATTTTCTTTTTACGATTTCGCACTTCAACTACACATGTTTTAACGAAAAACTGAGGTACGTTCAACCACAAGCTCTTCAACGGCTGCCCCAAATTAATCGCTAATTCAACGGCCGGTGTGTAAAACGGCGTACTTTTTATGCAGGAGAGCTGACACACCTCGCATAAGTGTTCGCTGTACCAAACATCAGTCGTTACAAGAATGGTAACCTGTCGAATAAATGGTCATGTCAGTAAGGTATAGACAACATATGAACTGAGGTCATACATTGTTACAAAATCTTAACAAATTGAGAGAGTAAAAAGAAACGAGACCACAAAAGTAAACCTCTTGATCTTCCCTCATTACAGCTAGTAAGCCCATTTCATTGACTAAAACATTTTTCTAAGGATTTAGCAAGTTCACTACCAATGTGTGAAGTGGTAACAATAAAAAAAATTAGCACGTCACACTTATCCAGGTTAATTTTTTCGCAATTTTTCCGCATTCAATAAAAGAAATAACTTGTTAAGCTGAAACTGAAAAAACGAATTACCTGTCGTTTTCGCAAACTGATTTCATTCGATTGCATATATCGAAACTTCAAACAGCTGTTTAGCCATGTTTGCATAGGTCTCGTATAACCACCAACTGTGTTACACTCCGGAATGTTCCCGGTTGTACTTCAAGCAGATCACAATTATACGCGTCACATAGCTTATGTTGGTAAAACTAATCATCATGCCTTGCTCTTTGCCCATACACTGTGTTTTTGTGTCCTGATATAGCTTACAAATGTATAATCAGGTAAGCTGGGTAGTTTGCAAATTACCCATAGGTTCACCAGCATGCACAGAAGCGCCGAACACATTCCATCATTCAAGTTTGTCAGGTTACTGTTTCGTAGCATAACGTTGACAAAAATGATAAAAAGAAAGGCTAGTCACGTGGGGGCCTTATAAAACAAACGTTGGAACTGCTGGCAAAACAACATGGTAGCCGAATTGCCAACAGAGTGATAAGGCATGTCCTTATTTTGCGACACGTTAGATCTGCGTGATTGCTCAATATTTGATCAAGCTGCAGCACAGAGCACTGGGCATTCTGAGACAGCTGTATAATTCTTGCAGACTTCCCTCTGATCTCAATTCTTTTGAAAACTATTCGGATAAAACTCAACTTACCGATATGTAATATTTATTTGTTTTCGCAATATCACTTTATTGAGAAGAACATTGGTAGAAATGTGACTGCCGTATAACATCGTTCAGGGGATTTTATAAGGTGGAATTTTTTTTTATCTAAAACGGGAACATATGCCAGTCGTACACACACTTATGTGTTACTTTTTCTAGGGTTTTATTTTGCAAGTTCCACAGAGTCAGACTAGAGGAATTTAATGTGTTTATATCATTTTCTATACGTACCCATCTCTAACACGAACTTGGACTGCTAGACGAAGACTGACTTAGTTTCTTTTTGTATACTGATTGGTGAAGCCGTAAGATCTGTAAACAACGCAAACATTTTCAGATACCGACAGCGATGACACATATTACTGGGTTTGAATAAAACTCCACCTCACACTTTGTGTCCTCGACTGAAATTTTCAAGTGTTGTGTCGCAGTTACAAAATAGTGTCTGATTTACGAAACAATTATGAACATCTATCTGTATATCATGGTCAGGTGCATTTACTGAACTTAAGTCACCTATAAACCCATTCATCTATAAGCATGTCCTATCCAAGAGACGAACAGAAAATCAAATACATTCGTAAAAGTCTAGTTAGTATGGACTCCTTCTGTGAGGCGAACTGTACAACAAGACTTTGTTGTGTTCACTGACGTTAGTAACACAGTGGCTCGGGGCGAACGGTGTGCCTGTTAACAACACAAATCCTTGTGCAGATTTTCTGGATATAAGGCTGGTCTAGTCATATTAAACTAAATTTCGTGATATGTCTCTTAAAACAGTTGCGCTGTTGGATATTTTCTGTAACTAAATCGTGAGGGAATCAGTAGACACCGGTCGTTTCCCACCGTCTCTGTGATCAGCATTCCTTTGCTAGCAAGTGATTTCCTTCGTTTAGTTAACATACATCCTATGAAATCCAGTCAAAAATTTCTGTGTGCGACTGTCAATGAATTGATTCTTTCACGGTAGAAAACCTCAGTTACAGTTCGATCCTTCCCAACACTCCTCGGGGGTGGCGCTTTCTCGTTGTAGCATTAGACGAATGTTTGTCTAGCTTTCCAGAATGGTTTGGTTATCTAATTTGTATTCTGAATTGGCACAAGTAAATTATTCGCGTCGTTTTCGATTCATCGATCAACTGTTAAAAACAATGCAAAAGCTCGAGAAATATGTATTTTTATAAAATGTAACGAAATTTCTTCCGTAGTACACTACCATAACCTTCTAAATCTGTATTTCCCGGGCTGAATATAATATTTTACAGGTCGTTTATGAAAATTCACACTGATATTTATTTTTTGTTTAATTTAAATTCACTTCTTGTTATGTTCCGCTATTTCTGCTGCAAATACTGACACTCGAAAGCCTAATTTTATCAGGTTTCTCTAAGTTACGGCACTTTTAAGTTGGCGTCCAAAAGGTTTTTGATAAAAAATGTTACATCACGATACTGACTTTTGCGAACGCACAAATGATAGGTTAAACCACGTACAACGAAGACATCAGTTAACATTTTTATAACGGTATTCTACCTTAAAGTATGTGGAAGAGGATAATTTTTGAGCGGAGGAACCAAAAATTCACGAAGTTAGACATCATATCATTACTGCAATACCAGAGAGTCCAGGTGATTGATAGAAGGTGGAAGCTGGATGTTAATAAGCCCTATAATAACACTATATAGAAGCTTTAGCGATCATCTACGAAGCCTGCCGGAATGTCCAGTTGTTTGTGCAAGCTTGAGCGACGAACTTTTACTTACAAAGCTGTTTTCCTTGGGACATTTGAATTAGACATTAAGACAGAGCATGATGTGCATTCTTGTCACACGTGGGCATGTGACCGATCAGTGATACCGAAAACAGGTTCCACTGTTCGGATGCTACGACTGGAGGGATTAACAAGGCAAACACGAACGTGATAAACATGAAGATGATCTCTGGTGTGACAATAGTAATTTCATTTTTGAAAGCGTAACTAAAATGTCCAAAATAATAAAATCTGAAAACTTTTAACTGATCTTCAGTTTTGATTAAGTGACTCAAAATGATTCAGTTCACACGGGAATCCAAAAAAGCACCAAGAACACTTTGAGGAGTCAAGTAATTGTCATTAACTTCATCTAACTTGTCGATTAAACCGAATAGTCCTGCCTGATCTGGATGGTGAATTACAATTGTCGCGTACGACTTTCTCATGCATATGAAAGAAAATCGTCCTTTAAATCCCCTGTGAGTTTCTTGAAAATATGTGTCGGTAAGTCGAGACCTTTTTTACAATGACATCTGCTATTACACCAGGCTGATTATGTATCCTTAAGTCGATCAAAAAATCAGTCGTTCTGCTACCGAAATCTAAGAGAAGATTGGATGTTACAAAGATATTTTCATTTCACGTTTTGATTTTGTGAAATTTTGATTTTTCAGAGGGTCAATCTAAAGCTGCTGTATGCAAAAACTATGTGAAATCTTAGAAAATAGAACTTTTTGGCGAGAAGATGGTTAAAGGTGGATTCAGTTAACTCGAGCCGTGTTGGCTTTAATGTAAGCTTGAAAAAACTTGCCAAGTGGTCTACAGTCAAGACCACCGATGACGACAACAACAACAAATCCGAACATGTATTAACAGGCGTTTTTGAAATACAGCAATATCATATCTTGTTAGATTCTGTTGATATCTGAAAAAGGAAGCAAAAATGTCATGTTGTAGAAAGGCTGAGTATTTTTGGATCACTTTCAGAATTATGACATGTTTTCTTCACAAGACCTTCTAAGCTCAAAGTTATGCATTTGCAGCTCGAAACATCACATATAAGGTCTGTCAAAACTTTTATTGTTTTGAACTTCAGATTGTGAATTGTTGATCCTATAGATAGAATAAGTGACAAAATGGATTATTTTACGGAGTACACCTTGAAAGCAAATCACATCGGTTATCAGCGAGAATCAGTGCAACTAAGTTTATTCTCAGTTTGTAAAAGACATTATTGCTTTTACAAAATGTAGGGTGAATTCATGAAAGAGACACAATAAAGTCATCATAAACCGTCTTTTCTGGTAATGTACTTTGACAACAAACAGATTTCCCAACGCCATCATTAAAATCTATTTAACCAGAGACTGCAGAACTTCCTCCGTATTGCTGTAAAATCTGTTTCACAGTCATTCACCTAAAGATTACTATTTCAAAATAAACTTTTTGGGAGAGACTTTTTGTCAGCAATTTTTAATCACAGCACTGTGAACATTCTACTTTTTTGTTGTTTGGTAAAGCAAGTTTTATCTGCTAAATCATCAGTCTCAATTTTCTTTCGTGTACTCATTGTGATGAACCGAACAGATGTATCAAACGTCAAATTTTGTTTGAAAACAACTGACTAAGTAAGTTTATTCGACAGGTGCACGCGACCGGGTCGTCTCTAATGCATCCATATACTTTGTTCAGTTGATTCCGTGACTTCAACTCTACTACTTCAAACTGACTGAGAATCTCCTAATCAGCTGGAATTAACCGATCGTTTTATGTGTCTACAGTCGAGACAATATAGCACTGTGAACACTGTTCACACAATATTGCAGTTGGGCGTATAGATACGATTGATCAGTCATGCCTAGGGTGAGACTACTGGAGTTGTTGTTTTCACGCTATTTTCACAAACATGCAGGTCGAAGTGCAAATTCCAGCTCGGATTAGATTACGAACCACTGATAAGCTCTAATGAGAACGAAACCTAAGTCTTGTGCTTGCGTATAAAGTGAGCTGACTGAAATGTTTATCGGAATGCGAAAACTGTGTTGGTCCATGGGTGGCGTCTAATTTGAAATCAGTTAACTCCCGCAAACTCAATTCAATATAATGCCTCAAGTTAGGATTTCTATTTGCTCACGAATTTGTATTGTTTGCCTTCATTGACAGATATTTGGCAGTTACAACTAGACGGTAGTTATTTTATACCAACTGTGCATAAATGTTTCTCATCAGTTCAGCCGATGAAACCATATGGACGAGAGAGACAAAAATATGAGATGTTTGATTACTTCCTTATTCAATTTATAATCCGAGCGAATTGATAGAAAACAATTGCCTTCTGTCAACCGTCGCATATGGGAGAAATTAGAAAGGCTTCATAAAATCTGATTGTGGCAGGGTTGATAGTCTGTCTACGCTAAGGTAAAACGACAGAGCCATACAGAATCGTCGATGCTCACCTCGAGTACATTCTGGTTTTCATTGAAGGTTACTGCATTTGGACTAGTTAAGCTCAAAAGAGCACACCCCTCTTGAGCTTAAAAACTTGTGGTACACAGCCCGAAGCACTATGCCGACAATATATAGGTTCCGATTTCATATAAAGCGATCATAGTTAGAGATTAGCGACCTCGCAAATCTAGTAGTTACGTCAGCTTGTTCTCTCTGATACGTTCGTCTTTAAAGAACTAGCCAATAGCGAGCAAAAGTTAACGATAATCTGCTGATGGGGGACCAGCGAATGTGATAGGCAGACATTTAGTAGACGTTGGAATCGATTTCTAAAGGATTACGCATACACTGTGTGGTTTTCAAAGCAGTACAGCAGGACTGAATCTATCCTGTTGACCAAAATTGGTTTCTGTTTCGGTAAATTATTATAAACCACTTGTTAATCATTACTCTCCTATGGTTACTTCACTAAGTAACGAAGAACTGAAATAGTTCCCTTTGATAGCAACCTACCCATCATAAGTGGCATTCACGCTTTGAAATCCTTCAATCAGTTTCATTTGTCAGTTTATTATGTACGTCTGCTTTCACTATTACGTAAATCGCACTATTCGTTATAAGTGACAACACGTGGCAGAATATATGCACGTTTGTTTTACTAAACTAACAAGTGAACTTTCATCTCAGTGTTCACCTATTCTTGCAATACTTTGTGACGGAAACTTCTGTTCTGCCTTGTTGCAATCGATAAATTGAAACAGCTCTTCCTCTCAAGATTTCTTTAGAACTATCTTCTGTGAACTATCTTTTTAGAGGATTGCAGAAATAAATTGTAGTCTCCAACTGACATGGGCATTACCACGACGTAGATTCTCAGATCTGAACGCCATTCTGATGAATTTTCGCCGAAAAACGTTTGTGTCTTCAAATCTATCTTTAAAGATGTGTTCAAATTTAAACTCTTAAAGCGGGTTAAAAATTATACGTTCATATTTAACTTGTTAATGCTGAAATATGTCTAAAAAGAAAGCCGATTAGTTTTCGAGTGTCTACAAAGAAAATAACAATCCAAGCAAACACAGTTTCATATGATGCACTTAGTAACTTCCGAATACTAACAAATACAGAGCACATCAATCGAGACCAACCATAATACTGCACACATAGTCATTTTGATGATATACTCTAAGGGCTGTTTGGTCAGGCCGTTAGTTGTACGGTCATTTCATATATTAACTGATCGTTATTGTTATTAGTATGCATTTGCTCTCATACCACAAACTAGCATTCTTTTAAAACCCAGTAACAATAAATCCACTGTATCAAAAGCGGATATTTTATTTAACTTCGCCGGAGATTAACTAAAATTTGTGCAGTTAAGATTCTTTCACAGATGAAATCCAACTTGTATCAATCTCTGTGCCAAAAAAGGAGCATCTAGTAATATACTTCTTATATCGGCTATCAAGATGTAATCTAATGTTGTCAAAAGTCGGCTATTTCCGTGTTTTTTTCTTGCTATACAACATCAAGTGCTCCAACTAAACGTGGTTAACGGATAGTGCGTATAAGCTGATCGCCCAAGTTAGTGAAAGTCACTCAAATCCCTTTGATTCTTGGCGTTTCAACTTATAACAGCTAAACTACGTGTTCTCTTTGGTTTTCTCGTTTTCTATTACAGATATAATCGTAATAGTAGCCAGCGTTATTGTCTTGGCTGTGGATAATGACAGAAATATGTTCGCGGCAAGTGCACTCCGAGGACTGCGATTCTTTCAAATTCTTCGCATGATACGTATGGACAGAAGGGGTGGCTCGTTCAAACTTCTTGCCTCAGTTGTTTGGGCACATCGTCAGGTAAAGTTATTCGTTTGTTTTGTAAACTGAAGATGCATCATACGGTACAGCATGCTTTCTATTTCCGAAACCCAGTTGTAAGTAAATTCAAAAATTGGAGCGATAATTATTTACAATAATTTTTAAGTACACACGTTTCCGATTGAGCTGCAAGTATGCGACTGAAAGAAAACAAAAGCCAGTTTTTCTTGAATAAAGTAGAAAGAACTAAACTTATGTGTACTGTGTGTGACAGTTTACAACACAGTCAATCAGGTTGTTGGTATTACCACAGAAAATACTCTGGGGTAAATGCTGATTCATTTTTCCTGTCAAAGTTCAAGCAAGAAACAGTCATATTTATCTTGAAAGTGAACATCGGTGAACAGGTCGTACAACGTGTATCATTCACAGGTGATAATCAGGAACGGATCGGGAAGGTTCTGAATACGCCAAGTTCTCTCCTCTGCAATCATTTACAGACGAGTCAGAGTTAAACGATCATTTAATGTCTTTTATTTGGCTGTTGGGGCATACAACTGCGGGAAGTGTTCGGCGTTTCGTTCGTCACAAGCCAACATAGACGGTGTAGTACTTCAATTTCATGAGCTCCACATCAATTCCTCACATGTAAAATTAATGCGGAGTTTTACTGATCATTCGTTAGCAGCAGTATCACCAGTCCAGGGCCATATATTGCTCATTTTTGTCTCTCTTAGGCTCACCTGCGAGTAGAATCCATGTACCCCTCTTACTCTAATTTAAACCAGCCACCATCGTTTTATGGTGGTCAAATGGTTATGATTAGCAGGAGCACAAGATGTCTTCTGTTCTGCCGACTTTGTTTTTTGATCAACTCATGTAACTAGTGAAAATCTTAAGTGAACCCATCTACTGACAAACTACAACTCCGATTAAATTTTTCAGAAGAATGTTTGTACACCTCAAAACATAAATTCAAGATCACACACTTTTCTCACAGTTAGGTCCAAAACAGTAAGTTGTAAGGTAACAACGTCTAATGTGCAGCTAACTGCGTCAATACCTCTTAACTTTACAAGAAGCGGTATAAAAACTATTTGTATTTTCAAGATATTTACAAGATTGTGAAACTGACCACGGCACCTTTATAAGTGTAATTCAGTCTCAAATAATTCGGTGTTAACATTGTACTCACAAATCACAGGCAGACGCTGAAAGAAGAAATGTAGTTAATAGCATGCTTAGCTTGTCCCGGTGGACTGATACTGAGAGGCTGATGAGTGACTATCACAGTTTTCAGCGGAAAACCAGTTCCACTGTCATCTTCATCTGAACCGGACCGGTGTAGAGTCGGCCTTCCACAACATCAACCTATTCGATAATTACGTACACATTTGCATTGCGACAAGAAGCCTTCAATAAATATTGAGATGGTATCCCAGATTTCGTGAACGGAAAACAAGGAAGACGATTTCCATGAAGTACGTTTAAATTTCACTAAGTAAAATATACCTAAATCTTTGTATCAGAAACATCTCAGTGGAAATCTGGCACGTAATGCTAGAAGACAGTCTAATGTGGTAACAAGATTACCAAAGATTCAGGGTAGTCAGAAGAAAGATGTAATGAAGAGTAAGCAGTTACGGATCAGGCTCTGTTTACATTTATGAATTTCAATAAATCGACCAAACAATGTACAGTCTTACTTCAGCGCAGTTCAGGTGTTCTGTCGTGCATGTCTACATGAGCCCTTTACGAGATAAACATGTTCTCGGTATATGTTTACCACGTCACGAAAAGGTTTTCTTTCAATAGCAGACTACGCGTAATGAACTGGTCAACTCGTAGTACCGGTTTAATACCAATCTATAATCCTCAGTGTACACATATCAACCGATTCTGAAAGTTCCCTAAAACCTGTGGTTGTGCAGCTAAATTGCCGCCTGCCTTGAGAAAAGAACTGTGCAATCCGCATCAATCACAGATGTGTTGTAAATACAATGCCAAAACGATGAGTGAATGTTTCGAAAGGGATGTAAAAGCATTCACCGGAACCTCTTTCGACAGAAAAGCTCACATTTGCCTCACAACTATTTCCCTGCATTAACTGCAAAATGGCAAATACTCCTCATCTAACAGTCTTTAACTTCTAGTAATCGGAAATCCACAACCAGCACGCAAGGTTTAGTAGTTAACTAACTATTTGGGTAATGACTATTTGTGATACAAAAACGGTTTTTGAAGACCGTTGTGGACTGCATGCTAATATAAATGTATACCTGCATTTCACTAGGTAGAAACCAACCAGCTCCTCTTGAACGTATATTTTGATTAATTATCACCTAGGTAATAGAATGTTGTGGGGTTATTATCAACGAATTCGTGAGCTTTAAAAGTATTCATGTTAACTAAACATAAATTCACGTAACACATTACTTCTAAAAGCTCGTAATTAGCAGGATGGCCGGAACATAAATTGTGAACATTCTTTTGCTTCACGGTCGAAGTGAGAAAGTATGTGAGCTGTAATTTGTTGATCTGGAAATGAGTTCAGCAAATCAACCAGTAAATCTAGTCTGCAAATTACTTAACAGAAATAACGTACTAACTGTACTGACAAATGGCGTGACCATGTAAGTGGAGGTATAACAAGATAGAATGGTTATTGTACCAATCGATCTCGAAATTAAGCACCAATGCCTTACAAAAAAACATACATATAAAAGTTCTTTTCTTGTTCAAAATGAGTTATGGGAGTTGTGTACAAAGTGACTGCCTCACACTACCCGTGGATATGACATATATGAACCTTTGTAAAGCTTTGTTTGTTTACGGTTTTAAGGAACGCACGCGTGTAACTTCAATCCTATACTATACCACATATTCTAAAGCCAAAATTATGTATGTTGATCTCATACCAAATTAATAAAATATTCACGTACGATGCACACAATATGAGCTCGGTTAGATGTTTGGAAACACGAAGTTGGAAAATTTGCCAGTGCTTCTACTCGAACATATGTCACCAGATGCTTACATTTCGATTTACTCTCATTAGTCGCTAACGTGTAACAAGCAAACTTTTACAAACTGCACACAGCAACAGCAGTGGAAAGAACTAACCACACGGTTTTAGCCTTTTGCACACCGGTAATGCAATCGGTTGTACAGCATGGAGGTTGATTGCATCAACCCCTTCTGAACGCACAAAACTGATGAATACTGTCTGACTAGCATTGATTCACTAGTTGCTATCAGTTTTGGGTTGCGATTACTTAAGCATATCCTGAGTGATTTGACTGGATCAACTGGGTGACCGGTTGCTAGCATGTGTGTGTCAGTCGATGGAACCGGGTCCTTGAAGCTTGTTCCAGTCAGTAGGTCGTTGTTTAACAATGCAGCTGATAGTCACTTAGTAATGCGCTTCGCGACAGAGTGATACGACCACCGATCTTTTCTACCGTTTGTGGACATCATTTCAATTACACGTGAACTGGTATGTTACGTGAGAGGCAGGTTGTTTGGTTTGGTTGTGAATCGTCGCCGTGGACAACCAAACCTTTGGTGGCCAACAGAATGTGCAGTTTTGCAGCCAAATTTGTTGCAAAGCCTACAGCAGTGTGTGACCCACGTTGTCGGCCACAAGGCCGCCTTAGAATTAGTCCGCACGGCAAGTCGTCATTTTTATTTTTCTTCTTCATTGTAGATGTTCACGAACTTTATTCACTAGCATCTTTGTATTAAACTGTTTTATCTTCCAGTTGATCTGCCTTGCATATATTCCCAGTTCTGTGAAATACGGAGCTACAAATATTGTCCTCGTCATTTTGGCGGATGGTGAACAGATCGCTGTAATGTTCAAACTAGAGATTCAATGATAAGGGTGTGTAAGACTGGCAAACAATTGTTAATGTTCATCACATATGATACAGTGAGATTTGTGTGGATATACTTCAGATCGTTGTCAAATGAAGGGCACATTTGTCAATAAGATTTAGAATAACAGCTACCTAACGTTTATGTAAGAAAACCCCGGAAATTTTTTCTTGATACCCTTCAAGAATTTTCGAAAACATATCCGTCAATATGGGGTCTACCAATAACCATACCTGCCTATAAATCACAGCTTCAAACACAAACAGAATGTTTTCCGTACAGGCAAAAATGCGATCCTTAAAAAGAAAAAATGGAACACAAAAGAATGTATTTTGACTGCTAATATCATCTTAAAACCTTCAGCAGTCCCACACAGTAGTACGTTAGTAAATATGGAGTTAACATCGACCGAACATATTGTCTGTGGACTCACTGCATTGTTTTTCAAATTTCCGTCAACTCGGAAGAATTACGAACACAACTAGGGAATTGCAACTCACCAACTGACCTAAGGTTGTCAATCAACTAACGCGCAAGCTCGTGGTATGCCGAATTGTCCATGGGTGATGTCGGTCGAAATAAGGTACTCGTCTTGTGGAGTGTTGGTGAACACACAATTTTCCATGTTTCTTTGCCTGTTGGTTTTATTTTCTCACAGTGAATATTAGAAATATAACGTGTTTTCACGGACAAACTGGCAACGTCTTAAAACAACTTTCTCGTTGAATGTCACACGAACTGTACTGCAAACGCAAATGAACTGGTTAAGAACAAACGTTCCAATCTGACGAGGTACTTTACCCCTGATGTAATAAATGATATTTGACAGGGACATTTAAGGAACTGATGAGTACGGAGTGTTTGTTCATCTGGACGAGCCTTATCTCATGCGGAACATCCCAGCTGTCAGCATGCTTATGGTGAAATTACTAGTCATGAGTCCGATTGCGGATCAAAAGGCAAATCCGACATTTCAGGTGTTTCTGCTCAGTTAAGCTAATTGCGCAATCTAGTGGATCCAAAGCATAGTCTTAGTCAGCAAGAGGGCTAGGGTTATAATTAAGCGAACGTCTTGTATTGTACCTTCGGAAAACAACACCTCAGAGAGATCACATTCATATTTGTTTCATGTCCGGTCAGGTCAAAATGCTTACGGCATGCTTCACAGCGTCAACTCGATTGCACTTATGTTCACCGAGGATATCACCATGCCACGACAATAGTAGACGAGAGAGAGTTACTTAGGAAACACTGTGTGAGAAAGTACTATTTTGGTCATTATACACTATGACTTTTGTGACACTGTTAGCTATTAACGTGCGGGGTCACCGAAGATGTTAGTATCAGTTGTCCATTTTTAATATCAGAAAATTAAAACAAAAGGGGGACTCAACAAACCGTAATGACTGTGAAAGACTGCAAAAAGCTGGCTACGCTCCAGATGTGTGAGTTTTTCTAGGATGTTGTGTCCCATTTTCTTTGACATAAGCTGTAAAACTGTCTGAAACGGTTACAGCTGTGTTAGGTACATTATGGCAACTTCCGTTCTATCGCTATGAGTGTTTGCTAGGAAAACTTCCTGTTTGCAATGAAATCCGAACTACGGCAAAATAAACAACGAACCGCTGATCTTAAAGTCTAGTCTTCCGTTACCTAAGGTAACCAACATTATTTCTGTCTGCATGAAATAGCTGAGGATATGGCCGGTTCCGAAAAGCCCTAAGTATATCAGCAGACACCAGTTTGCCCTCCCAAAAACGTGTCTGTTCAGCTGATGTAAATTTTAAAACGCGAAACCATTAAAAATAAACTGTTACAATAAATTGTGAGCGGACGAGAATGTGATCACATAGTTGAACCTACATGTCCACCGAGTTGGATAGAAAAAGACCAGTGTAATAAAACAAACGTTCAACAAGGTAACCCAGGAGGAGATGCATACCCACAAATGACAGTGATATATTGATGATGAAAGTAAGAGTTACTATCACCAGAATGTTTTTTGTCCAACGCAGCTCCACGTAAATAAAATCCTAGACGACGGGTTTTAACAGTACCCATCCATCACTTCGTGAACGAACTGATCACTATATTCATTGATTAAAGTACGTCTCACTCCGTATGAAATAATTTGGAAAGCGCCAAGTAAAACTTCTTAAGTCCATCCAATCAAGTATTCATTCAATCAGTCAAGAAAATCGTCGATTTCCCCCACCAGTATCTAAATAATTTGACAATCCATCTTTTGGTATTATTCTACTGAACGTGGGTTTCATGTTGAAACAAATAATCTTTGTGGAGTTTTGTACTAATATATATGAACCATTGACCGTGAACATTAATTTCCAAACGATGCACGTAGCCACCGTCAATACCATCTAAATTGTTTGATTGTAATTTCTTTTGAAGTCAGATGGTCCACGACAGCCTTCAGGCAGATGATCCGCAATCTAAGCATCAAGGATTAGATTGTGTAAATGGCACACATACAGACATTCATTAAACCCCATTGGCATGAAAAGTGTTATATTTTCACTGCATGTTATACTGACTTTTTTAAGTAATCTGGTACCACTGAGCCAGGATTGATTTACATCCATCGGTTTATAATAAGCTCTGAAACAGACTACGAAATCATTTGAAAATTTGCGAATCTTTCAATAAAATTCGAAGGTGATGTTTACGGAACTATGGAGAGGTATGGGAAATCAGCACTCTTGGTGGATGTAAACTCGAATGTTTGTTTGCACCATTCGCCATCAGTTACGTATACAAGAGTATCACTCAACTTTATTCTTCATTAGAGTACATCAATACTGTACACGCAGATATTCTGTCCCAGTGACCACCAGGAAAGTGATTGACAGCTGTTTCGACGTAGCTGAATGTCACCAGTAACACGTATACCGAAGAACCAGACTCACGACCATATTTTAGTACAGACACTTATCCTCTAGACCAGGCGATATGTCTGGCACTGTTGAGACCCAACAAAGTCGAATCACCTGTCTGTCACTTCGTTGGTGGCTTTTTGAAGAACTGTTTGGATAGCTCCATCCCTCTAATTCCGGGGCCATCGTTGACGATTGCTGACGTGCTGGCCAACCGCAACTCAGGTGATCGATATAAGCTTGCGAGATAAGGAAGTCCAATAGTTAAGGAAGATACTAGTGCACATATCTGTCACGAGCATCGTTCGTGAGCTGACTTAATAACCGTGCTGACCACAGCGCTTCTCATTCGTTCTACAGAGTAAGACAGCTTATTAGTACTGATCCAAAATGAAGTCAAAGAGGAACTCTATACCGTCTGGTCGACGGATACGTCGTGAAGATCACTGTATCTAAGGCATATTCATTCTGTACGCCTGAGTAGTCCTCACAAAATGCTACACACCATTGATGTTGGAGCCAAACATTGACTTGTAACCCGGCACAATCAAATCCTACTGTCAACATCAGCCAAATACATCACATTTTCAGCATTCATCTAACGCAAGAGCATCGCAGCATTTTCAGAGGCTGGTACCCGTGATAGACAGATGTAGATGGTTACACATGTTATCACCGCGTTCTGATCTGTCTAGTCAATGTTCATGAATTGATATGACTGACTCTGCCAAAAGAAAATAGGTATGGTTTTTATCTAATTAATCTGTCGGGATTAGTGTGAGGTCAGTGGAGTTGTGAATAACCTACGCTTGCATCCCCATATCGACGGTAACGCTTAAAGAATGCTAAGGCTCACATAGGTCATTGGTGCGACGTTTGCAAGCAGTAGTGAGCTGTACTTTGAAAAAATGAGATGTGCTTCGCGATGAAGATAAATGCAAATGATCAATGGTAGTGTAGACCGCAGGCTGCACAAAAGGTAAAAGTAAGTGTCTATTTTCAGACTGTAATTTTCTGTATCTACACGTGAGATTCCGACAGTTCTTTCCTATGTTACTGAATCTCACCCACCTTGTGTGAACGGATTATACGCAGCGGAAACCCTGTGGGTGGAATGTGGACATGGCTGAAAACCTTGGTCGATCTTCAGCATGAGAAGAATTAGACAAAAGTAGTTGCTGATATTACAACTTACAATGTTACTAACCCAACCCATAATACTATAAAACCTTCCACGGTTATGTTTATATATTCCGCCTATATATGGGTAACCGACTAGTTGATAGCCGAGATACCATTACTCGTTAAAAATAAACTGGCTCTAGAACAAACCAATGATTTTGTTAGCACGTTTTTTTTTAAACCCTACCCACTACAATCTTAGTTGTTCAATAACCCTTCGCTGCAATGCAATAAACCAAACAGAGTATTGTAAAGCTATGTGGTACATAAATTCCTTCCTGAAAAAAAAACAAATTCACTGTCGTTATAGGTACATTGTAGCAGGTCACATTGGGCTATCTAAATCAACTAATTTGCGTTAAACACTGTCGGACGAATATCGAGTTCATTGTGGTCATCGTGGTTGCACCAGTTCACCACGAATGACCACCACAGGTGAAGTTCGGCTTTGGGTATCGGGTATCAACCTTCTCACTCTTGGCAGCACCTAACTCGATCAGTTTCAGTACAGCTGGTTTATTTAACGACCGCCGTAGAAGCTTAGAAATACTGTCTGGCGAAATCACCCATAAACGAAAAGATGACGTGTGTGATCGTGTGTCCATGCTTTCCATACGGTTTTCTCACGGTTTTTTCACTGATCTAGATGAAATGTATGCCAGATTGAGATTTGTTTGACCTTCCACTTGACCAGTAGTGATGTACTGAATGATGTGGGTCTGTTCGTTCTGCACAAGAAGTTGTTTTCGAACCTTGAAATGTAAGAATTTGACCCTATATAAATGGTGCATATCTTATATATATATATATATATATATATATATATATATATGCGTTAGATCCACACAACTTTTTTGAACCTTCAAAATGTAGTAATTTATAGGAATATTTATAGTAGTAATCTGGCGAATTCGCCAAATTCAAACAGGCTAAGCCTTTGACATGTGATGCTGTTGACGGGATCAAAGGCAATGTTGGTGAGATAATGGCCACTTTTGTTTTACTTACAATGGCAGATGGAAAAATTAGGCTATTCAGGTTGTACACATCAATGTTGAGGTTGTAGCTGCTGAATTCGTTGAATGTCAAAACATGAATTGTACAACTTTCCCTTTAGGATATCAGCTAACTGTGGTATGTAATCACATATATGTGAAAACTCTCACCTTATGGTAATCAAAGCCAATGTAACGATACTAAAGACGACTATCGTATCTTATGTAGATCAACTAACTGCTAAACGAATGAGTCCTTATCACTGTTGTGACAGTAGTGACTCTCTCTGTGACTGTCATCGAATACCATACTGTTGATGTGGATAAAGGTGGTGTTAGATTTTGCAGGCATCAGTCTTATGTTACTTTCGCCCCACTGCCAGCCCCTCTTCTGAGTACCCTGAAATAAACCGCGACTAATGGACAGCATCCGAATGGTGCGCTCTGGGGTCACAGCCTTTCTGGACAATGGTTTTTATGTTAAGCTTGCGAAAACGTGAGACTAGTTAGGCATTAGGGTCATAATGTTTGTTCATCTCGCCGTTCTGCCTATACTTTTGCTTATTTTTCAAGAGTTGAACAATGTAAAGGGTCTGCCGTGCGACCAACTGGCTTGAAGGACTCATCGCTGACAGTGTGAATTGATGCTTACACGACGGTTATAATTCATGGATGGTGAAGTAGTTTGGGTAACACAGATCATTTTGGTTCGGAACATGTTAATCAGCACTTCCGTGGACGTCATGACATTTCCCCGTATATTAACGGACAATCCGTCAGACAGGTGGTTGATTACAATCCTAAGAGAAATACCAACCGATACACTGGACTTACAAGAAGAGATTGTTCAGTAAGAAACAAGAAACCTCATGAACTTCCCAGCTCATATACAGAAAATACAACCTTGTTTGAACATGATAACGGCTGCTCAGTATTGTTTTTTATTGCAGATTTCTAATGACAATGTTTGGTATGTATAGCTGCACTTTCCAACAAGCATTGTTCCACATGAACTGTGGGATGGTGAGCCCTGACACAACAATTCCGAGGGGAGTTAAATAATAATTCTTCCAACATTGCATTAAAATACTCAGCTACAGTTTGTTTAGTCGACTATTTGCGTACCGAACGTCGACTGGTGATGATTCTGTATTTGGTTCTGCTTTTATGTTTCGTATCAAGTTAGCGAGGATCATAAACGAGTTAATAGCTCAGCAGTTCGGTTGGTTGAACTAACCTCAGATGTATAAATAACCCATCCACCAATTTATGTTTATCACCGCCATGTTATTCGATACATTTGCTGTTGCATTTATGTAGTCGACTCTATGAATCAGGTGGCTTATCATCTCAGCTAAGTAGTGCTGTACATAGTAAATCTTTATTTCAGATGTGGATAACATTTAGCACTGAAGGCAGAAAAGATGGCCGCGCAAAAGCTCTTTTAGCCGCAGATTTCTGAAAATGCACACAAGGAAAAGACAGCAGACAGCGTCAATTGCTCCTAACAGCTAAGCAGGTAGATATGTGCTTCTGTATAAGTAGAGGAGTTCCGTGACTTTGAAAGTCACGGATTGGATTGGGACCGTTCTCATATCCTGAGATCCTGCAGTAAAAATAACCTAGCTTAATCCTGACCGATAGTTACTTATAGAAACGAACATACTTGGCTAAGTTTTCTGGTTCTGTTGACCAACTTCTATTAGGTGACCATCGGAGACTGTGCTTGCCACTCGACAAATCAACCATTCTCTTTCCTCCACGAGATTGCCAGCATGTGAGCAGTGCATATTGAAATTATCAATGTAATTAAACTTTACGATTAGAACTGAATACCACAGCCCAATTTTCCATCCCCAGCTACATGCCGCTCACTTCATTCCGAAAGTTTGTTCGCCGGATGAAATTTGTTCTGGTTTTTCCTGTAAAGCAGTCTACTGAAACATTGATTCGGGCATATCACTGTAATTATGAAACGCCACAGCCTCCCTACATGATGGAATACTGCTCAAAATTATATCTGGTGGCACTGCTGCGACTCAACTGCATGTGATTCAACCCACAAAATAATCCATAACCAATAGCACACAGTGATCAAACTGCTACCAGTCAGGTAAGGGGAGCGTTTACCTCCTTCATGTCCTTACGGAAGTCCACTGGTCTGGTGAGCAATGCTTATCAAGATTTCAAGTCAAAACTTGAATTACTGTTGCAGTATGTAGTAACAGTCTATCGTCTTGTGAGAGGCCTTATAAGGTATGTCGTCTTACAATTCGAAAATCATTCAGGTAAACTACATTGAATTACAGCTGGAACCTTTATGTTCACTGTCATGTATAGTTGGCAAGCGACTGTTGCATGCTATGTTTTGAAAAGTGTGTACAATTCAGAAGCAGCCTAATGTACCCGTGAATGTCTACAAGTTTTTATTCCTGGAATGAAATTCCAAGGAAAAAGGTCGAAATCCAAGTGTACATTAAAGAGCTATAGAACGGCGGCCTGTCTACTGCAGTATCAAAAACTATTGGAGTGGTTTCACGAAAAAAATGATTGATATTTCCTATCGAATTTATTCCTTTTGCTGAGTCAACAATACTGCTTTGTAAACAAACATTGTGATTCCGTTGAACACTCCAGATGGATTCAAGATGTGGACTTCATAAAACTAGACAGTGATTATATGTGTCTTTTACCTGACTAAATTCCCATATCTCTTCTTATGTCCGACTATTATTCTACTTTGACTTAATATCAATCAGACATTGCCACGGCATTGATCTATCAGAACCATCACAGTCGTTCACACGACGGGTTCACACCAGCTTGGTGAATGAAGAGTCGAAAACAGATGGGCTGCACCAAAATCGCAAAATTGTGCAGAAAGTTGTATTAATAAGCATCCTAAATGACTCAGATCAACAAGGACTCATTTTGTGCACTTGTGTTCACGAGAGTGATGGTGCACGTTTTTCATTGTTAAGCTTCTCGTCCATATTACTCCTTTTTCCTTCGGGTTTGAATGATTCTTTGGCGATTGCGTATGCGATTTGCTTAAAAGGTTATGCTAGTGTAAACCTTTGCACGGTACTGGGACTATGGTGTAATGTGACTGCCCCATTTTCTGGAACAGCTCGCCAGTGTGATTCGTTTGGTTCGAACAAATCAGCTGACATAGAATGGTATTGATAAAACTCAATGGGATATCCATCATCGGAATGGAGTCGAACAAAAGTGATATCCCGTCGGCCTGATTGATTAAATTTATAAAATCATTGTCTATACTGTGGTGTGCAATTTGACTATGATACAAATTATGCTTCTGAAAGAATATAAATAAAAGTGTGAATGTACGGAGCTTTGTAGTGTTCTCAAATGTACCAAAACTTCTAAAGTTCATTTTGTCGTATAGAATAATAATCACAATTCCTATGTCCCCAACTTTTCATGTAAGTCAAACAGCCCAATTATATTATTCTCTGCTTCCATTTAGATGACTCACTGTCAAACAAGTTAACTGATCAGCATCATTTTTGAAATGAAACCGAGACCAAATTTCCTAATTCTGCGTGAAAGATAGTTTTACCCTCACTTGAGGTTATAAATAAGTTTGACTAATGTACATACTCGGTTAATGAACAATCACTGTTTGCAGATTTCCCTCTAAAATTATTTATTGTATTCCTGTTATAACGAATGTCAGTAAACTAGCCATAAAAGTGACATACTGTGATTACCGTTACATAGACTAAACTCAGTTATCTAAACATGGTCATTCTGTAAATTGTTTCAAACCTTTCGTAGCCCAATGAAGGGTTGATGGTAAGTTGTTTCAACAGTTGCATACGCCATCACTAACCGAGTAGTGGACGACTGTTTCTGTTGCAGAGATTCCACTGAGCATCACACAGAAGGAAGACTTTAGTTATCAATCTATGAGGTGGTTCCAGAATTTCATCCTGGAGACTTGCTTCCATATCTGACCCATGCGGTTACGATGAGGCCCGTCTTGAGTGAAACAGCAGTTCACCGCTTCTTTTGTGGCCACTGGCGTGAGTAATTGTTCCACACGATGAAATGCCAGTGCGTCTGAATAACATCAGCTTCATAAACAAGGATCAACACACTAGAAACCTGATGGATTAACTTCAGAACAACTTGTGAACAGTCGTTGAACTGATTTATTGATAACGTTTTGTTTCAGACCAAATGACTGTTTAGACTTGCTTCATGATTCGTGTACAATACACCAAACAAAAATCGTGAAATTGATGTAGAAAATGTTGAGGGTTTAGAACTAAACAGGAGTGCTTAGTTGCAGTATCCATCGAAATTGGGAAGTATAGAATCATTCTAGTTAGACTTGACGGAATTGAACTCCCTGGAACATGGCGGCCAGTCTTGGATCGATCAAAGTGAGGCAAAAATATTAACATATCTACCAAGTGTCTTCGAAAACAACTAACGATGTGACCGACCTGTCTGACAAACCATATCATTTCTGTCGAGCTTTTCACATGTCAGCAACCTGCGGTAATTGGCAGTTCGAATCCAGTAATGATCCCCGGTTAACGTACATTTGATTAATGACCTGTTATTCTTTGTTTCATTTGTTTGACTACGACCAGCTTGCATTGAATACCGCCACACTGGTCTGAAGAAGCTTCTGTGTCACCACTAAACCAACTTACCGATTGTTCCGAAATTATGTTCACTCAACCGGTTTCAAGTTTATTTCAACAAATATCCGCAGAGTAGCTTTGCAGATTTTGTGACCACCCGCATGGAAAACTATAAAAATAAGTGATGGAACAGTTGTCTACAAAGCGCTTTTGAAAAGGGTACGTTGGTTTTACTTCTCCCGTCATAACGGATTGACAACAAACACGTACTTCTAGAAGTGTGGATGAATGCTCTACATTTAAACATGTATTTCAGGGACGTCAAATCATCCACAGTTTCTTGAAGTGCGCGAGGAAAAGCTACATTCACCAATGAGTCAATAAACATTACAAAAGTGTTATGCCTCACTCTTCTGAAGGAAAATTTGTATGCACACATTAAGGTAGAGTTATAAACAACCATGCCAAGGATACGGTTTAGTAGAAGCCGAGTTTGTTGGCGAATATCTTGATTGCAACTTCAAACGATTCTGTAACATGACAAAAAATTTTCGTGAGAGGTGGCCACAAGTTGCTCCTCAGTTTTTACAGTTTCTGTTATGCTTCTGCGCTGTTCGTGCCGCTCTTTTGAGTGCATTCAACAAGTTGCAGTGAAATGTTTCAGAGTTATAAATTTTGTGGAATGATTTTTTATCTACCCTGTTTAACATGTTTCTATGGTTTTCATTGAAATAACATAAATTATTCACTGCCATCTGCATTGTCCCGGTATTTTTCACATAGAAACATGCGATCAATACTGCCATCTAAGCGGTTTCTATACAGACGTCTCTCGGTAAACTGACAAATTACATCGGGACCATCGATTTTCAGTTAGGCCTATCGACTGGTTGGTACAAAAAATGATGATTTGTTTCCTTAGGTTCATTTGGTTTGCAGTTGTTTTCAGAGTAACCGTCAGAAACCCAAAATAATTTAGCAAATGGTAGATAATTGGCTTTATTATCAGACAGGAATCGTGACAAACAATTCTTCTTCGTTCTAGTTTTAGAGTTTTAGGCAAAACCTCCTAAATTTAAGCGAAACATCGTTACAATTGGTGCTTGTGTGGAATGGCTAAACGGTTCATATTGATGAAGAATGTTTGCCATGTTAAATTTGTTAATACAAGCAGTCAACCTCATTGTTTGTGAATATTCGCTGGACTAACAATAATGGGTAAAATTATGTAGATCAAGTGTTGCGTCATATTCTACTAACGTAATGACCCTACTGTGAGATAGTTTGTCTGTGGTATACTTTTTGGGTATTCAGGCATTCAGTATGAAGCAAAAAAATAGAACGGTCTATAAAGTGAGTGGTACACACCAAACAACACAACCAAAGATTTATGTTTTGTCTCAAAAACCACATACATTTCATTTATGTTTCTCGGTTTATTTTTCCCCACGTATTTTATGCTGCAAGTAAGGGAACTGAACTGTATGTAGAGTGAAGTTTGGACCGAAAACATTTTTGTAATAATGCATCATGAAAAATGCAGACAAACGACTTTTGATGTATCAAGAGTATGCAGTCAAAATGCCGTAGAATGTGGTCTCTATTAGTTAATATGCAAGTGTATGTTTCCGTAACTCTCGTTTTATTATCGGCGAGTCATACATATTAAAATACAAACGGTTGGGAACAACACATTGTGATAAGACTGAATCTCTACAAGGAAAGATATGCTCAACATGGTAAGTGAGTATCAGTAATATTTTAATGACGTATGCTTTGGCAAACAGTACATAAAAGCAATGTGTCAATAAGCTTTTAGTTTAAACTTGGGTCAGTTGTACTCGTCATTCATCAACACCGTATTCACCAAATGTCCGATTACTTTCACGTTTCTTACCGGCAGGATATAACTGACATGGCAAGTTGACAGTTTATTGCTGACTATAGCGGAAGTCGATATCCAATCAAGACTGAAACCAAAGCTACATATTCTCCTATTCACCCGGATATTCCGATGAAATTAATAGGTGTATTTTCACTTCAAAGATTTGGCGTTCAACACAGAACGATAATGTACTTTGAAGAAATCTGGTGTGATGTATCATCTCATGAGGTGCGAACCAATAACAGTAAATTAGCGAATCTTCGGCATTGGATTATTTCATCAGCAACAACCGTTCAATTCCATATCCATGAAAATGGTTTATTCCAGCTACGTAGGCGCTCAACGCCGATTAATATGATGTGTTATAGTGTGAGTAATCTGTGGCTGGTGTTCCTTAAATATAGAATAGGCAAGTCGGTTAATTTAACCGGTTGACTTGACGGTACAAATGGTGATTTGTGGATGTCATATTTCATGCCATCTGTTGTTTGTGCAGCCAGTCCCATAGCAATTTAACCACGTTTACCGACAAGATTTAAGCCATGCGTTGACGCAGGCGTTTATTCTTTTTGGTTGTGCGCGTATGACCATAACTACATAGCAAAAAAGACAGGTTGATTTGTTGCGTTACGTTACATAAATCATACTTATCGGGTAATACTGCCATACATAGTTTAGCGACCGTGCTTATTACGGCCAATGCCAGTGTCTTATCCAAATGAGAATTTGGAATTACCCTTTTTCTGCGGTAAATGTAATGAAATATTACGTAATCTAATTTCATCTTAAACATATATTACTAGCTAGCACTCTTTCATAATATGCTCCCTGTTCGTATAGATTTGATAGCCAGTATATCAGTCACCTGAATATGATTTTATTCACTGATGCGTAGTAATACTGTTTGCATTAACGACGGTGGTTATATCAGTTGTGTATAATCTCAGGTATCTCATATTTATTGATACTTAGTGTGTTACCATACTTAAGTAAACGGTGCGGACGTCGCAATTAGTTATTCGTTTGGTTTACTGTTCTCTTGTCATGAGTGATATTTTCGCTTGGTTTTCTTGGCACTTACTTTATAAACCATTCTCTGGAGTAATGTTGCACATGTTGTGGTAGCCTCGTATCTGACATTATTTCGTTCGGTTATTTTACCTATTTAGCTTTTATAAGTAGTTTCTCCGGAAAATACTCCAGACCTTTCCAAGCCTTCTATTTTCTTGGATTTCGTACCGTTTGTTCTGTTGGAGTTGTCTAGTCTACCATTCTGCACAATCGCACAAGTCATGGGTTTTAGCCACCGGCACCTGATGTGACCCGACAGGAGCGAAACAGCTGTCCTCACTTTCCTGATGAAGACTGACTGCTACTCATCCATTATATAAAATGCATTAGGAGGCGATTTTCATGAACTCGTCACGTGTGTAACCCCTCCTTCTGAACGTCAATACACCCCGTTGCAACATTTGTTTGTATTTTCCACCCTGTTCGCTATATTCACATAGCTGCCTTGGAAATTAGAAAGAAAACCGGATGACTATCAGTTTGTTTTCCTCGCTTTCAGAATTAAATGCTCGTATTTCCTCACAATATAAGACATTTATTTGTTACTTGATGGTAAGTAGAAGGAATTCATTCGAAAGTCATATTGGCTGCTTATTGTTGTATCAGTTGAAGATAAATCGGGTCTTACTCAATACTGTTTCTACTTGGTTGGGGCAGGTGCTTGATGTTTCAGTCATCATCAACAAACCTATATTGGATGGAGATCAAGACAGATGGAGTGAGTGGACCAACTTACTACGTAACCACACCGCTTGATTACTTGACGTACCGGAGGATACTTGGGCTCCCGTCGGGAGTCGTTGCTAGATCCATCTTGCTCGGTTCAGTGGTGCATACTAAATGACCGTGAAAACCGAATTACGTCGGGTTGGCCAGCCATGCCAGTGGGCTGACAGATGATCGAGCTGTTCAGCATTTTTATATTGGTTTCTGAGCTAAGAGGGGTAGCGCTTGCTCGTCCGCCTAAACGGTTGTTTAGTCGTGCGTCACAAACAATTTGCTACGTAGCAACATGAAAACGGGTGAACGGAGACAGTCTCCTTGCTGAACAAAAATGACAGAACAGGACGTGAAACATATGTGCAGTTACTGCAGACATCGTTCAACCTATCCCCTGTGCATAATTCCGGTAGTTTTTCTGACTAATCTTTCTGGATGTATACTTTCCTGGAGTGTTCTAGAAAGCAATTCACCCCACATTTTTAAGGACTTCCCGAGGAAATTTTGCTACCACCAGTAAAGTTTTCTCATGCTGGACTTCTTTTCTCTCTGAATGGTGCAAGCCTGTTGAAGTTAACAACTTATTTCCCAGGCTACCTTCTTGATGCCCGTTCGCGCAGTTTCTTCGTCTGACCTCACTGAAATGAAGCCTGTATAATGATCCAATTTCCGCCGAGGCAGTGATAGCAGTAAGACATTTTGCACTGACGTATTAAATACGAAATATCCGCAGCCCTGTCTTACGGAACAATGCCAGCTAAACACTGATGGTAGAAACACTAGCCCTCTGTCAATAGAGAAAATTTGGTATACGTTGGCTTGTTCGTGAACCTTTCCACTAACAGTAAAACTACAGGGTTATCCCTCAATTTGTCTGTAGAAAATCCACTCCTGGCCTTGGATTATGTATTAATTGGGCGGCGTAGGAACAGCCCCGTCACCTGAATTGTTGGAATTCAAACAAACAACTGACTGATCAGTACACTAACAGTTATAGATGATAGGATCTAGCTTGATAAATTCAAGAAATAACGGGATGGTTAGTGGACAAGTTTATATGTGGTACTCATAACTGCCATAGCTCCGACATATAGAAGAGTCTTATGAAGGCCACAAGAGTGTAAGTCTAGGCTTGGTAGTTCCGTAAACTTCATTGCATATTTAACTGCCGTATGAAATAGCGAAGTCTTCATGCTGGGTATCGATTTTATAGGTTAGCTTATTCGATACACTTCAGATTGGCCATACCGTTTTTTATTTTCTTTGGTATGAATCTATCGAACGTTGTCTGTGGAATGCACCTCTGTTGTTTTTGAGCGCATTTTGCCCCTTGTTATTTATTCCGTTTTCGTATGCAATTTGTCCAATTGTGTCAATTTTACATAACGTGTCACTGTGTTTTTCAAAGTTAATATTGTTTCCAAATCATAATTAGGTGTACAGGTTCAAAATTCCACTCCCTAATAATGCCAATATTTCAGGTACAAACTGCATTCTAAATCATCCCAGAGACCATTAATGTGAGTTGCACTTACTCCCGCCGTCATGAAATCTTCAGTGTGCGCTTGACTCACTTGACTCAACATTCGCGTACCTAAGTCTGTGCCGGGTCGCACGCGGATAGTAGCCGTATTTTCCGGGATGTAGAAACAAGCCTCGTAGAAATGGACATTCAAAAAATACACCTAACAGAGAGAAGCAAAATAGTGAATCCCTCTGCCTCTGGACCAGTACAAGTTGTGACATTTTTTGCTGTCTGTATCGCGAGACTATGTTTGTCCTGTAGAAGTGGTCTGTCTCTTTACTTGCCGTCAGAACTGCTCATATCGACATAGTTCGGAAACAAACTAAAACAAATTCAGCCCATTCATAAGTGAAAGTTTGGCATTGGAAGTACACAATCGGACAACCAACTTGTTTCGAACAATTGCCTATGTAGTCAGTACAAACGTCTGATCTGAAGTGGATTGTGTCCATCCACACTAACGGGATGAATATCAGCCATAACTCAATTACATATAAACTTCCCTGTCACAATCGATGATCACAGAACTGGTGGTTAAACAGATAACAACGTTGTCTCCTAACGCGAAGGATAGCGAGTTTGATCTCCCATTCAGACTATCTCTAACTGATGAGTCCAAACACGGACGAAATCGTTCGTGGGATGTCAATTTGAAAGTGTGAATTGAGAAGCATTACAGACTGATCTGGTCGTTTAAGTGACTCAGTTCTGATCCCAAGAGTGCTGTAGACTGACTGCAATTCAATGATGACATAGCTCGGTTTAGGCCAGGGAAAGCAATCGCTGAGGCTTATGATTAATACCGTGGTGGTGTGTAATAGATCTGTCCAGATGAAATGCCCCTGGAAGTTATTCCCTTGAAAGATATGTGTCATTTATTCGAATACTGGATTTGCAGTCTCTTGTGAACAAATGCGTTTGAAGTTCACTAGATGAGCATACTATGGATAAAATCTACCAAAACCCTGGTTATATTTAACCTGATTTCTAAGACGAATAGAAAAATGTTTTATCTCATTTGCTGTCCATTCTGATGTGATGTTTCACTCGCACATTCCTTTTGCACCAAAACAGGAACTGTTCACAACCGTGTACATAGGATTTCTCGGTTTGATATTCACCTCATTCTTGATCTATTTGGTCGAGAAAAAGGAGAACGAGAAAATTCGAACATATGCAGATGCACTTTGGTGGGGTGTTGTAAGTTCAATCAGTTATTGTAACTTATTAATGATGATTTCATGCACATACTCCCATAAATATCAATTATTCGGATAAACGTTTCAAAGTGTGATTATATATATGTTTGTACTACACTTTACTTGCTTTTCTGTATGTAAGAATAATGTTGGGACCTCAAGAAGTGGAACTCACCTATTCGCATAAAATTCCGCCCAACGATCTTCTGAACATGTACTCATATATCATTCAGAGTGTAACCTTCATGATGAAGAGTTGTATTGGCGTTTGTATAACATAGTATGACCTGGAAGCACTGGCAACAATCACAGAAGAAAGAAGTACGTGGAACAAAACCAGGTAGATTGAGTTTCAAACATCAATGACCTAGTGTGTATACACACTAACATAAAATTACAAGTTACGTTTGTGTAGATGACGGTGGAAGACAGTGACTTATGTCGTCGGTTTGTCAGTTGCGTTCGTTGAGTAGAGACCTGAAGTACTTTTGAGCATATATTCCACTTTCTATGGCAGTCACACCTGTATGTATGGCCATAGTACAGAGGACCTGTTCGTTAAGTTCGTTAAGAATATGCTTACAGAAGTTATCTACTAGTGTATAACATCAAAATAAACTTAATGCGTACCTTACTAGGTTAAACAGTTTAAAACGTATAGTTTTGTGACCATATAAAGGTTGTCATAGTGTAGGCAGTGATCTTCTAACTTGTCGAAAGCATAACTCAATTTGGATTAGAGTCCCTGTCTGTACAACAGGCCGGAATATTGACACAATGAGTTGTGGAGTGGTTGATGAACGAGGGAAATTCGTAATAACACAAAAGAATGTAGTAAAATTTACAATAGACGAATCGGATTTGGTAGTGTAAGTTACATCTTCAAAAAAAACGCTTGAAAATAGACCTAACCGGATGACTGAGTAGAGATGGCTCGTGGATACGTTTCGTTACTATCACTAGATAAGAGTTCCGTAATCGGAGAAAGGTTATCAGTAAAGCGTTTGACCTCGTTTATTGCTTGGGTTCATGCCGAGCTATCATTGGAGTAAATATTATTTATACTCAGAACTTGGATAACGCCAATGAAACTACATAAATATAGCACGTAAATGACAGTGTAATGAATAGAAGCGAATAACAAAAACTGTGTACAGAAATGTTGGAACTTATCATAATACACATAGGGCAGCAGAAATTACTTCGACAGGTACGAATCGTCAATCGTTACAGTGGGAGCTTGCTGAATTCGATAGAAGGATGGATTGATGTGAGAGTGGTCCTCGGCTTGTAATTTGTTTGCTAGTTGAAGCTATACTAGTCTTTAATTCGAAAGTTCTCGTTCTAGTACTGCAGTTGTTTAGATCATGTGCAATGATTTGTTGTCCAGCCTGCCGTGCAACAATGAATAGTCACTCCGCTGATCATTTCGGGCATTCTTTACCAGACGTTTCGTCGAGCTGTCCCTGTCAGATGTTGTACCAAGCGGTCCCAGCCAGCGTTGTGTCTGGCCGTCCGTATCAAACTCTGTACTGGACTTTGGTCCATATAGTTCACCCTAGCTTTTTGAAATATGAATCAAGGGAGTCTCCGTGTTGAGACAAGTCATACGACGATAGAGAGACAATTGACCTGAGTATACACCTGACGAGTTCAACAGGGTAATAAAGAACTGTGTACGGACGAACGCATTGTAAATCTGATGGTGGGTTTATCGTAATGCTCCAGTTGACCGAAAAGTGGTCTGTAACTTCGAATGAGATCACTCGAACCCTTACACTATCACACTAGTGAAAAAATGTGTGTCACTGTACCCTAAAAAACGTGTAGTTAACTCCTCAGAACCAGTCATCAGTGATCAGTCGGTATTTCCTGCCCATGACTGTAACGCTGTGGTTTCAGAAATATGCATTAAAATTACTAGAACAGAAGCGAACATCCGCCCGAAACAATAAAGAATAACTTGAGTGTAGAGCCAAGTGAAGCCGTTTTCGATCGATTAGCCTCACATGTATACCACTTGTACTTCAAGCCTCGCCCTACGTCTGAACAAACCTCACTGGTCAGAATTAAAAACAGTGAGCCTTGAGTTGAATGTACTCACCTTTTGTTGGATTAAAACACAAGAGTAAAATTCCCAACATATCATATTTTACATTTATAACAATGACCAACTTGACTGATCAGTATCCTTTCAGTCAAGATGGATTGAGAAAACAACATTCATAGTATCTCAACCTAAATTTTCTTATGGATTGTAGTTATCGGAAATTATGTAGATTAATATTTGACTGAATTGTAGATGCAAAGCCCGTTTAGAGTGGATGTCAACTTGTGGGGAAAAAGAGTGTCAGCAGACATTTTGCCTTGAAATGCGACACAACCTGAACAGGTAAAATAATTTAAAATTTGGAAGGGGATCAAATCCTTACACATCAATACTTCTGTGTTTGATCATTGTTACTGATGAGACTGCGCATAGTTATACAATACAGTCACATTATAGTGAGATAATGAAGCTAACCAGTACATTCTATTTTCTGCATACAAATATGACCGTGTGTAGACAAGATTATCCGAACAGTCTTGAGCACTACGACTCGAAAATGTGCAGTTAGTTCTGCTGACGACATGAACAAATAGTTGGTCAAACAGACCTTGCAGGTATACTGAAATTCGAAGAAGTTGTTCAGTATTTTTGCATCATCCTCGTTGGCGATTGAAGCAGTGGCACGGGTCATTATATGTTACAGAGCTATTTAGAACTTAGGTTTCACTCAGATTGAAAAGATTGGGTTGATGCGATCTACCACTTTTGGTCCGGCACCATGAGCTCCTTTCGAAAAGCTAAGCCGTTTGAATGCAAGTGATTTAAGATAATGCTGATCACTAACTCGTTGAGTCTGTATTTCTTCGCTGATCTGTCAGTGAGTAGTTCAGCTACTGAAGAGGAAAAGAAAACATGTTTATGGCAATGTTGACATACTCACACATAACGAAGGCACAAAACTTGAGCTCAACAAGAACACGAACTTGTCGGGGTCAGAATTGCCGAACGGAAATAATCAGAATAGACTTGTATATGCAATCTACTGTTGTTGTTCTGGACTTGTTATATTTTTACGTTGGCGTGTTAGCTAGACATCCGATCACTTGGGATGAACGAAGTAATTTGCTGAAGTCTGTTTTTAGTCACCTATTTTACCCAACACTGATCGCTTACGGGACCCACGTGAATACGACTTATCTTACCTCACCTGATCTTCGTTCACTTGCTCCACTCAGTGCACCAACATCGATAATGGCATCGATGATCATTGTGTTCACATGTACTATCACTACAACAAGTGTATGAATTCGTTATAGCATTCGACAGCAAGAATATAGCCCCTTCAGGTCTGTATGTACATTTACGTCCCGCGGTCTAACGAGGTTACTAAACTTTGTGCACTGTCAGATCAACGTATGTGAACACTGTATGGACATAAACAACTAGAGTATTTAGTACGTTAGAACTCTGACTTTCTGCACAACTAATCTTCAGGGATATGTATTCCACTAACAACTAAGGACGCGTGCGTTAAATTTTGTTCTCATTTCTTAATTCCAACATCGCAAGTTGTTTTAGATTAGAATACGGTAAACTACACTCGCGTAAACTCCAGTTTACCTTCGTGAAATCTGAAAAAAGAATAAACTTGTTTCATTGCTCACCTGCTGATTTTAACGTACTGATACGTGTTAATAATACATATATGTGCATGTGTGCTCGTTTCTCTCGGTATACAGATCACTTTGTGCACAGTTGGCTATGGCGATAGTGTGCCCCAGTCGGGATTAGGCAAATTCATTGCCGGATGTTCCTGTCTCGCTGTAATCTCGTTTTTTGCCCTTCCACCGGTGAGCACCGATGAGCGTGACAGTTTATTAATGAGAATAATGCAAATCGAATCAAATTAGATCATATATTTTGTTAAAAATCAGTTGCTATTAGTCCATGTTTACTACAGCTGAGATTGAACGAGATCTGAGTTGCCTTGCCTCATCGATCGCAAAAGGATAGTAGGAGAGTGCACTTGAACAAATATGTCAGAAGGTTTTAATCACTTAAGACAGTCTTTTTAGTCTCGCAACCGTTCACTACAAAACACATTCTCCTTAGTTCATTTACCGTAAACGGTGACCTGAAAAATTGAACTTACTGGGGACTTCTATTTTTAATTGACCGTGGACATCATAAACTGTCGGTACACATTTTTATCCCAATGCACCTAAGCAGAATAATTACTCACAAAAAAATAACACACTACACAAGTGATAATCTAATCAAAAATGTCGTATATTTTGAAGTAAAATAGTCGGAATATTTCTCGGGTGTAGTGTTCACATTTTTACGTTAGGTTAGGAAACATCATTCATGGGTTTACATTTCCGATACTGCCAATCAAAATGTTAGAATACTTACAATCAATGACCGAGCTAACACACAAAAAAACACCTACACAGGTCAGTTTACAAAGGCTGGTTATTAAATAACAAATAATCATCCGGAAACTTACAGAATGGACACGAACTACTCCTAGTGGTATATTTTATGTGTACGAGTATTCGACTGCAAAATGGCGTTCACAGGGATTAGCCACCATGGTCAAAATACCGGAATTAAAGCATCCCTCAGCGCGACTTAAATAACAGTTTGATTTGACTGGCTGTCATCTTACCTTTCGCAACCTGCAGTTCTTTATACAAAACGGTTTGGATTTATATTCTTTCGAACATAGTCTACTTTACTCAATTAAAGACTAATCTATATGTTTGCTGTGATTAGTTGCAAATTTGGTAGAAGACAGGCGTTTCATTATGATAGATCAGTGTTGATCGATTCAAACCCATTTTGGAATTCTTAGAGTCAAAGTTAATAATCCGTTATACTCCGCTATAACACTCAACACTATTTCCGTCAACTGAATGAACGATTGTCGAAACCAACTTACTGATGATAAGTCGTAACTACAAATTTCAGTGCATTTGTTATTCTGTGTTGATTGTTTGTTAACCATCTGTAGTATAGCCGATGTTTTGACTTCCACGTTATAGTCGTTTTTGTCATTTCCATCTGGTGGTTACCAGATAAAGTTAGATCCCGTCAGTAACTTTATGCTCACTACCAGCGAACCACTTGGTTTGTCCCGACACCCAACCACTTGTTGCTAACACTATGCAAGACCATGCAACATTGCAGAGTGCTATTACACACAAACTGGTCTTGTGCTCTATGTATGGCCCACATATTCTGGTCTTTTGAACGGAGAAGCAAAATGTACAGTGTGTGTCTTCATTCCGCAGAAGGTGACAGGATAATTAAGCTTGGCTAAAATCATGAAACCTGGTTGAAAAACAGTAACCATTGATGTAATAGCAACAAATTGAACTGTAAACTTTACACGAAAGAAATCAGGCTGTTTTCTCGTAGTTTAACACAGCGCTACAAGGCACCTTCAGACATGTTGATGTGAGGTGATACTGAGCTTTCTGCACTGCTTATTTCGCGGTATGGTTATTGCGAACACACTGAAGAAATCACTTCAAACGATTCTGTTTAAACGTCGCTCAAAGTATCCCGATTAAGGAAGGTGTTTGAAACCGATGCAAGTAGATTCCAAACATCACAGTTAATGCCGAATGGAAACGTTTGCCACTGTAACCGCTTCGAAGCGGCATGTGTTTGATAACATTTGACCGCTTTTACAAATTGGTAGGCCATATCAGACAACAGCATTTGCTCTAGTTCAAGGATTGCCAACAAACCACACGATTCCCTGTTCGGTGTTCAGTTACTTCTGTCAGAATTGTTGAAGCATTCGTCTAATTTGTTCGCTTGTGAACTTCATAAGTTGTGGTTATATATTTATTGCATATCGCGGGTAAAGAAATATTCCCTGGTTATTCGAGTAAAATAACACAACTTTGCCAACAGTTCACTTCTGCCTTTCCGGGGTTAACTCACAATCACGGTTTGATTAATTAGCTTGTCAGGTCCCTAAGTAGAGACCAGTAATATGGGATCAACCTTGATAGATGTGATCTGTTCCGAATATGTTGGCCAAGTTGAAGAACTTGGGAAGCTTAGTATCATGATTTAATACACACAGTTATTTCGAATGGCAAACACGATTTTGTATCATGGAGGTTTTTATACGTTTATCTATAAAGTTTCAAAAATCTATGTTCTGAATTTAACACCCCCTCGTGTTCTTTCAGCTAGTATTACTAAGTAAACGCTAAAGCCTGTTACCGTTATATTTGGCGGACTGCCAACGGACTTCTGCATTCAAATATCACTACAGATGAATATCCATTTGTTTTGTGAAATGAATAACTTTGGGTGTCGTTGCCCCCAACTCCGAACATGAGCCTTAACAAACAAGTCAGTCACAACATCCGATATAGAAATCTTAGCTCCATTACTTCTGGGTAGATCGCAACAAAAAAAGATCAAGTTCAAATAAACTTCTCCACTCCAATCTTCTAGGAGGTGAACAACATAGACCACCTGTCACAACTAAGCGAGGCGTCTGAGATTACTTTGAATAAAAGTCAACATGATCCTCAACTTTGTATACTGCGTGGATGATTCCACATTTTCAAAAAATGTTTTTAAGATGTTCATGATACCATTGCGTGCAAATGAATTCAGTTGATCAGTGTCGTGCGCTGCTTCACACATACTACCAAGTTGATTAATGTAGAAAATTTCCTGTGCACAAGAATCCAATTAAAAATTTCAAACTGCACTGGGCATATACCGTGAGGCTGACATACCGCATGGATGTAGAATATACATAGGTAAACTGAGTGTAGCTCAAATGACGTTCGCAGCCTACCACTACCCCCAAAAACTGAAATATAAAATAATGACAGTAATGGCGGTGGTTCATGTGTAACCATCGAGTGAATAATAGCAATAGTAGTTTGAACCAATCGGGGCTGTTTGCAAATGACCCCGTCAGTTGCCTGGACTCTAGATTTCAGTCAATTGTATAAAATCGTTTGGAGTAGACCGAATCAAACGAGGCCCTGAATTGTGTCCGTATATGGATCTGGAACCAAGCTCACTAGGATTCTCATTTCTCCCTGGAACTCCATGGAAACGATGAGAATCGGTCCCTTGGGAAAAATACTGAGAAATATTGAGAGAAAAAAATATTTTAGCACGGACAATACACTTGCTTGAGTTTCATTGGTTAGGCGTCGGGGCCACCAAGTCTAGAGCAGGCATTTTTGCTGTGTTAGGTGCGTTAGTTCACCACACAACTGCACACGTTGTTCGGCATACATGAAATGCCCCCCTTTCTTTAATTCATTCTGTGGAATGAACTTGATATTAGTCGTTCCAATTGATCCGAATATAGAAAGTCGGTATGTATTTTAAGTTATAGTAAAACGTCTTGAAAAGATAGTCCAGTACCAACAGTGTGTCAGTCACATAGCAACACGAGTACCAGTTCTATCAAGGCTCATGTTGAATATTCACTGACTCACCAAATTTGGCAATTTGTGTACCAGATTCTTATCATTAAAATAGATACCCGGGTTGTTAAGCGCACAATAAGCATGTCATTCTATTTATATACAGAATATGGACGACCTTCATGTTATTCTGATGACGAGTATGACAACAGCCTTCTAAAACAAGTACATTTGTCAGCATGCTCAAACAGGTCAAGAGCAGTTTGAAGTTAGCTGTTTGGAAAGAACGTGAGAACACTCAAAATAATAATCGTTATTGATTAGTTTGAAAAAGTGCGAGCCGACTGGACTTCACGATATCCGTAACAGTGTAAACGGCTTTTTGACCCTTATGTATAGGTTTCAAAGTAAATGGTACAAAATTACCAATGGTATCACTAATCCTTGAATATGTTTGAAACCATGAGACAGTTAACTGCGCTTAAACTTTCTGACACTACATCATTTCTCGTAGGGATTACCGTTGACATAACAATACCTCCGTAAACGTATAATTAACGGCAATGAAACAGCCTCTGCATCATAATCAGGCATTGTGTTAACTGACCGAATCAGTCTAGACAATCAATTTTCTGCAAACAAAAATGTTACACTCTTCATCAATCAATAAGAGTCCCTTTTGAATTAGAGGTGTTTTTGCCGAATGTTTCAGTGGAGTAACAAGGTGACAGAAACCATATAAAAATATAACACAGGATAATTTAAAATGCGTACTGACAGAATTTACTAAATTATGTTTCCTTCAGCTGAACTAAGGTATGTAACTGACTTGATGGAGTAAGGAATGAGAACAGTGTGTAGTTAAGACATGTACATTAATGAGAACATGGCTACCATAGAACACTCATCATGTGAAGAAACGAACAAACTTTCTGTCCCAGTGAACAAATGCGTTACAAAGTTTAGTTCGAAAACGACAGTCATTCTCAAAAGGTGAAGTATGGTCTTTTAAAACACGAATGGCAAACTTTTTTAGCAACTTCCTGTTACCTAACTACTGGATAACTAATTATGTTGTGACGCAATATATGAATTATTGCGATCGTACTTACAACACTAGACAAAGTGGATGGTTTCATAAAAGTTTTGTCCGCAGTTTATTCCATGATTTCCATCAGGACTAGTTAAGCTGACCGTGTTTGGTCATTTTAACATCACGCACCCCAGAGAATCGGATATATGATCTGAGAACAATTGTTAGAACGGTTGATCGGACATTTTTATACACGACCAATATCGCAGCCAATAGGGCTAACGTTGAAATAACCGTCCAACAACCCCTTATCGGTCACTTCAGTTGCCTGTTCGCAATATCCTTTCTCATATACTTCTGAAGTTATGGCGAATATACTTGGATCTGCACGATTGACACAACCTGCTACAAGGAAGGAGAGGTGGGAAAGTTGTGTGGACTGTAATACACGACGAAAATTTCGTCACCCTCTTTCCACTGCAACATCAACTTAACCAGTATTGTGACTTGACCTCTATTTAATAATAGTTACATTATATGAGTTGAATAAATCTGTACGGTTATCTTTAAATTATCTATTTTATATGGTAGCGTATTCAGTTGCATACTGCCACGTACGACTGAAGAAGACACCGGCTCCTCTTTGTGATATGAAGTTATGTAAATCTTCGCGGTCACAAACATATAACTGACATCTGGATCGTATGGGAGAGTATGTCAGGAGTGAAACAGTGATGTGCTTTTACTGGATGTGAGCCCAAATTTGTCTGGGTATTATGGAGCTCGGTCATCCTGTCTTATCCTGTACATTCAGTGCAACAGCTGAATGAATACCAAAGAAGCTGCGAGCTGCGCGTCTGAGTAGTGATTAACCCTAACATCGGTGAGTAAATTCTCGCCTGCTGCTTAGTTACTAGCTGAAATTGTACAAAAATGATGGAGAAGCACCAGTCATTAAGTTGAAAATGTTCACCTGAAACTTGGTCTGAAAAATGAATGACGAGAAAACTCGTAGTTTCGTTTCTAAGGTTGCGTCGTTAGCTGACATCACCTAGGTAACCGAACTTTTGATTAATGATTCCCATATGTACACTTGATCACAAATACTGCTTTACATAACTTGGAATCGAAGAGGAAGTCAGTCTTACGGCATCATCAATAATTTTATGCGTTTGATGGCACACTAGGAGTCGGATAAACACAGTTCAATAAACGACCGCTTCACGTGGTCTGGTCGGGCTTTGCAAAATTACGCTGTATCGCCCGGGTTGACTTGGATCATTGTTGTTACCATGGTTCACATAAATATGTATCACCTTCAGAGAACAGTAGGCCCTTTCTATTAGGAGCTACTTAAAGTGTTTAATGAGTCAGCTACCTCTCTCGTTTGATCTCGAATTGCATACCCAGACATATAACGTTTCACTGTACTTACTAACCAAAGGAGGACTCAAATCCCGAGGACGGAGAATTATCTGAAAGTGCTTTCAGCTAGCAATTAGTCCAAGAGAGCCCCAATGACTTCGTTATTAGTTAAATAATTCAACAGCTTAAACAGAACATTTTGTTTAGTTCATTTGTTCATTACGCTTACTCTATCTTGTCATAGTTATCAACTTGCTCACTGGAATAATTTATCTGTTTATCTTCGTATATCCTGAATTGCGTGTGTTTGTAACCGTAAAGAGAACCGTTTAAAGACATTATTTGAGTGTTACACTGAACCAACATGCACAAGTACGTTTTGTTTATCTTGAGGCTTTTGATTAAGTGTAATGCAGACTGGCACTTGAATGTTGAAGGACAGTGAGCTTTACATCCGCACATTATTTCCTTTTTCTCATTTCACTCCCGTTTCGCCACTACCCTTTATTCTCAACATCAAAGCTAATGGATGTTCGTGTTTTCAGCCTCATCATTTCATTGCTACCAAACATTCTGGACAAATGAATTCATAATGAACCGCCCGATGCAGTGTGTCTTATCAACTATGTTGCGGTTTTCGACGAATTTTTAAGGTTTGCTTAGTCCACTACAGTTAGTCAGGTACAACAACGCATACACTTACATTCATTTTTCTGAGTTGACCATCGTTTGACTGTTCTATTTGCAAAAGATACACATTACCTAAAACAAAACTGATCAATATTATGGATACAAGTTTCAAAACGTCAACACCTCGGAATTTGTTTGCGTTCGCCTCGTCAGCACTTATGTCATCAAATACTCTAATATTGTTTCAGACTCAGAACTATCCTTAAGGGTGTCTTTGATTCCATTGACTAGAAAACCATCTGTGGTCGGCTTCACAAAACGGCAGATCTTCTTATCGTAATTTAGCCCAGTCTGTTTTCTAACCCCCATAGTCATCTTGTTTGGCAGATTTAAGTGATGTAAAATAGTCACTTTTTCTAATTTTAAAGCGATAGTTTCCTCCTGATAGATGGTTTCGTAAACTTCACTCCGAAACAAAAAACCCGATCACCCAACTTTTTGGATAAATGTTTACGGCATGTGAGGAATTTTTAGGATAAGGGCACACATATGGCCATATTCTATATAGATGCAATAGAACATTAGGGTCAGTGTGTTCACCAAGATTACTCCAGTCATAACACAAAGTCAAAATGCAGTACACATCCTACTGTTCTTTATTTGCATATAGGTTGGTTTATGATGAATAGAATCGATCAACAACCGCTGAAAGATTGTCGTTGAGGGCTAAAACAGTCTGAAACGCCTTAAGTATGACAGAAAGATCGGTAGCTGATAGTCTTTATTTGATCAGTGAACCGTTCAAACACTCACACTGTGTGCTATCTAAAGTATCTTGTAACAGTTAATTTGGGTTCCGCTTGTATTACTTCGTTTGGTGAACCCACATGCTAATACATGCATTTCTAATGGCATGTATGGACAAATTTTTAAGGAATGTGTATGGACAATTGTTACAACTGAATATTCAACCAACTCATTATAAACGCACAGTCTCATGTTTTTTTTCTGAAATTCACCAGTCATTTGGCTTGAACTACAACCAGTGTCATCAAAATAACACGAACGTTGATGAATGAAGTTTAGAAAAACTGGCGAACATCTGCTGTCTGATATTTGTTGACAAATCAAAATCCCTTATCGGTTGATGAGAGGTGTGATTAGATTTAGACGTGAAGGTCCTAGGACAGCCAAGTTACTTGTGTTTGTGTTTCTGCAACCGTTTGAATGCTAACGGATACAGTGAGTGGTGAGTTATCAAATCTTCAATCCAAATCCAGTTAACTCACCAGGTTTTACGAAAAAAGTGGAAAACTCAAACCAACCTAACCCAAGTTCTTATTCGTACATGATAATAGTATTTTACTTGTAACGAAAATGTCTAAAACGCTCTACACAAAATTGTCGAGGCCTGAAAAATGTTTGATTAAACAATTCACTTTTGCCAACTGAGTTTACGACTTCCGTTTCTTGTGTTATCCGCTTGTGGTTGTTGATTACAGGAGATCGATTTCTGCAATACTCTGTTATACTCTCTGCGATCAGCTTTCTTAAACTGTTTATACTAGTAGTGCTTATTTTAGCGCACTGCTACGCACAAGTGATATTTCGGACATCTACGAGATACATTAATAGCATGTGATGTTTCAGGGTTTTACAAACGGAGTAACGGTATTTTTGCTCACACCTTGTAAGTGTTTATGGATGTGGGTGACCTCTCACAGTACATGAGATGGTCAACACATGACGTTTTGCGTTTACTGCAAATGGCTTGCAATGTTGTGCTGCTACATTTCTACTTCATCGAGCGTTAACAAGAGAACAGATTACACTGACACCTCATGTCAGTATCATTTTGTTTCCATATATAGCTTTAAGGAGATGGCCCGTTTGTGTCTCGCAGGCGAATTTCAGGCTTTACTGTCAACCGTTCGTTCATAATACCAGTGTTAGTGACCATACAAGATGGGGTGTAGTTTGGTTCATGCCATTCAACTTCGACTCAATTTCCAATTCCAGACTAGGTATTTGAGATCTATCTCCTGGCAACTCTTTCACTTCCGCACCTTGGAGTGCACTCCTACTCCTAATCACCACTACCTGAAGTTCTTCGGCTTCCCATATACTTTGTCAACTCGTGATTTGTCAAATCAATTAACAGCCAATCATTAATTAACTAAAGATTACGCTGAAATTCTTTACTGCTCATTTGATTCGTACAACTAATTAACAGACCATCACAATTTTGTTTTGCCTGATATCCGGAGAAACGAACATTCATTGATTGTACAAGTGATGGTAGGTAGATTGAAGCTGTGGTTAACTGGTCTACATTTCTGGATACGGTTAATGACGGAGAAGCAACTGATTGCCTTGCCTTCACTCCTTCCATCAGAAGAATGTTGCGCTGGTACTAGATGAGATTATTACCGTGGTCACCTGAAGAGACACAACTACTTTAACTATGCTAAGCAATAATGTTTTCAACTTCATTTGTCCATACTATGAAGGGGAAGTGATGTCAAGACATTAGAACTTCAAGTGTCTGCCCCGTTCTATGATATAATAATCCAGGTAGACAAGGACATGTCGTATTTTTGTACGCTACCATTATTTGGACTAACCTCTGACACATTACCTTGATACGTTAATGGATCAAAGGTAGCGTATTTTAGAACCCGCGTCAAAAGTTGCTTGCAACTAACGTCTGATTATCTGGACCAGAGTAAAACCGGACTCCAAAAGCTGGTAATGGTAGACTTAAATTTCATATATCTCGATATTGCTTCCAAACCTTTACACGAACGCGGGTGAGAATATATGGAATTAGGTAAGTGTATAAAATTTGTAGCCAACTTTTGTGGATCTGATGAAACAAGCTATCGCTTTTAAAAATAAGTTGCACGCGTTCAGCTGCCAAAATGTAGAATGTACAATATTCAGTAAGTATCACGTGAGGGTCGTAAAATACTTGTTTGATCCCATTGGATTGTTGGACAAAATTCCAGAGGATAATGATAGATCTAGCAGAAAAATCTGTGAAGTGCATTTGAGCTATGTAGACGGTGCATTTTGACAATTGTAAGGTTTAGGAAGCTAAATGTGAGTTATAAACAGTTTACGCGTTCTAACCAAACCACGAGTGGTTTATTATACACTCTGGATCAATACGACTGTTAAAGTTTATTGCATATGCATACACCTTGAAAAGACTAGTGTGGGATTCCCATGTTAAATATCGACCATGTTTTGCACCAGCGTACGAGAGAAAGGATACAAGTGTACCTATGAAGTACGCTGCTGAAGATACTTAAACGGTCCGGCAAAAACATGCAGTTTAATGTTTCGACAGCTTATGAGCAGTAGTGACCTAAGTATGAAAGTCATGTCAATTTGGATGTCAAATGCAGTGTACCGAGGCAGTACGGACACCAAAATATGACACGTGGTGTCCTGGATATGTGAGCTTTCATTGTTAAGTAGTATTCCAGTTTTTGGAGCCTTACGAAGGGGGTCAATTCAAGTACTTTCAAGGACACGACGATAAATGCAAAGGATCATTGAGACCAAGGAACATTTTCTTGTGTGTATAAAATACGGAAATACAGTTAAGAATCACATATCGTTTGAAAACCTTATGTTGATCGGCGCAACAAAAACTGTGTTTAGGATAGCAATTAAAAACAATGGAAGAATGCCAACCAGTTGTAAGTTATCTGTACCAAATTTATTACGAATGAAATCTAACGGTTTGGGCGTCGATCACAATATTTCTATAGAAAACCACCCGAGGAAGTTGAAGCATAGAATTTTACAACTTGCTCATAACGTTATGTTATTCTCAATCCATTCATCAACGGAAGAATACATTGTTACATTCAGGTACAGGCACCGTCACATGAAGGATCGGCCGAAACTGATTACTGGCCCCATGATACAGACGAAGAACCAGAATAGTGTCTTAGGTTGCAAATCAATTTTGCCTGTTACGTCATATGTAATATGTAATTTTACATGAATTCCTGAACTTATCACCTCAGTCAATCAACACACAGTTACCTTTCATCAGCTCAATATGCAGACTACACCTTGGAAACCTTTCTGGTTTTAAGTCGTCAGTTTGTGATTCGATCAACTTCAAAATAAGGTTACCTATGTGATTCTCTTTTCTGTCTAACTAGGTGGCTTGACACATGCACTGAAATCGGTATATACAACTTGAGATGCCTTTTGGAAACGGTGGTTCTATCAAGGGTTGAGTTAGTTTGCTGGTGGTTTTGTTCATATTAATCAGTGCAGTTATCTGGTAATACATACGGTTAACACCCGACCAGAATGTTCGTTTGGGTATTTCTATGAAGGTGTCTTTAATTGTCTAGGTAGTCGGCTTCCGTAGAAGTGAAAGCCATGCTAAATACTGGAAATAAGACAGCACGCTATTTTTTAAATCCCCACTTTTGAACCCAGGTTTATTAGATCTATATGAAATTATTCCCAGCAACTTTCTTCATTATCTGACTGTTTACTTAACCACCCATCATTCAACACGGACAAGTCACTTTAATTATAGCCCCTTGTGAAACACAAAACCAGAATGTGTTGCATATTCTCGAGTCGGCTAGCATAATTTGTTGTGAGAACATTCTGTACGATTACGATTGAACAGTATCAGAATTGGACCTTGTCGTCTGGACATTTGAAAATGAAAAAGACTACTTGTTGAAAGTTCTAGTACTCCTTTTAACCATGGTATCCGCCCAAACAATTTATGGTTAATATGAGCGAAAAATAGATTAGGTGATGTATACTGCTGAAAGCTCCTTTTGTCTTACAACAGGTCACGTCATGCAAAGAGCTGGATCGTACTCCCTAGAGGGATTTCCCTACCACGGGTTGTTTTGGCTTTCAGATCAAATAAGTTCATCAACCAAATGACCAAAACTGGAAAGTCGAACGAGAATTTCCTCATAAGCTCAACCATACACTTTTTAATGCGCTCTAGTATCCCCAACTGATGTTTACTCAACAAATAAATGTTGTATGCGTAACTACGGTTAAACGAATGAAATGTCCTCATTTGTTTGATCGTTAGAATTATAAACAAACAGAATTACAGGTGCTGATCATTATAATCGTAAGAGGTTTTGATGCTTACGCGGAAATTTTAGTTTTCCAACGAAGCTATTCGTCAACGTGTAACTGTATTTTCAACGAATGTCTCAAGAACACTACAATAAATTTCTAGCCTCTTGTGTTCAATAAGTACAAACATATAGTTTTCTTAGGGTTCAGTAGTGCTTGAAGCTTCTGGTGCTGTCCTAAAAATACCACAAAAGTGCTCACAAGCTTTCAACGTGGGGGGAATTAATTCGTTGACTTCAACTGATCGAATAAATTGGACTAATGGAAGGTGATGTTTGTTTCCATTTTGTGAAACGGTTCCTTGTAGAATAAAATTGTTATATCAGAACTTTTTGAGGCGTAAGCCATTAACCAAAGAGGCCTACAAACCGCATATGTCTATCACTAACCTAAATTTCTCGTTCGATCAAATAGTTGGTACAGTTGTTACTTCTCCCACTATAGTGAAACATCCCTAATTCTTTATCATCAATTCAGCTAGTGGTGTGAAAAGACGGTGATGTTCAAATATCCGCATTTGACTTGTGCCGATCAATACTGATCAAACTTTCAAAAAAGGGGGTTTCCCATGGACCAGTTTTCTCCTTCTATCTTTCAAGCTAGAGGGTCTTCAGCATGTGCAACATAATTGGGTTTCAGCTAAAAAGCAAACCACATTTCTATCTCCAACTTCTTTTCCATTTTCTGTCTATTTCCCTCTACCTTTCAATGTAGGTAACTCTATGCACTGTCGGGTACGGGGACACAGTACCTCGAACCTGGATGGGGAAAATTATCGCCGCTTTCTGTTCCCTGGCTGGTATTTCTTTCTTTGCTTTGCCTGCTGTAAGTTTACTAGTATGTCGCTTTATCCTCTTTCTGAACTAATAGCTTCCGCTCCTCACATTTTTGAATAAGATATATGTCTTTTGTAAGTCAAGCCAAGGTTTATGTAATAATGCACTGATATTTAAGTCTTGAGTACACACGTTTGTGATGAACCATTTCTAATGAAGTAATTGGACTGAAATACTAGTGATTTTTATGTGAAAAAAGGAGCTCGACTAGTTCATTTCAATAATATAATTTTTGGAGAACAAAATGTCAACTTATAATCCCAAATTCGATTAGTAACAAAAACAACTTTCCCAGTTCATCAGCCTGGATATGATGTGAATGTTAGTGTGTGCAATCCGGTTTATTTTTCAAAGCTCAGTTTCACAGGGCACCTATATAAGATAAGGCAGCTCTATGAAATAAAATGGGAATACATCAAGAAGGTCTCATTTTTCTTTTAGGTTTCATGTAAGAGCTCACTTATATTTGAAACCGGTTGACCAAAATAAACTCAACTATTTTGTATACATGAGATCTGTAAATTCAAGACAGAGTGACCACTGTCATTGTAGACATATACCAAACTCCCTCAAGAATGGTACAAAAGTGAAACTGAATCGAAAACTTTTCGAATGTGCGATCGGTTGAGGCAAGGCAAACTCACACCCGTTCCATACATATGTAACTACGTAAATGATAAATCTTTTTTTTGTATGTGATGGCGGTATTAATTATTGACATACTTTGTAGTGTGAATGTTACTCACCGTGTTCTTAACTCGTACCAATAAATATATGGATTTGTTTTCTGTTTCAAGTGGTTTCGTGTACGGCAAATCCACGCCATACCTTTGTTGCAATTGATTGTTACTTGTTCAGGCAGACTGCATCAACCATTAGGTTCATCGACCGATAATGTAAGTAACGAAGTAACAAATCAACAATGGAACTTAAATGATTAATGAAATCTGAAACTGCCAAAAAGTGGAAGCTTTAAAATTATACCGAAGTATGTCCCGCTCTATTGTTATGTTGGTCCATATTTACACAGTGAGTGGATCTTGTTATGGCGTTAGTTTTAGGAACAGAATACAAGGCTTGAAAATACGTAAATAACATACTAACGAGCCGGTACATGGTTCTAGCACTCAACGTAATGTTGGTGCCCTTGAACGTCACCTTGCAAGTGGGCTCACTATTTCACGACAATTAGTCAACAAGCTGCATGGGTTAGGGTGTACGAAGTTTTAATTAACTTGGTTAGTTTTCAGGATTCGAACAATAACCGATACTGAGTAGTACACTTCTTTCAAGAAAATCCATTTTCAGTTGGATGAAATCTTTTAACAACTATTGATCATGTTCTGACAACCTGATAGAAAAATTACGTGAACCGTGCGGGATAATATGAGTAGATCAAATTTTTACAAGCAGTATAACATCCGCCAAAAACGGCCAGGTTTAAAATGTGTGTGCTTCAACCAGCATAAACCATTGTTTCACTCTTTATAACGATTACAAAAAAATACCTGTTAGTAATCGCCTTCAATGCGCAGGCTTAACTGATCAACTGAATATGCGACTTGTTGCTTCGACAGTTCATCTACCAACATGTGAGAAAGTGCACGTCGTGTCGTAACTGGTTGTGTGATCCTTGGGCCGCAGGCTGAAACATTTTTAAAGACATAACGATATGATTACCACGTTGATGCAAATAGGCAGTGTTCGCAAAATAATGAAACATTATCAATACGAACAGAAAAGGAAAGCGTGTCACCCAAGTATACAAGTGATGCTTGTGGTTGTCTTTAACTAAAAAGGCCCCTTTTTCTGAGTTTTTTATATGTTCTGAAACATTCAATGCAAAAAACTGTGAGAAAACCCTTGGGTGTCTGAGTACAGTAGTGCGAAATAAAAGAGATGAATCGTAGATGGTGTGTAATAACCTGTAACTGTATCGCATTTTGGCTGAGCAACAGACCTTCATCAAAGCTCAACGACTTATCCTACAAATTAAGAATGGTTTATTTACATGAGTGGAGTACAACAAAGCTAAACGATGCACTTTTTAAAACATTCCGTTTCTTCTTGGATAAAACCAGAATAAGAGCTAGGAAGCAGATGTTTTCTGGGGTACATGTGAACTGGTAATCGTATCATACAAATGCAACAACTAATCTCATTCGTCAGTAAATGACTACATGTTCTGCCGATTGTCACAAACTTTAAATTGAATGTTTGAAAATGCCATAATGGGATTATACTAACACTTTCTAAAACGAAAGTTTACAACTTCCGCTGGACATGCTTTCCATATGGTTATGTGTTGAAATGCATCTGATTATAACGCCAGCTAACGAAGTTTGAGACATTTAGCCAGATTGACACAGTTTCCCGAAGCAACTAACGACTATGACATATTCAGCTGGTCATGAGACAGAGATAAATCTGTTGCACGAAAGTCTAGAACTTAGTTTTGGCTAAAATATCGCACCCACTCGAATAGTGATGACTTCTTACGAATGTTTAAAAGAGCGTTTGGTGGACGACTTCGGTGCGCAATGCTTTGTATAATATTGGTCAGCATAAGAAACTAGCGGACACTAGATCAATAGGCCGCGATATAATATTCTGCTTTCTAGTAACTAATACGAACCACTATAAACCACTACGACTAATACTGTAGCACGCAACTGCGAACCCAGAATCATTCTATGTGTGAAATCAAATGTCATATTGTCTACAAGAATGCCTCCACTGAGCTCACAAACTCTTGAGTTTCTGTAAATGAGATACGATAATTGTGTAAGGTAATCTACCTGATTTCAATTCATTTGTTGATATGCTTGACACAGGGTATCCTCGGAAGTGGTTTTGCACTCAAAGTACAGCAACATCAACGGGAGAAACATCTGATTCGTAGGCGTGTTCCAGCAGCCACTCTGATTCAGTGTTTATGGCGGTGTTATGCAGCCGATCCGAAATCAGCCTCGGTTGCTACATGGAAAATACACTTACGGCCGATTCGTAAGCCAGTATGGTAAGAGGATGATTGAAAGTATACAGATTATTGTCATTATGTGGTTGCGTGAAAGATGAAATAACAAAATAAAAATAGCACTTATTCAATTGTGAACCATGCATATGCTGTTCACGGTCTACCTGAATAAAAACAGCATACTTACTTGACAACACTAGATATAATAGCGGGCACACTACAACCGATATCAGTTCTTGTACAACGTGCTGTCTAACTTACTGTAGCCAAATATGTACATCACAACTGAATCACTCACCAGATCGTCTTACCATGCATTACAGTATCATTTTTGGATAACTGGAAATCAATAGTTTTGTACACATTCGAACCATTAGTCAGATTGATATAAAAACCGTCATTCTCATTCACTTTTGAATCCAGTTTAATTCAACAATAAGCTATTCTAATTCTTTAACATATTCTGTTTAGAAGATTGATAACTCGATCTCAAGTTACACTCGTACAAGACCTGATTCCAACGCGTTCTACTCAATTTTCAAACTTATGATAATTAACGAGGATAGGTTTGCATGCTTTTCAATATGATCAGCACACATGATGTTTCGCACTCTTGGTTCGCACCACAATAGCTCATATCACTATAGTGCGTCGAGGTATACGTAACTCAACTACGTTTCGCTTTAAAATCATTATGTAATCCGTGGCTGTATTTAGATATCTTGTTTTTAGAAAACGAAAACGAATTTTTGGTAGCATATGGTCAAGCATTTGGAAGCCAAATGTAAAACCACTTTTATCCAACAGGATTTTGGAGGATCTAATGAGAAATGTAAGCGTTAGCATAACTGAAGTCAACCAAAAAACTGATCAGAAGCGAAGGATAACAGCGCATTTTCTGCCAGTATGCCTCAGTTAATCTTTTGACAACCCTGCCGAAGGGTTTCCAATGATGTTTGTCCTTATGCGTTGGCATTCACGGTACACTTAGACTACTTAAGAAATCCAGTTCGGGCGACAAATCCTTGAAATTTGGTAGACTCTTTTTGACAGTCAGTAGATTGAGCCACTAAAGTCAAGTGGGGATATTCCGAATTAATGGCGTTGCTTTCAGATCAGTTGACAGGGTACTTGTCGCACGTGAGATGTTTTGAATCTAACCCAAATCCAAAATTTCAACAGTTCAATCTCTTCTGAGCTCTCACTCAACCGAAATGACATTTTAAACCCTATAAAATATTTAGTCAATTCAATTAATGCTGTCTGTTATCGTTCCTGTACGAGCTTTTTTTGCGGTACACACACAAACAGGAAAAACTTGAATCAAGATTTATCCTCATTGCATTCTACTGCAATACTGAAAATGGACGGTGTATTTATGACGTTAGGTACATCGTGAAATAGTTAATGTCAAATGACATACGAAAGTCAGATTGTATATGCCTGGAAAATCCATTGCCAATTTGACACGTCAACAAACATTTAGTCGAATTAACACTGTGCTAAACTGTCTTTCAAAATGTCAACAGCACTTAATTCAGTGTTACGTTGGTGTCGTGTGAGCATGCGGATAAAAAGAACTGTTGGCGGTGGTGAGGTCGATTTGGAGGAATAACAGCCATCTCACCAAACCAAAACTCGCATGCAAACACATAACATGATTGTTAACCATATGCACAGGTTCAGTGTGCTTCTCATTCGGACTGAACATCCCAGTTGTTTGTGTCGATGTGATGCATGCATGTGACTGTCTGTGGCTATGCACTTTTATCGAACGTGACATGAAAACGCTTAATTTAACCTACGGAAACAGTTATTTCGGTATGTAATAAACTCTAATTTTTCTGGCAAAAAGTAATGGGATCTTCATTTGTTTGATCTCATCTTAAGCACATATTAAATTTCGAAAACGCACATAGTTTTTTTGAGAGCAGTATATGTTTTAGAACTAAATAACCTCACTTTCAACTTTCGCTACATCTTTTCAGTCTGACGACATCACATTCACTGACAGAGCGCGGGGGATTTTCACGGTTTAGCAGATTCTCCACTCTCAAACGACGCACGGAAAAGATCTCAGTAAATACACCAAGTGGACTGAGTGGATGTTCCGGACATGATCAAGAAGAGTCACGACGAATTTTGCCTAGCGAGTATGGCAGTCCCCTTGGACACAAATCTGTTATCAACGAGCAAGCAACTGTTGAAGAATGCGAACTCTCTGAAACATCGGTCGGAATGAACAAGTGAATAAGAAATTCCGTTAGGTTACTTCAAAATCTGTTTGTGAAGGGGTTTCAGCATTCGTTTTTTTTATCAAGGATTGTCTAACACACATCATCACGTTTAGGCTGTTAACATCTAGTGTCATTAGTTTTTCTGCATACAAAAACCACTATTGGCTACGGGAGGAAAAAACACGAAACAGCAAATAACAAAAAATGTAAAACTGGGGACGATCAGTTACGTGGAGCTCGAATGCTGAACCACAAGCAGTGTGTCAAAGTATGTGCTTTGTGATCACCGTAAGTAAAACCAGTAATGGGGTAGTAAACATAAATTTCCGCAAACATTTGATCCCACTGGTCGCCAGCGAAGGGGTGGACAGCTGTCTCGAGCCAGTTGGGTCGTATCAGTAGTAGACCTTTTGGACCACTAAATCAAGTAGACCCCGTGGTCTAGTGGGTAAATGCTTAGACTACAATTCATGTTTTTTCACAAGCCGTAAGTTCGATTCTCTCGGCGTGCGTTGTACTGATGAAACCCAATTAGGTCGAAACACCCGCTGGTCACTGCGAACGACTGTTTGAAAAACCCTTTTTCAAACCACTTTTAGGGCCGTGGTAGATGCTTGCTCGTTCACGGGCCAACCACAAAAACTGACTGGTCTATTGAAACCCCTGAGTGGAACGAAGCGTAATAGTGAAGGAAGGTAAACAAACAAGGCGTTACACAGACAGATTTAAACAGTATAAAGAACAAAATTAAACACGTCTGCAGGCAACTAGATTGTAAGGAAACGTTGACACAGCGGAAGACGTATAAGGTCGAATGTTTACACCAAATTCTCACTTACCACACAGTGATCAACTACATACCAGAACAGTTGAAACGTCGACACAAACTCATGAGGAACGAAGTGTTACTCTATAACGCACATATCATAAGAATCAAGCGTTTTGAATGGGCAATTGAAATACCTGGAGGAAACGCGTTGTTTTAAACGCGAGAAGGAATGCCAGTAAGCCAATGAACTCAACGCAAGTCCACTCCAGAAAACGACGAACATTAGTGTAAACAAGTTTGTGATTTCTTCTTATCTAACTATTTCTCGTCGAGTTAAGTCGCAAATGTTCTCACAGTTGTTTGAGGGAAGATCAACAGAATAATCTAGAGTCACCTGCTGTTTGCTGGATGATTTGATTATGTCGCGAACAAGACTATAAATAGCGACTAGTGGACATACTCAAATCGTACCCAACTCTGAAACAACTCCAAGTGTGATATCTAAGCAATATAGGCACCAGGTGAATTCTTCATGCTTCAAAAATGGCTAACAGGTTTACGAAATATACAAAACGCAAATCCACCCTTAACAAACGTTATCGAGTGGAGGTCGCACCTATTTGATTGCATATAAATTTCTCATCTGGGACGTTTTGGAAAAACACTTTTAATGGGTGGTTTGTTTTTGTCGACGACAAATCATAGTGCATATTCTCATCTTGACCGGAAGTCAGACCGGGAACAACGTAATCATTAATAAGCCCAAGTTACATTGCCATCCAGCTTGCATTACGATACCACTGATCAAAGATGAGGTGATATTCCGCTGAACTCCAGTTTTCCCAGAGTGTTTGGAAGTTACTAGCTAATTCTCGGATTGTATTATTCTCTTTCTGGTGTAATCAAGTTTCTAGGTAAATATTTGTCAAGACTCAACGTTTTCGGTTGTAAAATCTCTTAAATACGCCGGCAATAGGAACAACATTACTAACCGAATCTGTACAATTTTGTTTAAATCCCGTACGTGAATAGTGTCAAGATTCAACCTGTGTCATTGTACTTATTGTAATGAAGTTGTTGCAATCAAGTTATTGAAGAACGATTTACCAATAAGTTTACCTAGTAATTCTCTGTGTGAAGCAACGCCCCCCCCCAATCTAAGCTGGTACTCGGAAACTCACAAACTGAAACAACGTTCTACTATACAATAAAAATGCTTAATCTTGCCAACGTTTCATAATGTCACAGATATAAAACTATCGCTTGAAGATGGTCTCCGGTTTAAAAGTAGTATATAAGCTTCAAAATTGTTTTGGATGGACAATATAATGTAATGTGTCTGATTGGTTTGGTTTCACTTACGAACGTAAGTGTATCACTTTGTGAATCATGACGCATAATCATAAGGAACGCTGATAGGTGGAACTGCATAAGAAACAAAATCACAAAAAGTGAGGGTTGACACTGAGATAAAAGTAAGATTGTTCATGTTTTGGCTGTTCTGTTATGTGTATACTGTTATACAAAATCTTCTTTCATCTAAATTACAGGTTAACAGCTACAGGCGACAGTTCGCTACTGCGTACGTGGTTGAAACAGTGTGAAGGCAAGTTTTTTAATGAAGATTTATTATAAGTAACTTTTTTTTGGCATACACATCAACAGTTTTTACAGTTAGTTATGTCGGCTGGGAATCACACAGTAAACTACCTGAATCCATCGGAATAGTTAAAGTCAGGGGAGGGGCTGCACACATTGTTGATGACAAAACCGAAAACATCGTTGACATGCGTGCACAGTACTGAGACTCGTGAACCAATTACAGCTCATCGAAAATCCATTGACTGTTGAATTACTAAAATGTGAGTCGACATTATCTTACTGTCGGCCAAACATATCCTTGAACAATGCCATGAAGCTGTAAATTATTAAATCCACGTTACAGAAACGTTCAGTTGAGCATACATCGGAACCACAGACTGATCATCAAAAAGCGTACGCGTTTATCATCTTTCCAAATCGTAATTGGCCTACGTAGTATGTACGCACACGTTTGATGAATGAAGCAGTTAACCCAGATGTGACAAATTTATGGTCTTGTCGCATTCAAGTGGGTGACTAATGGTGTTAACCATTACGGTATAAACCAGACAAAGTACTCTTTACTATCACAGTACGTCTGTCGGGTAGACAAAAAAACTGTCATTCGATTAATTACTGCAAAGAGATTGTCTGAAAAATATTGTGTGGATTCGTACTTCGGTTGGGTTTGGATATGTTTACTAGCAGAGTATATAAAATAGACAGAGAGTAATAACGCGAAAATCCAATTTAGATTATCACGAGGCTAATTTCGAACATTTTTGTTACTGTTGGATAACTCAGGTTCACTTGGGTCGGACAAATATATCCATCGAACTGTGCGGTTCCGATTTTAACGTGTTACTGGTGCTAAAATCTTAAGGAACTCCTCTTATCTTCTTATCCCTACACATAAATAGTTTTGCGATTATAACTACCTTTCCTGTTAGAAATCTGCAGATAACATCAGAAGCCATAATGATAATAAATAGCCAACAGCGATCATAATCTTTCGAACATTCATCATGTGTACAGCTTACAAGAAAGAGATAAAGTTTATTAGTAAGGTGCAACCAGCCACCATTGAATCAACGTCAGGACTGAAGTATCTTCTAAGTCAGATGCAACTAAATTTAATTAATGGATTGCAGGGGTGAGTTTAGGTATACGCTCCCTGCCAATTTCACGTAGAGTGCAGTATAGTGCTAACGGTAGAGAACAACTAAAAGTTCGAATTATCAGGGTAACCACCGATACAAACTCATGCTGCTGTGAGTCGATGAGCTAATCCGAGTGGACTTAAATTTTGCAGCTCGGTGTTCAAAATATATTATGACTCATCGATTCAAAGAATAAAAACAATATCTTTGACACCAAAAGCACGGCTATCACCTTATAAAACTGCGCTTTTCTTTCACACAGCCTCAAATAATTACGAATGACGGTTCTTCTAAGTAATTCTGATATAACAGAAGCGTAATATTTCTCTTCAGAATATCAGTCCTAGGATATCATCTTTCTCTTTATCGTTGAACACAGTCGGTGTCCTTGCTGATTTTTCTAGCGAGGAGTTTTCGCCAGCTAGCTGTCAGTCGCAGTTTGTGAATCTATGGTAAGAATTCTCCACATTTGATTGAGTTCAACTGATTTTCTCAACTTCTTCAGAAGGTTTACAAATACTGTTATCAACACTGACTAAATTATACTTATTTAATCCAACTGATGCAATGACTGCGAGCAACAGTTACTCCGCTTTTCAATGGAAAACGTTGCTGAAAAATCGTAGATTTGCCTTTGCAATTACCTAATGGTTTCACATTGCAAGCATGTACAGACGATACAGTAGCAACTGTTCGTTACAAAGGGTATTCTTCAACATCAGCACACTTATTGGTCAAGTGAGCAAATGAATGTGATCATACAGTAACAACGGTGATCCGCATGTGTATCACAAATATGATTTAGTCTCCATGATATATAAGTTCTAACTGACCAGTCCGAAGTCCTGAGCAAGATCTCATCAAGAATCGTTTGACAACGTACAGAAAAACAAACCTAAATGTGCAAAATGGGATCACAATATACTTTAAAAAATTAATGGGACAAGAACGGTCCAAAAGTTTTTGATATATTTGTCAGGAGAATGCCAAAACATTGTGTCGTATTCATGAAAAGGAACTGTCCCATCTGTGATCTTTGGAGGAAAACGAATCGAAATGTCCTTGTTGTTTCTCCGAGGTCGTTTTTGTCAGATTTTCATCATAAGATTAAAAGTGGACGGGTGGAAATTTTTTTAATGATGCGAATATAACACACTAGGCAGTTACTGTACACAACTTGTCTGAGCTATAGTGATAACGTTTTTATAGGACTATGTTCAAATGTTTCACGATCCGTAAATCAGAGTATATTCTAGACAACTTGTTTATTCCAAACAATATGACTTACTTCGCATTGACTTGACATGCGGAATTTGTGACATTTGATGACATAACTTGTGGATATAGCAGACCGTTTCAGAAATTTGAAATTTGTTGGTGTCCTTTTTTACTTTTACTGTCTCTCCACGTTTCAGTAAGGTAGCGTTAAGTAAACCAGCTGTAACTCACTAAATCACGTGCGACAAACTGAGAATGTACACACATACTTAGTTATATTGTGGCACATATAAACTCAGGTTCTGTGGATACCTTAATTCTGTGTAGGACCTGAAAAAATCGATACCATACAAGAGCAGTACGCATATGGTCCTGAACTGCGTACACATAGACAACCGTCGTTTAGAAAACCTTCCAGCTTTCGTTCCCGAATATCCGTTGTTACAAGGACCACAGGAAATACGATTCGTGATCTAACGGATACTGCAGAAGATGGTCTTATCGGGGAGCAGAAAAACGTGGCTCTACTCGATCGCGAATTGACGGAACACGAAAAGATTGCAGTTCGTGCGATAAGGAAAATGCGATTTTTCGTTGCACGCAGGAAATTTCGTGAAGCACTCAGACCATACGATGTAAAAGATGTGATCGAGCAATATTCGGCCGGGCATTTGGATATGCTGATGCGGATAAAAATATTGCAGTCCAGGTTAGTTCCGTTCCATAATCTTCTTTTCAAGATAAGTGGTGCAACTTCAAATAACTGTTTGGATTGCTCAGTATTGAATTGATAACTAAATGAAGGTTCGATTGAACTAACCAGCTTTTTCCAATCAACGGGTAGCTAGTATATTGAAAGGGAACAGGACTCGCGTTTATTTTAAACGATTGACTTTCTGATCCAAAACAACTCCAAGACACAATGTGAAATATTACGAACACACATATGACGAATGAATGACAGTTATTCTCCGACTCTTAATTCTCAGTTGTTTTTAAGCATATTCCCAAAGATCCAACACACTGTGAAGATTATCGGATTGCCGTTAGATCATCTTTCTGTTTTGATTACATTGAGGTGGTTTCGAACGAATTAAAACAAGTCTCGCCCTTTCGTCTGAGAAGTTGATCTGAGATTTTCTGTACAGATTTACCTGATAAGTATCACCAACCGCTAACTAGTTCACACAGTTTCATCGAATTTTGCCTGCTGAAAACAATAACTGTGTTATCATAGACCAAAAACCAACCAAACTAGATATCTTCCACAGTTGAATTTATGAGTAGTAAAAATAAACCGCAAGTTGATTAGCATTTTCTAACCTGAGTTTCTGTTGTTTATAAAGTAAGATTTGTGAACGCGACTCAATGAATATGCATCTCTCAGGTTGAGCCAAGTCAGTAATAACCTATCTACATTCGATGAGGTACATCGTCCACGAGATTGACTTGTGAACCTTGAGCAACAGAAGTACATCCCTTGTGTTTCCGTACACTTATCTAAAAGATTTCAATACTTGTTTCAAACAATCGAATAATGAATCCTGTTTCTTATTCTCTTTCCTACCACGGGGGGCCGTGAACACGGTGCTGACCAGTTGTCCCCAAAATACAAAGGCGGTCAAAAATTCCGTGCACACCTAATTATACCCGACATGAAGTATTTCCACGGGACTTATCGTTCTTTTCTCATTATGTACATAAATATATATACCCATGCACACATATGTATAGACACACATGTGAATACGTATGGTTGGCGGCATCCGTTTTGGAATAGGCTGCCACAACCATCGAAGCAAAAGGATGTTTGTGCTTGACCACCACAAGTGACTTGCGCTGCACCACCTGTGGTTCCACTCACGTACCATGTATCCAATGCCAACCCGAAGGAATAAAACCAGGAAGCGCGTGAGTGAGGTCTTTGTGTTCAGCCGACCAATGCTGATTAACCAGTTGATAGGCTAGCGCGAAGCTGAAACCTCTATCCCTCAGAAGATAAACAGAAAAAGATCCCAGTGGTAAGACCTAAACTGGGAAGGAAAAATATTGAAAATATAATGTAAGAATTTGTTTACTACTAAAGCACATGCTAGTGCACCTTACAGTGGATAAGGGGGAAAACCACAATTCAAGGTTGAACCGAAAACACATGAGGTATTAAACATATACTACACTAAAATGTCGAAGAAAAGAATGGGTAGAAAGTTATAAGGAACCAGGTTTCTGAAAAGAGGAGTCAGTAAGTTGCCAACCAACGGTAAACTTTGGTCGACAAAGACAAGGAAAAAACTGGATATAACGGATGTAAACTACTTGAGCCTAACGCACTCGTCGTAACCTACTAATCCCAGATGGCCAGCGCATTCGCAGCCGCACACATCACAACGCCATATAGTCATGTTAACACGATTCATGACACCGACAGCTTCCCTGCGTTCCAGTTCTCGACCGCGAAATAATTGCTTGCTGAACTTGTGGACGCCCGTCGGGATCACATTTTTTCAGACTGTCTGGTTCAAAGCTTGGTCTTCCCACCATCTAAAATCAATGTTACAATGCGGAAGACTTAGCTGGATAACATCTTGATATCTCAGTTTTTGACCATCAGGATCTCGCTTACCTGCTTTCAGTACAGCAGTAGTTCTGGAGTACAGTTATTGCTCATTCTACAGACGTGCCGTTGCTAACGAACCTGACTGAGTTTTATCATGGTTTCAATCCCGTCCATGTCCGCTCGTCGCAGTAACTCAGTTTTCAGAACCCTGTCTGATGGCTGAATATCCAGGATGCGTCTGAGACGTTGCAAATGGAAACGGCTCAGACAGCACATGCTCCACTGTCACAAACTTCAAGCTCCACTGCTACACAGCAAAATAGGCAGCACCAGTAAGTAGTACACAAAGAGCTTAGTGGCCATCTTTTGGCTATGGTTCTTCCAGACACGTCTTTCAAGACAACAAAAGACAGCACTTACCTTCGCTACATCAGCTCATATTTTGTAGTCGGTGGACAAATCTGTCGACAATTTACTACCCAATTGGCAGAAGTCTGCGCAGTTGTCGAAGACGGCTCCATGGTTACGAATTTCACAAACAAATACGGGAACAGCAATTCCGCCCGGAGAAGGATGGAAAAAAAGAAAATATAGCTGTGTTGATATCCAATCTAACCCTGGATGCCGCGGTCGAGAGAGCTTGGTCAGTCGTTGGAGTTTGTCTCCATTGTGTACGAACAGCTCGTTGTCCTCTACAAACAGAGGCGTGCGCATTAGTTGAGTAGTGTAGCCGGTTTGGGAGACCCATACACCGAGTATTCTATGGATGTCCGGCTGTGCAGAACTCAACCTCAACGCCGTCTTCTGCTGAGTCCTGAAGAACAACCGGTAGCACTGCAATCAAATATAAACTAAGTAGAGCTGGGGCTAGGACACAACCCTGCCTTACACCAGTGACATTTTCAAAATCATCAGAGGTGGATCCACACGATCGCACCCTCGCCTCAGTACCGACATGTAACAGTATAATCAAATTGACGAACTTACTTGGACATGTAAACTTATCAAGCACCATGCACGACGCCTCACGGTTCACGGAATCGAAGAGCTTACTGATATCAACGAAGAGGGTATAAAGGTGCTAGATGCGTTTCCGACACTTCTCTTGAGTCTGTCAAGCAGCAAGCATCAAGCCAATCATACCGCAACTCGCAAGAAATCCACACCGCTCCGCAGGGACATTGACTTCTAGAGTGTCCACATTCAGTCGGTTCGGCAGGATTCTTGCAATCACTTTGCCTGCGCAGCTCAGCAAACCAATGGCCCCGTAGCCATCGGTAAATTGCATGCCACTCTTACCTTTAAACGGAGACACGGTCAGGACACCCTTGATGTCTTGTTGCACTACCTCCAGCTCCCAGATGGAGTGAACCAATTGGAGCAAACCACGTTCCAACACTGGTTCGCCATTCTTCAGTATCCCATCTGACAATCCATCCTCGTCTGCAGCCTCTTCATTAAGCAGTTGCACAATGACTCCCTGTATTTCTGTCAAATCAGGGGACAGTACAAGTGAAGATCTGATTGCCTGTTGCGACAGACTGTTCGTGATCACCTAATCGCTGGCAGCAGAACGAGTAAGTAGGTTGCCAAAGTGTTTGCAACAGACTCTCATGATGTTCTGTGGCTGGATGCACGAACAGCTGCTGTCCACGTTAATCAGTGCTGTGATAGATTGGACGGATGTACCAAACTTCGCCCTAAGCGAACTACAGAACTGCTTGTATTGTCTGTAATCGGCGTAACCCTACATTTGCTCACTTTGCTTCCTCCACCGGTCATCCTTGATTCCGCGAACACGTTCGGCTGGGTGACAACAAATACTGCGTAACGTTGCTTTTTTTGCTTTGTTGTCCGGGTCTACTGCGGAAGCGGCAAACGCTTCACTCTTTTTTCGTATCAAGTTGAAGATACCTGCGTTTCTGGTAAGTCGATCAAGGACAACGTTACGAGCAAGTTGTAATATTCTGCGTTTCAACCAACTCGGGTGGCCCTCCTTAGGAATGTTGTCGTCGAACCAGTCCGGACGTTACTATCAATTAAAATCGATCGTATCGGTGGCTGCTGCCGTGATCTGTTCCTTCAGATATTCCTACATACTCTTAAGGGTAATATATATAAGAGCGGGTTTCAGACGAGCGGCCAGTGCGCGCTGAAAAGCAGTTCTCCTCTCGTCATTCTCCAGTCCTTCGACATTCCATTTCTGACGTTGTCCGGAGGGTCTACAATAAACAGGCTTGCAAACACGAAAAAAAACATTTGGTGCTGATCATTCTGTGATCTGTGTTTCATTCAGCCCGCGCATCATTCATATGATACACACTTCACGAATGTAACATTGCCGTACAATCACGTAATCAAGTAAGTGATGACACAGTCGAGCCGTAAACAGGAAACACCGTGGCACGCTTACCTCGACTGGGTCGCACGCGCATGGACAGGATTCGAGGGTTGATGCGATGTAGTTTGTCTATCACCAGAGCATTGGTGCGGTCAGCAGCTGCGAAACAGACATCAGGCTTCAGACCACCCTCTATCAGGTAGCCTATCCAGTAAAAGGTGTACTCAGCATCTGCTTCTCAGTCCTTACCTTGGTGTGCAAGTTTCGTCTAACTTAAGGCCGCCATGTCAATGTCGCAGCCGCTCAGTTTTATGGCGATGAGTACGGTGCAGTCTTCTGGCCGTTCTGTAATGGTGCACCGATCGAGTAGCATGCGCAAATTCCATGTTCCAACGGAAACTGTCTCGCATTCCCCGATTAGACCTAAATAAGAAAGCGTTTAGGGCCATCGACGAAGGCTTTGGCTCAAAAGCCTGTACCTCAAGGCAGCGGGTGACACATACATACACAAACGCAATAACAGCGAGTAACAACAACAACCAAATTGCAATAGCTACGCAGAGATATGAGAGCCACACACCTACAAAGTCGACGCGCTCACAAAACATCTATAGTCATATTATTGTGGAGGCAAACAAGTCACAAACACACAATCAGACTAGGCAAGAACAAACACCATGTCAAATCAAAACAACATGTTGGCACCATCCACAACGAACGCATCTGCCTTTTGCTTGGCTGCTCCCCTTTGGTCAGTCTCACGTGGTTGGACCTGTAAGGACCGACACCCTAGTAAGCATAGACCGCCGGAGCAAAACAGCATTTAGGCCAGACCACCACGTCAAGTTAGCAAAAAAGGTCTTATACACACATATATAAACATATTTATAAATATGTACGTATACATATATATGTATACATATATATATAAGCACAGAAAGATTGCTAACTATACCATCACCCGTCGTATGATTACAGTGCAATAATTCTCCGTTTGCTGAGTTGGTTGTTCTATTGCTTGGTGGTGCCCACGGACACGTCCACGAAAACATTTGAGAATGTAGACGGCATGATTGGTTTTATGTGTACACCTGAATCGGCGTATATAGGAGGTGACTACAGAAACAGACACTTTATCATCAAGACATAGGACGGCACTAGAAAGAAATTCAGAGGAATACATGAAATCCACTAAAAAACGTCTCGCTAACAGTAGCTGAAGGACGGGTAGAGTTGGCTTCAATCGGCCTACCACCTTTAATTTTCATGTGCTGGATCGAACCTAACTTTCTCTTGTTCATTTTGAGTTTTCTAAGTTGATATTTGGCAGGAACAGTCAACGCACAACTGTGAAGTAAGTAAAACTGAGGCCCCTGTACGCATCCTCTCACTTCTAACACTCTGGTAGGTTACTTGATCTGTCATGTGTGTAATCTGAACAACCTACTAAAAGTAACATAATAACATAGTAACAAGTAGCTTTACTACGTATCATCCGTTAAACTAGTTCACTGAGACGCAGTTTGTAAGTAATAGCCGAAAATCGGATTGTCAATTTACCTGATGTTCAGAATGAGGTGTCTTATCAGTAACCGAGTTAGAATACGCCAAGAAGTAGTTCAGTGCTAAATCGTGAACAACCACACGCGATACCATCCATATACTGATCATGGGCCCTACATTAATCAAGAAACTCCCTGAGTTGTTACTTCTCCATCTCTACCAACCAAATCACTATGAACAGTAAGAATCCGACAGTTAATTTATTCTGTTAAACATGCTGTCAAATAATTAGAACTTCTATAAATGTTGTGGTAAAGCTATCGCTTAGGAGTAACTGATGATTCAAAAGTAACCATGTTTTCGTGCTCTATGTATACACAACTGTAATCTGTGAACTGTTTCAGTCAGACTTTAAAAATCAAAGACGATACCAAGGCATTATCTAGACAGCGAGAAGCTTCTGCCTTTGGGCAAAATCTTTCTGATATGCTTCTTTGAAAAATGTTGAAAAGAACCACCTTGCTCGTAAAAATACAACAAGGTTCCTGAATAAATGTTCCCACATTTCGGTATCGGCCTCCCAGTTGTATACACATTCTTCAAACTCGATGCTTTCTGTAATTCCCGATAAGTACATCAGAAACGTCTGACCATAATTAGGAGGATAGCCGGTTTTTAGTATTGGGTATAAGCATACAAATGACACCTAAAGTACAAGAGAAGTTGTATTTTTTATCAGGGTAGATGAGCCAACTGAAGGGTACACGTAAAACGTCGTTTATGAAAACTGAACAAGTACTGACTTCGACATGCTTAACGATATTACATTACATTACTGTGTTGCCTAAGTTATTCACAAAGGTTTATTACAAAGCGGTGTTTAACTTCCGAGTTACCACAGATGACTTTTGCCAAGATGTTAACCAGTGAGTGTTACAGAGCGTTCGTTGAAATCAGCGGTTAAGTTACAGAGGCAATCATATGTTTCAACAAGAGCCTAAGGAACGGTGGCACTTTAGCATGGGGAGAAGGAGAAGAAAACAGTGAGTGATGTGACAAGGGGTTCAGGTCTGTTTTTCAGTTAACATACCGAATAACGGTGACTGTAGTGAATGCTTGACTTTGCTTGGCTTCCAGCTGGGCACATGCTGTGGACTATGGTATCTCTGAGGCGGATTACAGTTTTCACTCCGTAAGTATTTTGTGACCGGTACATCGAATTAGTATACAACAGGTTAGTTTTTCACGCTGATTAATGGATAGCATTACTTGAAGGGTGAAACGGACAGAATTCGAAAAAAAAGATGTATTGTGTTGTATTCTTCATGCATGTATGTGGAAGGTATGCATGGTGAATCCGCGCGCAGTTATTTGAACAACAAGCAACCAGACAGCATTTAATATAGTGCGGCTATGGTGTGATTTCCCCTACGCTAGTCGCAAGAAAGACATTTGTAACGGTATGCTGAACGGTGCAACTTACATGAAACTTCATTTCCAATATCCCCGTCAATCGTTTGAAATCTTGAATCCTGGGGAACAACGTCGAATTCATTTTCATCAGTCAAATGGTGACACAAAAATGATTTGCTGTTAGAATGTAAATTTGGCCTTTTACCACAGTTAAGTGCGTTCCTGAATAGTCATCAGAGGGAAATTCCTCAACCTGTAGCAACGCCCACTGCGTGTATACGTGAGTACATTTCAATGTTATCAGCTGTGAAAATGTCGGGTGTGAGCTTTGTAGCACTTACCCGGTTCATTCCGTATTGCGAAAGGCTTTCTAGAAAGGGCGATGTGTTTATATCTTCCTTGTGTTCAGCGAAGTTATTGTGTTGACTGCGAGGAATTCCACATGTGTGCACTTACCGCAAAGCTTGAAACTTGAAAATAATCGAGTCTGATATCTCCTGCTAATGTTTGCAACAAACAGACTGAGTCACATCCAGCATACCTAGGTGTACTACGTTTCTTGAAGCATATCTATTGTGGTCCGTTACCCCTCCTTTGAACCACCACATGTGCGGACTAAGTGAGGAAACGGGAGGTGTGTATAGCTTATTTTGCAGATACAATCGGCACGATCAGATGTTTGAACTGACTCATTCGTTTACCTCCATTGACGTTATAAGATGTGCCGGTGTCATGATATACGCGGCTTCCTTAACTGTCTTACCAGTCAGAGGTCATGTCTTTCTTCATGTCCAATCGTTGGCTCATACCAAGCCCACCTAACACTTGAGGAAATTAAGGATCGAATCGCCACTCGGATATCTGTCACCCAGACGTTTGATAACTGGCCTAACACCATCCTTACGTAATTGGTATCAAGGAATGGAAAATGGAACAAGTCAATAAAAGAGCAATTTCAAGATAAGGCAATGATATGATGACGTCAGTGACGCCATATTTCAGTCGTTCGTACACATACTTCAAAAACTGACAAAACGTTAAATAACAGAAAGCAGTGCACTGAATCATGCTGTAAAGTTGCTCGAAATGGAGCAATCGCAGTAACCCAGCGTGCTCTTTATGGTTGTTGTTGGACGGCTAAATAAGCATTACAGATGTATAGCTTACTGCTGTTGTACCAAGGTCATCCGCCACAGACGTATAGTGAAATTATCCTGTCCATCTTGTTCAGACTGTGCTATGAACATATACATGTATGCACATCGTTGGGACTACAGTTCTTTCATTATCTCATAACACTGTAACAAGTCTGGTCACCAGTTTTTGCGTATTTTGTTCAACCCTAGCAAAGTTTATCGCCCTAACCGGACTGACACTTTAGCAAACATTGATTAATTGCATTTTGAGCAAGCATTGGGCGCTGTTACTCTATAACGACCACGACCGTGAACGAAACTAAATGCACAAAGTGACAAAACGAACTAATTGAACTTTAAAGGGATAGACATCTTCTAGTATTCCACAACACTGTTCACTGTCGCACTGATTATTTGGCAGAGTGGACTATTGATCTGGTTCAGACAGTTTTCTAACAAAATAACAATACGTATAATATAATGTACAATATAATATAATATTATTCTTTGTCACTCCAATCATTCTTTGCCCAGCATTTTTTTGGTTGTCCTAAGATTCCTCAATTGAGGAAGTTAGTTAAGTGTAATGACTTTTTGTTCTCCTGATCATGGTAGTCCAATCAGAGCGAGTTCAGCGTCGATATTTCAATTCTGCGATTTGTACCAGACATGATTACCGGATGATGAGAGGACGGTTTTGAGAACATTGCGATCAGTCGGTTAATGTTCTGTTCTTAAGTGGCCTTAATACTGGAAAGATGTTGGAGCGATTACTGACAAGGGGAGGTAAACATATTTGAAATTCTATAGGTGCTTATCATGTATTTCTTTATCAATCGTTAAAAGTTAGTCGCTGGAATAGTTTTTCTCATTCTCATCATATTTCTAAAATCAAATGAGTTATATGAAACTGATATGTGGGAATCAGAACAGGTCACATTAATCATTTGATATCACAGCTAATGGGGTGATCACAGGACAACGGTGGGAGGACTGGATCATTATGTGCAATTCACATCTATCTTCCATAATACTCTTGCCCGTCGGTGTCGAACTGCTTCCACCTGCTGAGAATCCAAGCGGGTCAGGGATAACTGTCAGAAAAGGGTGGAGAGTTTTGTGAACTGTTTCTGAACAAACTGTGGTGTTTGATGTTAATAGTTTTTGACATTGAAGACAGTTGCGTCCTTGTGGCTCAGAAGTGGACTTTGGGGGGTAACGTTGAATAAGTCTTCCTAAGTTCAGTAGTCAGTCAGCATCAATCAAGTCGGAATCATTTGTGCTAAAAATTGGTTCAATTTGAAAAATTGCAAAAAACATTCTAGGGGATGTTCACGAACCTTCGCTACTGGCTGTCTCGTGGCTATCTCGACGTAATTCGTTCGGCAACGACAGCTGAATGACTAAACACAAAACAATGAGGAAAACTTAGGCAACCTATCTCTCGGAAGTGCGGGCAGCTATTGACAAGGCCTATGCAGTGAAGTAGGCACACTCAACCGCATTCACACTTGCAACGATACCCTCATGTGACAGAATGATAGAAATAGACATCTTATGTGTTCTGTTTATTGCACGTTCTTGGATAGATGGGTCAAGTTTTGAAAAACTACTTTGGGATCCCACGTATTTACTGAATCAACAACATCCATGAAATCAGAATTTATTGGCTGATTAGCCTCAACATTTCTATTAGTCTTTCAGCTTATGATTGACATCAGAAGTTTTAAATTTCAGTCGTCGGTCTTAGTAGCAATTCTTCTTTTTTGAGTTCAGGGAAACATGGAAACAAAGAGTTACCTCACCTGCAATTGCGACCAGCTCAAAGACGCATGCATCCGTCAAGTTTGATTGGTTAATTTCTCACAGTAGGCGATATATCACCCTTATCTCCCTGTCCCAGTAAACCTAGATACTTGATCACAAAGATGACATTCTGTCAACTTAGTTGTTCTATCCCAGTGCAGTAATTCGAGGACTTTAATCTGGTATATTTACTATAACAATTATAGTGTTTTCCATCTTCCTTGAAAAATTAACGTCCTGGCTCCAGTGCCTTGTTTTTCAGATATTTATAATATACGTTTACAAAGTTAGATCTGTAATATTCGAGATTGTACTTTGAAGGACGAATCTAACAACTTGTTGGTGTGGGTCTTTAAACTAAACTTCTGAGTCTATTCTGTCACCATCAGGTCACGAACAACACATTGATGGACTTAGCTATATTGTTGATAACACTGATACATAGTTTATGTTCGAAACATAAGGCTTAGTAAGATTGAATATTTAAAGTTATTTAGTGTACATCATTTCCACTCTTTACTTTCTCTATACCCCGACTGAAGGTACTGATACACCCTGCGCTTATTTTTTTTAGTGATTTATATGACATACTTTACACAGTTGCAGAAAAGTGCCTAAGCTCACGGAAACAAGCTGTTTGCGCAATTAATTTCTGGTAGACGATGTGAATGTAATGAGGGTTGATTTGCGACATCGATACTTTTGGATCCATTTATTGATAGGGTTCCTCGTTAATTCTCTGATTCGGAAGTAAATGATGTTTTGGCGAGCAGTCCGTTCTCGGTTATTCACTATCCGTACAATTGCATAACATTTTATATCATCATGGTAATCAAGCGAGCAAAATCAAAACCAATTAGTCACATATTTCTCTGACCCTCTCGTTAACTTGATGATGTTGCGTCACAAAAGCATACTTCGTAACGACTGTCAAGGATTTGTCTACTTACGTTCACAAACTCCGTTGTTCATACTGCTGATATATTTGTGCTGGAAAAGTAGTTCTGTACAATTGACCACGTTCCATTTCAGCTTAGCCTGTCACAGTGAAAGAAGCCAATGCAAAAGCGCCATCGCTATTGACTTGCGTCTTATCACTTCCGATTACACACATCATCTTCACACCTAACGAAAATCCCACGAAATAAATCAGGAAGGTTCATGATTTAGAGGTATTTGTGGACCAGTTGATCAAAGGTTGTGAGTCAGGAGATAAGCTGAAGTGAATTTCAGTACATTCCTCTCAAAATACAAGCAGGTAAGCTTCCACAATGATACGATTTAACTAATTAAACAAATGTAGCTGACATTATGGCTTATATTATAACAGAGGAATCAGCAGATATTGAAATATCATCATCCTCATAGACAGCAATTCATTAGTGACTCACACTGATGCTTAAATGCCACACGAACACAAAGGAAGAAAAAAACCCATATAGCGAGAGAGAAGAAAAAGGAAGGGGAAGGGAAGGGAATTTGACTACTAGAAATATCTACGTCTCTATTCAGAATACAAAATCATGGCCCTTAGACTTTGCAAGCAAGCAACCAAGTTGTAAGTAAAATTAAGGCACCATCAACAAGACAGCTTTTTAACGGCCTTCACTGCTCCGCCTCATTAAATGCTCTCACGTCAAAAACAACTCGGACAAACAACGACCACATTCACGCCACTGAGCTTCATTAGTCACCATCTCACCTAACGTCTCAAACCACCGACTCTGTGAGTCAAGAGGGTCCCAGTCTCTGAGAAGAACCCGATCCACAGTGCCCAAACACTTCGTGAACGATTTCATTTCCTTACGTCAGGTTATCATCTGTTCACCTCGCACCTTGAGCCAGTCGACGTCAGTGCTAACAAACAGAGCTCGGTGTGGCAGACGACTAGCTGGCATCTTTAGTACATGACCTAACCAAGTGTAAGGGGTGAACAAAAGAAACTGTTTGACAATCAGTGCCAAACACCCGCTTTCCAACCTCCTCGTTGCTTACCCGTTGGTGTAACCCGATACGAGCGATTGAACGCAGACAGCGGTAGCCAACTACCTGCAGACAGTTCACGTCCTCTACCATCAGCGGCCAGGTTTTGCGGAAGTAAAGTAATACAACCCTCACTGTTGTTTGATATACACGACCTTTACGTTTCAGAGAAATACCTCTCTGCCGCCAGAGGTATTCCCAGATTAGTGAATACCGCTCTAGCCTTGGAGATACGCGCTTTATTTCACTCACTACACCTCCACCACCGCCGCTGATGCAGCTCCCCAGGTATATAATCCGGTCAACAACCTCTATGACTTCATTACTTAACATTGAATCTACGTAATCATAGCAATCTTGCAGAGGCACTTTGTATTTTGAGGTTACGAAGCGAATTTCGAAGTACTTAGCAGAACATAAAATTGCGTTTAGCGTTGTTTGTGCCACTTGAAAGTTGTCAAACAGCAACACCTCATCATCAGCATAATCAAGACCAGTCAGTCTTTCACCATGTAGGAATTCCACGCCAGCGTCATTGGAGTGCCGCAGACAATCCTCCTTTATTCTGTCTGTGAGGAAATTGAACAAAAATGGTAAAAGGGGACAACCCTGACGTACGCCGCTCATGATGTTGAAGCTGTCAGACAGCTCATCGTAAACCCTAACCTGAGCCGAAGCATGGGGATAAAGCGCCAAGAGTATGTTCACACACATGGTCGATTCATCCTTGCGTTTAAGTGACTCTAAAAGTGTAGATCGATCCACTGAATCGAACGCACATTTAGAGTCGGAAAATGCAGCAATTGTTGGCCAGCGGTACACGTGACGCTACTCCAGAGTTTGACGGAGGGTAACAATTTGATCCATACAACCCCTCCCAGGGTAAAACTCTGCCGGTTCTTCTCCAATCTTTACCTCCTGAACTGCAGTGAGTCGACGAAGTATAATGGATGCCAGAACTCTTGAAATGACTGGAGTCAAACTAATTCCCCCATGGTTTTTACCACGGCCCCGGGCTCCTTTCTTAACTATGGAAATTATTATGGGGCGACTCCAGCACGGAGGGATGGTCTCCATCGTCCAAACATGTTGAAACAACTGAGTCAAGTTCTCTACCAACGCTTTTTAACCTTCTTTGAAAAGTACCCGCACGAGATCAACTGGACCAGCAGCCCTATTACGATTGACAGCCGAAATGCAATTGCGAACCTCAGTCTCACTGACAGGTTCCAACTCTATCGACCAGGGTGCTACATCACAAGTTTGTGGTGCCAACATAACAAAAGCAGGAGGCCAGCTAAATTGACCCTCAATGTATTCCGCCCAACGCTTTAACCTTCTGGACTTATTATAGATTAGTGTGCCATCTGCCTCGCTGATAGCTTCACTGACAGACGGTCGCCTGGGACCAGTGGCGTCGATCAGCTTAACGAGTTTGCCGGTGTTCCCTGAGGCAGAAGTGATTTCTATTTCCTTAACTTTTTTCACCAACCAAGCCTCACGATCAGCTTTTAGACTACGTTTCGGCTTCCTACGGGTATCTCTTCTAGACTTATTATGTGGACTACCAGGAGGAACCTTCCGCCAGGCTTCGAACAACTCCAGGGATTTCTCCGTGATTTAGTGTTCGTTTCGCCCATGTATCCCTAGGCCGCATGCTACAGTGCCTGCTTTCTGAACAGCCTGTGAGATTTCAGTCCAGTAACCATTAGAAGCTTCGAAATAATTGCCATTAAGGCAGTTTTCTAAGCTGCTTTGTTATTTATGCTTTACCGATGATAAGTCCAGTTTCTCAACAGCTAATAGTTGCTATCGGTGAGGTCGTTGTCAAGCCAAGGTAAGAACAAACCGACAACGTACTAACACATGATCTGAATCCAAGTATGTGCTCCAATAAGAACGACAGTCCTGAATAGAACCCTGCCACTTATAACTAACGCCTTTATAGTCTACTTGAGCAGATAAAATATCCAGAATTTTCAGAATAAACTTCAACAAAAAAGTAGCACAAAGAGGATGGTTGCAAAGTCAGTGTGGCTGAAATCCTAGAAATAATAGAAAATGGTCACCCCAATAACCATCACTCTTACCAATGTTGCTCTCACCTTTCCAGCATACGTTTCTCTCGCTTTTCAAAGTGCAACATTCTCATCTCTGAAACAGTTGGAACCCTTCATGAATTTTAACAAAGCAGTAGGAAGATAGGACGGTGGTCGGGTAAGCCATATACACCTACACAAAAACCGGGTGTGCCACTCATACCGATTCAATCTATGAGCAATGCCCCACAACACTAGCTCGATGGTTGACACAGGCTCTGACGCCATTAAAACGGAAATTCGACACACACCGTGTACGACTCGTATGATTTATTTTAAAATCTCAACAAAGTCAACCTAGCAGACAAAATCATGTGTTCAGTAGGCGTCCAGTCACTGTTTACGAATGTCCCATTGCAAGTGACGATAGAATTTATATGCAATCTGATCGAGACTGGAGGTTTTGATATAAAAATTTCCACGGATATGCTTAACCTGTCTCTATTACTACCCACAGATCGCATTAGTTTCAGTTTTAAGAGTAAGCCTTATCGACAAATAGACGGGGTCATCATGGAGAGTCCATTAGGACCGATGTTAACGGAATTTTTTATGCTGATGATAGGAAGGCGAATGGCTCAAGACACTTCATTGCTACCGTTGTACAAACATTATGTGAATGACATTGTCATGTTTGCGCAATCTTTGCAAGAGAGCGATGAGAAGGTAAACCGGTTAAAAGTACATCATGCTAATTTGACAGTCACCTGTAAGCTGGAAAAGAACGGATGCCTACCGTTTGTAAACATCCTCATCGGTCGCGCGAATGGTGGATCAGTAAGAAGGCATGCGTATCGAAAGCCCACCTGGACTGGTCAGTACACTCACTTCACATGCTTTACACCGATGAAGAACAAGCCAGTATTAGTCAGTACAATGCGTGCTAAACTCATTTGTTCATCAGAATGTCTAGCCGATGAACTCCAACTGCTTACAACCACGTTGCAGGATAATGGGTATCCACTGATACTTCTCAACAGACACAGCCAGCAACGTGTAGCAGTAGGCGAGGTTTCCACTAACTAATTCATCTCAGAGGAACGTTAACGGCTTCCGCAGGTCACTGACTTAAAAGTAATGGTACCCCTTCCATTATTACCAGACCGCTAGGTTGAAGACAAATGTTAGATGTTTTGAAACGCACTTTGTTGTAGAGGAACGTTCTAACACAAAACATACGACAATTTGCATGTTTGTAGATCGGTCAACCCACGTTTGTAGGGATAGTACCGTAGACCGAAGTGATAGGAGTTTGAATGAAAACAGCTCATTTCTTTTTGGTATTCTGACGTTTTCTGGTAGACTTCCAAACTAACACTGATGAACAGATGATAAGTAAACGGAAGGTCACAGTCGACTTTAAGTGCAAATATGTGATACCAAAGAACACAAAAATAACGACGGTTTAATTATCGGTATGTAGGGTACAACTAATCCAAAAAGCACCTGACCGGAAACATCACTTTGTATAACTTTCAGAATAAAAGTATAGGTTTCCCAAACCCGTCTCCACTTGTTTCCTGTGAATCATGTGACTACCTGTTAGCAGTTACAAATCGAATAATTGAGACTTCATACGTAACTACACGGAACACTTCTCAAGACTGATCGTGGCTAGCATATTTCCGTGGACACTTCAGGCATTCGCTAATAACATGAAACACTGGACTCGTGTTTCACTCCTGTCATAGATAATCAGTAGTGCATTTTCTTCCCATGGCCGGGATTAGAACTTCAGTCAAGCTCTCATAAGATAACGGTGTTGTCCACAGTGCTCTGACTTCACATTAGACTCAACTGGATTACCACGTGAAAACTTTCAGCCACATTTGCTTGTGGGTAGCGCCAAGTACACTTGTTGAAATGCTTAAAGTTTTGTAGATATTCACACCTTTTTGTTACTCTATTTTAATTCTACCGTCGTTATTTCCGATCATTCTACAGGCTTGACCAAATTCTGGGAAGATCCACCGGGAAACATGACAGCACCTATGATTCTCACCAAAGTCTTGCATCCAGAATAATTAAAATCGAACATAAGGTAAGCATAACTATGAGTGCTGCTCAGTGCTGTCCATACAATTGAATTATACCATTGTAAATAGGATGTATGAAAAACTGGTAATTAGGCTCAGCCAGACTTATTAAAGTACCATTGAAGTACTATTAAAGCACAACTAGCTTAGCAAACGGACTTCAAAGGCCGATTCGAAAGAATACTTTAACAAAACGGGACGCGAGCATAAGCTGTCTGCTTTCGGAATAGGACATCTGGGTCTTCTAAGTGCAAACACCGTAACCAACTATGAACGATGAATGGTTGTTCCAAACTGACGGATGCATATTGGAAGCAACTGTTGATCATTCTGCTTGAGTAGGACCAATTAGGAATTCTCCTCGAGTGACGAAAATAACAGTGTAAACTGAAGCTAGAACTAAAGCACTGTGCTTCGCTCTCCTTTGTATTCCACCAATTTTGACAAATCTTTCTTCTACTGACAGACATGACGTTCATCCTGACTAAGTTAGTTGCTGAAAATGATCTTATTTTGTTTTTTACCATTTCATTCATAGATCGACGCAGTTGAGATGAAAGTCGATCAGCTCACTTGTATATATCAAAATGATCGTTCTACTTCACGCTGGTTACCAAACAGGAACAAACCTCATCCACCGAGTCTTACAGATCCCAATCCAGAAATTGACTACAACCACCTCACTGCATCTTTTATAACACCCTGTTGCCGAAAATCGATGGATTCTAGCATCCAAACGATTGCACCACCGAGGTATTCACACATTCCACAAACAGCGTCTAATTACAGTGCACTTACTGAACAAAAATTCAAATCAAAAGAAGCGCCAGGTATTTGTTCAACTGAAGTGGAACGCTGTTCGAATATGCGCGTAGCCGGAGATGCAAGTCCAACGTTCTCACAACTCATTGAATGTGGCACCCAGTTTCCAGAAACATCAAACACAGAAATGCCAAGTTGTTGGAGTAGTCTTCTTCAATCTGTACAAAGATCACATTGTATAGCCCATTCCTCTATGGATAATTTGATTTACTCAGCACACGTAAACCACACTGGTTTTTCAAATCGAATGTCCATGCCTGTTGCCATGAGTCCTTTTAACGATTATTTCAGCCACTTGTGCAAACCTGATCATTCGAAGACGACTCGGTCAGATGTCAACGAACTCAACCCTGTTTGCACGGGACTCAATCAGCCAGTGACACAAAGTGAACCAACATTATCAAATATCGAACCCTTTGAGCACATCTCACAGAGGCCTGTAATTTTACCAAGGAGTTGGCCATCACACATCAATCAAAATGATTAGTATGAAGAAAAGACATAATTTTGTCTTTTGTGAGTCAAAAAATTCTACTCATAAACAAATGACGCAAGCGCAGAACAAACTCACTTCTGGCCAGAACACAATTTCACAACAGAAATTTGTATTATAATAGAATTTGTTACACTTTTATAAACCTGGTCATCGTTATACTGTTGTGTATGGAAATCTTAGGTGGTACACAAAGTTAGCAGGTCATTGTCTGAGATGAAACTTATATTGACATATCAGCTAAAAGACAGAAAGGGGATCTATCAAAAAATTACGCAGCAGACACATCCCAGGAAAGTATGTGAAACCGATTATCATTTATTTTGGAAAACAACCGCCGTGAACTAAAGGCCATTCTCAAGCAACCAGGTTTCGTCAAACCTTAGTATATTCTCTTTGAGTGGTTATAAACTTTATTCGATGAATCAAGGCATTGAGTACGCTTTGTCCATTTCATCACAGCGACCAGAAGACGGACACTATGAGATTTTGACATGTATATAAAGGGCCAACGATTAGACAAAAAGCAACGATGATCCTCATAAACTGAGTTGCACATACAATTATAGTAAGGGTTTAGTGGATCCAGCCAATTAAAATGGGTTGTGTCAATACCATGTGAACACGGACCTTTTGCATCATTATTACCTCAGTTCACCCTATTAAATTCGCTTTCGAGCTAAATGACAACACACTCAATGGAGCAATAGTATGTGTCTTTGAGAGGGTGTTCACGAACAAAAACGTTGGGTTTCTCCTTCAGCACTGAGTTGGCAACGCTTGAATCGCAATTATTTTTATTAGACACCTAGATGGATGTTTTGCCGCCCGTCGTTGTAAGCCTCAAACCGTTCTGTTGATGTAAACTTCGCCGTAAATACAAATGAGCCAATAAACTAACTGAGAGATAACGATCCAGGCACGTTACGATCAGAATCATGAATACCAACTCTTTTTACGGAGTATATCAAGCATAACTTACTAACTGTATAAATTTGTTTTAAAGCAGATGTTAATGTGTCAGTTGCATAGTTGAGTAAACACTTTGATATTCTGATTAAATAACTTAGAAGAGATCCAACTGCAAAGAATCCGGATTTAGGCTGGATTCAAACCAGCGACAGAAACAACATGCTTAAAAGCGGCAAATACTTTAGTAACTTAGCTACGAAAGCACGCTGGAAGCTCAGCAATTTCACATTTGGATCTAGTTACCTAAAAAGCCAACTGTGTCAAATGGAATCCACCAAATGATCCAGCCGATTGACTTTCCAAGCAAGATTTCTCGATCAGTTCACGCTGGAATCCACCAACACCACCGATGAGCATTGATAGTATATTAATGATAAATAGTTTGGCAGAGCTTCGTAGCTCAGCTGGTAGAGGATATTGCCGTGTTAGAACATATCGTTTCTGTTGTAGGTTCGAATCCAGCTGAAGTCCAGATTTTTCGCAATTGAGTCTCTTATAAATTATCAAATCTGCCGAACCATTCATCAATTATTACAGAACGCCTGCTTCCCCGAAACAGTCTGATGTACGCTGTTTTTTAGTTACTGCAAATAGCGATGACATTTTTTCTGTGGCTGTTGGTAGACGAGTATAGACTGTTGATACAAAATGTGAACCGGATTGCGCCTGTATGACGTGCATTTACACGAAGAAAAATTCAAATATTGACAGTTTAGATGCCGGGTTGCTACATACAGCACTTTGCAAGTAGCATCGGCAAAATCAGCAAGCGTCTAATTAAGGTCAGAGAGATGTGCAAACAAACTGTACCGTAAATGATTACCAAATAAAGTGCACCTACAGCATTGGTTCGGACAAACTACAGAGATGGAATCCATATGGGTGTGTTTATGTAGCGTAGGATGGAATCCTATAGATTTCGACGCAGTTATCTACAGGTCGGAAATAATGAGTATTACACGAATTAGAGCATCTAGGTCTGTTTACCAGTTCACAGGCTAATGTTCCAAATAGGGTGGTGTGTACTATGCTCGTACTGTGATATTCACCGCTGTGGTGTTGACAAATTGTGAGTTGTTTGAACCTACAGTGGGTGCATGCGCGTGAGGAGGGTTCAACGGTGAGTGTGCGCAGTATATTCTGGGTGCAAAAAGTGACCTATTCTAAACGAATAACCTTGACCACGACGCAATGAGGCACCAAAGCTGTACATAGAACGTTAACCAAAGACGTCAGGAGGTCGAGGCCCAAATAGACAATACTTTTTTCCATGTAAAATGTTTCCATATAAATTACGTATGCCCCGATATGAATTTTAGGTGTCCCGAGAGAGTCATATGGGAAATGAATGGGGCCGTCAGACTGAACTCAGGAAAGCTAGCAGGATCTCAGGTTATAATCAAGAAGGACGCCAAGCCGAAGAAATAAGAAGAATTTAAGATGTCATTTTTCCGAAGCCACACACAAGTTGCTCGAATGTGCCCACGGCTGATGTGGGTCACACATCCGATGTGAACACCAACCTCGCAGATGGACAAAAGCTCATGCCTAGCTGAAATTTATAGATACAAATATAACCGGATTGAACAGCAACCAGAGAATATCTGTGATTACACGGATTCATCATACGTGCTCAATATAAACGATTTGAACCGGTAAGCGCTCGTAGACTACAACTGCTTCCTACATCAAAATTACACCCGATCAACGTCGCATGGAGCTCATTTATGACTATGGAGAATTCGGTGTACTGTAAGCTAGCCAAATTACCTGTTGCTATTTCGTGACGTTGTTAACGCTTGACGTGTGGAGGATTTCTTCAAAATGGCAAGTTCTGGAAGGCACTTCAGTGAGTTCACAAGTAGTGCGCTGCATTGACGCTGATTCGTTATTTACAAATGTACTCTATCTAGCGACAATCGATTTTGTAAGTTGTTTCATTTCCTTCAAAACTTGCTGTTCTCATGTCCCATTTGCGTGTGTTGAAGAACTGCCTGTCTCATGTGACGAGAAGGTGAACGATGAGTCTAGAAACGAGTCTGTGACGCGGCAATGGGACTGTCTGTGATAGACATTTATATACTAATGATGGGATGTTAGTTTGCAAAATCTGTTAACAACGTAATTCCCCACATTCCTTGCACGAACATTTCGTTCTTCACGAATGACGGCAATTTGGTTTACTGTGTAATATTGTGAATATTGCGCTCATATTATTTCGTTTCTTCTGATAATAAATTTGCCGGAAGTGTTGAAACCTCATATCTTTTCCAATTTCAGATATCTCTATACCACACTCGCATGTCCCGATATCAAGATGTCCCAAGGAGTTTTGTGAGTTTCAACAGTAAACGGAAACGTATGGTTAATTGTGCGCATGTGTAGGCTGACAGACTCAGAGATTGGTTGTCTCCTAAGCTGTGTGGGGGGACAAATCCACCGGAAATAAACAAAGCTAATGCGCACGGACCCGGTTATCACACTGGGGTACAGTCTAACAGGTACACGATAAGCAATAAGATCGTAGGTGTGTTCGTACAACGAAGAACGCACGAGGACAGCACATTTGGCACACTGGTCTTCGACTAGTGGGTTCGTGAGCATACGCTTCTGCCTTCGTCGTCGTCCGAAAGGCCCGATAGGCCGGCAAGCCCTGTCTCAAGCGCTAGGGTGATTGTTATCTGAGTGGCAGTTTGACGAATGCCTTGACAACTGAAGCCAGGGCTGAAACGGCTAGTTTAATACCCGTCGCCCATGTCATGTGGACCCAGGTCCAAAGTCCGGAGTCCAAACCAAAGGGCTTACTCGAACACAGGCCTCCTAACCGAATCGGGCTAGCGGGCGGCCTCAACACACCGGTTTAACCAGTCATCTTAATCGGAACGGGGGTGAACGCACATTTCAGGCCACGTCACTCGGCCCCACCTTTCCAGCGTTTCGGTCACCATAGTCCGCGATCGATAGAACCTGGCCACTCACACACGTCCCTACTGCAGTTTCGTCCCCCGAGAGGAAACGCTGGATCGACGACTATCTTTGGTGACTGCAAATTGACAAACCAAAACTATCGTATCTCCCCAACGGATTGTGCTATCGCGATAGTTTTCAACCAAGTGAGACAATAAAATGCTGCATTCTTGATCCACACAGATTTTCAAATAACTAAGAAAGTTACCGAAAATGAACGGTCTTCCCATAAAATCTAAAGCACGTAATGCTGTGTTTTTAGTTTTACCGCGTCATTTGTGGACTCAGACGTGACGGTTTATAGTCGTGCTACCACAACAGTAAGCGTTGCTTAGTGTGTTCCACTTTTGTGATCTCGTTACTGGGCCGTGTTGTCCCACTCCTTGTCAACATGTCTTATTTGACTGTTATCCGTATATAGGTGTGGTAATAAACGCCACTTGAAATCAGGGTGCACACTTCGTTCCGAAATGTTGTTCACATTGAGGTGCGTTGTTCTCTGGAAACTTGCGTTGTCTTGAAAAGTGCCGTGTATAAATTGGACTGGAATGAATACCGCTCTGGAACAAGATCATGCCAGTGAACCGCGATGACGAGGACAAGGTTTCGTTCTAAGGGAAACAGCTATCGATGCTGGGACGTTTTTTATGCACTACAGATGAACCATACACAGCATACAGAGATTACTAGATACGCTTGACCGGGACTGTTGTCGATGCCGTTTACAGCACTATACGAGACCATTTCGGGCAATAAATACTTGGTACACATTCTCATCGGTTTATTTCAGATATTACCCTCGGTCATTGCGTACCTGTGACTTGTGACAACTGAAGGTAGGGCTGAAACACCCAGAGTAATCGATCGGTCGTGGTCTCTAAACTTGGATAAGTAGTGTCGGGAGCAGGTGACCAACCACTGCAAATCCAGTCTGGCTTTGGGTGACCTAGTCGTGACTCAGGCGGGACAAACCGCCTCATATGTGTGGTGTAGAGGTCTGCATACCATTGTGCCAATTGAACAGTACGGGGAAGAGCAGGCTAGAAGCGGGTGACAGTATTCCCGTATCATGGCTGGTCCAGATAAGAGTGGACAACAGGATTGGTTTACTGAATATGAAAATTTGTCACCCGGTAGGTTATGGTGAACCGGCCAAACCATCCATAATAGGAGCCAACCACTGGATGCACACCATTTATCCACTTCGTTCCACCAATAGAGGTATCTGCTGATGAATCGAACTAGCCGCCAGTTCTACTTGGCTTCAGCCTATTCCCATTATTCTCTATTGATCCGTTCCGTAAGAGAATTTGTGAACCACGCAACATGCCTCATATATAACTGATGTTAAATTCTTTCCCAGGAACGCATAAATCTTTGATATTCCTGCTGAGCAAATCTATTAACTTCAGTTCATTGTATAATTAACCAACTCAGTCTGAATTAAAAACTTGTTGTTGTTTGCCACCATCAGTGCCGATCGCCCAGGTGATCAAGGATGAGTGCCGCTTATTCAATAATCCATCATCCATCTGTTTAATTCCACTGTTCATCAAATGTGGACTAACTCAGTTTAGTTTAACTTTCCTGAAAATACCAGGTTTAAACACGCCATTGCGTTGTTAGCAGATTTTGCAAACTAACATCCCATCATTAGTATATAAATGTCTATCACAGACAGTCCCATTGCCGCGTCACAGACTCGTTTCTAGACTCATCGTTCACCTTCTCGTCACATGAGACAGGCAGTTCTTCAACACACGCAAATGGGACATGAGAACAGCAAGTTTTGAAGGTAATGAAACAACTTACAAAATCGATTGTCGCTAGATAGAGTACATTTGTAAATAACGAATCAGCGTCAATGCAGCGCACTACTTGTGAACTCACTGAAGTGCCTTCCAGAACTTGCCATTTTGAAGAAATCCTCCACACGTCAAGCGTTAACAACGTCACGAAATAGCAACAGGTAATTTGGCTAGCTTACAGTACACCGAATTCTCCATAGTCATAAATGAGCTCCATGCGACGTTGATCGGGTGTAATTTTGATGTAGGAAGCAGTTGTAGTCTACGAGCGCTTACCGGTTCAAATCGTTTATATTGAGCACGTATGATGAATCCGTGTAATCACAGATATTCTCTGGTTGCTGTTCAATCCGGTTATATTTGTATCTATAAATTTCAGTTAGGCATGAGCTTTTGTCCATCTGCGAGGTTGGTGTTCACATTGGATGTGTGACCCACATCAGCCGTGGGCACATTCGAGCAACTTGTGTGTGACGTCGAAAAAATGAAGTCTTATCTACTTTCTATTTGCTTGACTTTGCATCCAAAAATTCGGACGTTGCACAACACGGCCTATTCGACTAACCAAATACTTTTTTTTTAGAAAGTCCGTACAAAACCCTTTTGAATCTTAACCTCAGAACTTCTTATCTTTTTCGGATTCAATTTATTTATAGTCTATGAAAAATATGGCTTAGGGTGATATATGAATGGGACTTATGAGATCCGTATTCGCAGTTCGACGTTTTGACACACGCCATGCAGTCTTGTGGGTGAAGTCACTTGAGTGAACAATGCTAACCACGTGTTCAAGCATGGTTTCTTTCAGTGGTTTGTTGCTTATGTCCGTAAAATTCATATATTTGGTGACCTTACAGACTGAGTGAACAGCGATAACCTAGGTCCCCATAGATTATCCAACACTGAACTGATGACCTCTGTGGATCAAACGGAAAGAGAAAAGAATGGTAGTTCAAGAAGAGTGTAACTCAGGAACAATCAACTCATGCATTCCTCGGTGAAGAGTTTCGCTAAACGTCATAATCATACGGTGGCTGGCGGTAACTACTAGTCGATAATTCAACTGTGTTCCCTGAATAGTCGTTGGTCACAAACCTATTTTCACTAACTTTAGACCTGGAGAAAGGTTGTGCATATCGGATTCATCATGCGTGCATTGTTCTTATCTGCTTGATGATAAGTTGTCGCGTAGACTTAGTCAACATCACACTCAAAACCTGGAGCACATGTTGTCGTTGGACTAGTCGAACCTATTTGATGTTTGTTTCATTTCATACCAACAGTTAGGTACGTTGTGATACGAGAGGCATAAGTATGTCACGTCTGTCTCCAGTTTTTGTCAGTTTTTCATCTAAGCACACATATAAATGGACCCACCGAACTGATCGAACTGTCTCACTTCTGAAGTGCGTCTACAGAAGCAATGTGTCCATACTGCCCACAATTTAATTTGTCCGCATTTAATGTTGACATGAAATCATTTGCTACAATGAATGGAAGTGTCCTCTTTATATTCAGTGAACTGGTGTTGCGTGCACCCGTGTTATAAATAAGCAAATTTTTAACATTTTCCTCTGATTTCAGTAAGTTTTAAAAGAATGTGCCCGTCTCATCAGCTTCTGTCTGACAGTTCGCTGTGTGGTATAGTTAGTTTAATTCAGCCGAATAAATTAATGGTATGTGGATTCTGACCGGAAGCTCACTAATTTGACACACATTCTACCAAAAGACACCACAACTTTGGCGCTGTATGTTTGATCATTCGATAGAAAATATTGATAGAATTTTATCAATAGTTCGTTTTCATTTTTGAAAATATTTACGTTATGAAAACAACAAGCAAACCAAATCGATTGCGTTTCCCATTCTCAAAGTACAAATTCGGTCGTCCTTCTTCAGTCTTAGACAAGAATGGTGGATGATTCTGATAGACATTCCGGTAGTGCACTCGAATCTATAAGATATAAATGGAACAGAGTAATGATCACAGACTTGAACTTCTTCATGGTTAGAAGACGAACACTGTTAAATGCTAGCGTCTCGTATTGGTTTGTTAATAGTAAATAACCAATAACTTAGGTCTATGACCGATTTTTTCCGGTTTATCGCGAGGTCTTCCACAGTCGTGGACCTAGCTTGCACTGAGTGTCATGCATATCAGACGACTGGGTATTGTTGTTGTTCGTCTGTTTGTTCATACCCCACCTTAAGTATTATAAACGTTAACTTGAAACTTTTCCGTGTTATTGGTTGTTTGATGCTGACTACTCAATACGAAATGCTTGCATCTACCATTGTCCGTTTTCCAAATGTTGTAAACACACTAGTCAAAGGCTAAAACTGCTTTAAACCCCTTTGATGTGGTCAATATAATAGATAAAAAATGATGACTAAAATGAGTTTGCTGTCACCCAGAGGATGAGCAGTTGAGTCTAGTTGAGTCTGTTGACAGTAAAAACAACCCAAAGCCCGTCTGCAGTCACACACAGCAATTACTTTTGATCTGTGAAAAGATAAATGAATAGACTGGTCCAGACCCCGCGTGTTATATGCAGCTAAACTAACGACAAACAAAGATAAATACCTAATTTTATCTTTTCACACAGAAAAGGTTAGTTACTTCTGTTCCATGGGGTTTCATAATGACAGAGATTGTGACAGAGTTAAGCTTTCCATAAGCCTCTCAATAAGACGATAATGGAGGGTTAAATGTGACTCGTAGTCGAAAAATGTATTGTGAAAAAGAAGGCGGCAATTCACGTTTACCGAAAACTTTTCCATGCGACCCATTTTTATGATGACTCTGTTAACCATATGCAGACTAAGTTGTTGTTTGGCATTCTACCACCCGTTCGCCAGAAGCTGGATGTTCATACTTAACAAATGACAGGACTGAATTTCATACAGATTGAACATCACCCACAATTGATCGCAGCTGTCCCATTCCAGTCGGCCCCTTTCGAACGGCAGAAGCACTAGACTCGAGTTTCGCTCTCATTAGACCTCGTCAGTAATGCATATCCTCGCCAGTGCCGGGACTAGAACTCCGGCCACGCTTCCATGGGCAGGCAACCGTGTTGACCACTGCGTCAGTGACCTGACATTAGGCACGATTGAATTATCATATGTGAACGCTCAACCACTTTCGCTTGTGACTGAACCTGTTCCCATGTAGTGAACATTTGAAGGCTGCAACAGACACAATATCGATATCAATTCTTTGTTTGTGAACGTCCCACTATAAAAAAAACGGCAGTTACATAGTTTTATTTTGACTCAATATGTACATCTTTCTGTCTTGGTAAGTTATTTAAGACGCTTGCTATTTAATCTGCCAGAGCAGGCTCAAGTTTGACATTTAATTACAGGTAATCAATGAATTGAAATGGTTTGGTAAATGGAACGATTCATGTAAACGTCAAAACCGCAGTCGGAGAAACTGGAAATTTATACGATACTGGGAAAACTGTGTGGAAAAATAATTCTCGTTCACATTAAGTGTGAATCAACCGAATGGCCATTGAACAGAGCGAGGAACAAACAGAGTCACGCAAGTTAGTAAAGTCTACAGAAAACAGTAGAAGAGAAACTGGAGACAAATAACAGACAGATGACATTCCTTAGATTTAGACAAATGTTACAAGTATGCAAACATGGTTATAAACAAGACGAAACCGAAAAACGGAAGTGAAATGTTTTAAGTAAACAGTCACGAAATTTTATTCCGAAATGAAACAGAAATGTGTGGAGAAGAATCAGATGCAAATTTCGCGAGCTAATTCAACATTCCGCATTCATTCATCAATGTACCGGAAATACCAAACAAATCATAGCATGCGGTTTAAGTATTCCAAAACTTGATTTTGATCTGTACACAGCATATGTGCCTTTATTCAACTCATCAAAGTCTTCTACTAGTAGCTGCCACCGACACAAGCATCCAACCCAGATATTGTTCTAGCTGTCACATTTGTGACTAAAATTAAACCAACTGTCAATCCTGTCTCGAGTGACCTCAATCTGTACAAACGTTGTGTTGATGAGGTTTCTGAATTGAAAAAACGTGGAACAAATAACAGAAGCAATCCGACTGCTTAACTCCATCCACTCATGTATACCAATAACTATTCAGTTTGAACCAGAGCATAGTTTAATTCTACTGAAAATATTTATTGAAGTCTGTTCAAGTAGATCCATCTCACATTCAGTGTGTCACAACAGAATAAGTACAGAGAAATATCTTTATTTTATGAGTTGTTTTCCTGTAACACATAAGAGTCCATCGGTTTGTACGCCGTTTTGTAGAGTCAGCCATATTAGTTCTGACCATAGTTTGCGAGCCCAGCAGGCACTGTCGTACGGAAATATTCGTGCAAACAAGTTTTCGAAGCTTTTCATTAGTAAATGGAAAAACGAATGATTACAAATAATTTGCAAAAGTGTCCCGGAATACTCTCCACAGCAAGATTGTTTATAAAGGCAATGGTATAATTCGGACGTACAGGGAGGTGGCCAAGCGATCACAATACAATGATGCTCGCCTCACTGCCACGAAGCACTCAGCTGTGCTTAAAAATGAAGAACATCCTACACCCACGTTCTTCATCAGCCATCGCGTCTATCACTTTCAGTTGTCGAAACGTTTACAGCAGGCGTACGTAAAGAACGATGAAAACGGCGACCAGTGTCCACATATGGAAGTGGCTATTACAGTGTGGTCAGGAGAAGCGATCGTGCTATACTAATCATACCACTGCCATTCAGTAGTAGGGACCAGAGCATAGATTTTGACATTGAAGTAGTCGCAGGAAAAATATAAGAAGTAACATCGGAGTATAGCATCGCATGAAATGGTTCTTGGTACGTAAGGGAATGTAAAAGAACTAGGTACTGACGTCTGTGGCAACCGTGACAGTCTGGACCCAGTACCGTACGTAGATGAGTGTTTTCTTTTTGTCTTGTTGAGACGGATAGCCCACATGTTGCTTTCCTGAATAAATAACTTTTGGACCATCCGCGTTCTTGGTTCACAACAATAGGACTTAACGCAAGAGACAATGAACGACATCCTATGAACAAGGAGCGTCATGTTTTCAAAAGTCATGTATTTATCGACCACGGCAAACAGGTCTGTCGATCTGCCTTTGTCTACTGTACTGGTGAACCCTCCAAAGTCAAGAAATATACAGTATTGCAATATTTTACTTGTCAGTCATGGACAGTCTGTTTTTTGTGATCAAGGGTGGATGACTGTTAACCTTTGTTCGCATTGAGGTTAGCTATGAGTATCAGCCATGATGTAGACCGGCTGGTACGAGCGTCCTTCCCACAACACACCGTTGATTTTTACTTCACGCCTGTCAGACGGCTCCAATTGTGTTGGGTACGCGAAATAACTTCGGATTTTTGGTTTATATCTTCTTAATCTGTCATTTATATTCTTCAAAAAATATGAAAGAGCCGCTTAATCTACCTGTCTAGATATGAAAAGAATTGTGAAGTTAAACAGATATCCACGAGATTAAATAGGTTCATCAGACTGTCCTTCATAACAAGTGATCCACCGTGTTTTCTTCCGAGTTGCATCCACCTGTGGACTCAGTCACTCAATCTGAGTCGACGATAGCAGGGATAGGATCAGAAGGTAACAAAGTTTGCGGGGACAGCGGATAAATTCAAAGGATCTACTTCGGATGAACCAGTTTTCCGGACCAGCGTAGTGCAGATGTAATACGACCATATTGGCGGCTAAGAAGTACCTGAGGACGAAACGTATATATATAATTATATATATATATATATATACAGTATTTCAACAGCACCGTAGTTGAAGGTTTTCCTACTAAAAATGAACCTTTTCTTCTGTTCCACTGTCTTACACTTCAGTTTGCCTTCTTCATACAGGTGAAATGAGACAAGTCCACTATCGTTGGTCTCGCGCTAATAGTGACGCAGAGCTGCAAGTTGCTTCAGTGTTGTCCGACGTTCCTTATTTTCATGTCGGATCAACTCAACGTATCAAACAGCTTGTCAAGAGGTCACCGTTTTCTTCAATCCGGGATAAGATAGTCTAAAATTTCACCTATGTATTACGATAAAAATCGACTAAGTTGTGGTGAAACAAGAGATCACTCCAACTCTGTTCGTGTATTTTGAAACCCGTATACCGGTCACAGAACTCACGCGACTACTTGAGTTTTACTGAACCTAGAATTCCAGTCAATCCAAATAATGAGGTTGTTTATCACGGACCTTCCATCTAATGCAAAATTACGTTTCCATGTTTCTTTTCCGTTGATCAATACAGTTTTCCACGCACAGACGTTCACAAGGTAGCACATTATGTTATTTACTTCCTTCATTTCGAATGTGATTACGACTAATTGTCTGCTTAAATAGTGGAAATCAGAATAATTGACTATGTTTAGGACCCACAGCGAGTGACGAGTAAAAGCTAATCTAACTGTTGACTACGGAAATAGCTACATAATTATCAGTCATTCCGCGTTCAAATCACAACCATATGATCCTTAACTGACATATGTAAATGATATTTTTCGAACCGCCGATGATACTACTGTCCAGATTTTTCAGCAAATCAGTGACATTTTATTGTCTCTTTGAAGGATACAATCAGTGGACGCGTCAGCTGTAGTGGTACATTAGAATGGACTGTTTCCGGTGAATGCTAGTTCACTTTCATCGTCCCTTTAAATGACACGCACACGTGAACAGTACCACAGTTGTTAACGGGTGACCTAAACAGGTCGTCTATATTCCGTGACTGTTTCGTCTATGTGTAGTTCGAGCCACCACTCGTCGATTCACGTACATCCGGTCCATCGCGGCAGAGGTCAAATACTGTATGATATGATCTACAACAATTGCTAAATATGGAATTTGTCACTTAAGTGAGTTAGTCCGTGTAAACCGCTTGGATCTCGGGGCATAACAGCAGGACAATCGCATTTCAAAATACAAACCAACTTGATGGTAGACCAAAGCAGTTTCGGCATGTTTCCGATATCTTCCCGTATAAGGAAGATCTTTACAGTTATGAAGAGGAGTAGACAAGATGGTTTGCAGCAAGCAGCCTGCACAAATCAGGTGCAAAAATTATTTTCAAATGAGACTTGCGTTACCCGGACTAAATGTACTTTAGCTGACCCTACGCGCATAGAACAACTTGCCATCTGCCCCCAGGTGTGTAGCATCCACGTGACCTTTGGCTGTTCCAGTCCTAATTTCTCACTTGGCGTTTTGTAAAATCCTCAGTTTCCCAACCTGCTCGACATAACTTCAATATGCTTTGCAAGTTAAAGGGCAACGTTCAAACCTTTGGCAGCAGGGTGTAATATGGGAGGTGTACTGAAAAGTCGTTGTTTCTCCGGACGAAGTTGAATAGAAAGCTGTATGTCTGTGAACAGCTTAGAAGGTTGGACCCAATGATAATATGATCAACGCTACAATATAAGATAATGACGATTTAGTCCGATGTGCACTGTTACTCGGTGAACAAGAAGTGCGTTAACTGTATTATTCACACTCATTAACGACTACAAGAAATTACTTCAACAGAATCTACGGTGTTAGATTAATGGAATATTTCAAAACAATAACATCCCGGTCAACTAGACAGTTGATGCCTTACTGCAGGGGAATCGAAGTTGCCTTTTGATACTGACCGTTTATCTTGGATAATTCGATTATTCCACTCTGATGCCATATACGCTTTTAGATTATGGTCAAATGAATGACGCCTAAGACTATAAAACTCTATACGACTTCCAAATCTTATCAACTAAAGAAGCAAGACTACTAGATAAGGAGTGACTGAAAGAATGACCGCTTTGCTTGAAACTAATGCTAGACGCCAATCCGAACAAATCCCTCATGTGTGAGAGATGAATGTTGCAAATCAACCTGATCAGTTTTTATTTAATAATGCAGATTAGGTTAAAGCATAAAAGAGTTTAATGAACTAGCTTTGTACTCAAGTTTAGGTTCCTCACAGCCCACAAAGAGGGATGTTTATAACTGTTAGGAAAATTGTAGAAAAATCCGTACAGGTTTTCATTCTAGTTAGGTTTCATTCATAACTCAAGTAGAGTACGCTAGTTAGAAAACTGTGTATAGTTTGAGAAACTCATTAGACTGTATGGTTCGTGTCCACGATTATGTAATTGGCAAATTATAACTACAGAAACCTTAAAGTCAGAAGCGAAACTTTTTTGAAACCATACGGCTGTTGTAGAATCAGTAAGGATTCACCACTATACACAGTCTATAGAGGCAGCTGTAAACCTCTTGATTCCGGACAAAACATGACAGAGTATTAAAGGTCAACTAGGATAAATCTGGTTCTGTACATAAATAAGCAACGGTTAGCAAATTACACAAATTACAGACAAGTGAACTTTTAACACGGAATTTAACCGTCAGCAAATATCAACCAATAACACGGTAGTGTAAACAGTTCAATGCGGCGGTAAGAAAAAAATAAACAAAGAACGAGTTCAAATGAGAGTTTGTGGTGCCAATTCAGTGTTTCGTGTAACAGTGTGAGAAATGTTTGGGCAATATTTAATGTAATCAACTAATGGAAATATGTATGAAGGGCCTACAGTACAATAGTCTGACCAATGAGCTATAAGTATAGGAGCAATTGGAATTGTGGTTGTTCAGACGGCACGTCGTAGTCGCGTAGCTGGGCGGTAGCTTCGCGGAGTCGGGTGTGAATTTCAGTGGTTCGAACCTTCCGGCGCCTGCTTTGCGATCTCGTCCTCAGCTTCACTTGTGCTTAATCCAAACACAAGTTCTACTGATTCTGGCCGGAATCATCAACACTATCACGTTCACTATGATTGAGCAATTCTAACTCAAACAGCTTGCAGGGTCCGATGAGGAATCTGCGAACACATCGCAGGGGTGTACACGTTAATATTGCACACCGAAGAAGCAATCAAGCCTTGATGAGTGAACACTAGCCTACTCCACAAATCGATACCAAAGCAATCAATAAGTTTGTAAGGAGCATGAATCTGTGATATATTTGTGTGCTGCTGCCGGTCAGCAAGCTGATATTCCCTTGATTGACCGACTTCGTGTCCTACAGCTTTATTGTCAAATATGAGTTGTCATTATTGTTAAATATTGTGTATATATGTACTACTAATACTAATCCAATAACTGCCATCTACTTCCAAAGTGACAGGCTGGTCCGCAAAGTAAATTACCTTTTCATAAAGTAAATTACTTGGGTTATTTACAGTACCCTGCTGTTTTCCCTTCGGTCAAAGGTACTGCCCGATAGCAAATGCAATCAGCGAAGAATCTGTAAGTCTCAAAGCTCGGCTATGCACGTTGAGATCTAACAGAGTATCTTGCAGCCTAGTGATACACTTTGCAATCCACACAATCTCGAATAATGTGAAAACACAATAGTTCAGTTGCTTTAATTCGAAATGATTACTCGTGTAAACAAAGTTGCATCTTCCCCTTTCGAAAAAACACGAAGTCTAGCCCAATTTTATGAGAGATCGAACTCACTACTTCATTGTGACCGTTGCTGTGTGAACAACTGTATGTTAAGAAAATGTTACAGATGCTCAAGAATAACCTTTTTTCAAATAGACTCGTGTTTTGATATCATCGAAAAGGTACATGTTGATTCTGTCTTCTGTATCACGTATTACTAGCAAAGAAAGCGCTTTCTTCATAAGGAACTACACCACAAGGAGTTTGTACCAAGAGGAACAACAAAATCTTAGTTTTGGCCTCACGGAGATAAGCGAACATTTTGTGACCCCGGCAAGAAACAGGCTGAGTTAAGTGTTAATCAAAAGGTTGCAAAATTGTTGAAGTAGGTTTATTAACTTCCGTTGAAGTAAACACCTAGGATATTCATTAAGTCCAGTTGACGTTTTAGGGTTTCTAACAGTTTAGGCAAGTGGATGAATTATTTGGAAGTTGAATATCACCCACAGTTGATCGCAGTTGTCGCATTTGCATGGACTTTCCAGTCGGCCTCTTTCGAAAGGAAGCATTAGATTCGAGTTTCGCTCTCATTAGAGCTCGTCAGTAGAACATATCCTTGCCACTGCGAAGACTAGAACTCCGGCCACGCTTCCATGAATAGGCAACCGTGTTGACCACCACGCCATTGACTTCACATTAGGCACTACCGAATTATCATATGTGAACGCCCAACCACTTTCGCTTGTGAGTAAAGATCAGGTTGCCCGATCGTCTCGAGAGGAGACACATTTACTGTCTGTTAACTCCAATCGGTAACCCCGCGATTAGGACTTCATTGACAGGTTGAAATCTGCGATCTGATTAAACGTGCTGGGCGATATTTTAGACTACTAGTGAGTAATCGGGGAATTGGTTAATTTTGAATTGAACCTGATGCGTCTTTTCGTAAGGGGCCGACTGGAAAGTCTATGGGAATGCAACAACCGCAATCAATTGTGGGTGATGTTCAACTTGAAATTAACCAAATCCCCGACTACTTATCAGGACTGAATTATTGTTGTAGGCCATTGATGTTTAGCTGCTTTTAGGCGAGTTCCACAAAGCACTGGCCAACTTCGGGGTAGTATGACCATATCGAACCCCATTGCTGTTCACTTACACAATAACATTTGAACGAAACTAATACATTACGCAGAACACGGTGTGGCTGCCATCCATTCATCGGTCTGACCACTTCATTACAAACTTAGATGTACACAAGCAATTTCAGCTTTCTCCACTCCGTAATCTTCCTATGAAATCCATGAATCATGTAATTTCTTGTGCTAACTAGGTGGCATTTTGTGAATCTTGAACCCATTTCTCTACAACCTGTTAGAACATTGAGTATGTGATAATGTCATTGAGTACTAGAAGATGAAAAAATCTGCTAGATTGAGCGACAATCCACTTGCGCAGATCTGTTCAACAAACGGTGAAGAGTTCTCTTCCATTTTCTCCGTGGATGTTGCTATTAAGTATAATAACCGCTGCCTTTTATTCAGTGTCCTATAATCGAGTAGACTCCGCTGTAATCGCGTTTCTGTGATAGCTGTTGATTTCTACTTCTTTGAGTGATGGTGTCCGAATTTATCGGTCATACTTACCAAATCCAAGCAAGAGGAATTCAGTACAAGGAACTCAGTGTTTCCGATGTCTTGTAGGTCACGTCATTCATAGTAGGTTATCAGCTGACCAGATGATATTACGTCGTCCACTGCGAGAACTTCATCCTTAGCAATGGGCTAAGCACAAGCCGATCACAGAATACTCAGATAGGGTGGCAAATGACACTTACACCAGTGTGATGCTTCCATCCACTGTCTGTGTCATGTGTTGGATTGGCAGCAGAAATTCGTTGAACCTGATCACTGTAATTCGATACGGCAGCCGGTATAGACCTTTACTACGTCGGTCTGAGTATATAGAATATTTACTCTCTTCCTCACAAACCAAATCGTTCGCGTTCGATCATCTGTAGCCTGCGTCTTGGTTTCCAATTTTCTCATCTGCATTCATGACGCTGCGTCTATAAGGATATAACTGATAACAGGTACCAATGGGCTTAATGAGCCCAATATAAACTACAGCAGTGCTGAGTGCACTGATTCAAGCTAAAACAGCCAAAAACACTTTCCACTCCTGCATCATATTTTTCTGAGTAACTGATGGTTACTTAGACATGAGTAGAGAAATCACACGAACGGCCGCCTCGTGTCCGTAAAAATAGGGGGTCAACTCGTCAACCGTAGAAGAACCTCAGGCCCAACTACCGTACAAAGCTTACTTTGAAAGAAAATAAATATGATGGCGAATGGCTTTCGAATCGCTGTCTGAATGGATTTCAGTCACGAACAATGAAGTATCGTGAATTTTGCTCCAGGACCGCAAAATCAGGGAGCCAACAATTCTCACAACGCAGTTAGTATGGGGAACGTGAGAGAGGACACTGTTGCAAAGCAACACTGAAATGTTTTCCTGTTTTGTATATACCAATTAATTGCAGAAAGACCCAGTTAATAAAACTGCAACGTGTGTAAAGAAAAATGTCGAGCAAAACACTAAATCACTGAGGATGATTGAGCAGAAGCACCGGACAGCCTTAGAAAATAGAGATGGTTAAACGTTCGGTTTGGAGGCTAATTACGAGACCTTTTGGGAGAAAAACAATAACATTAAAGTGGTTCTCCAGGAGACGTTAGGATTGCTTACTGACATATGAGTTCAAACCAAGCCATAGTCGGCTTATTGCACAAGGTCGATGGTTGTGTTAGATCATTGGTGATCTCTAACTTAACAACCATGATAACAGATCGGCAGTACTAGGCAGATGAGGTGATTCAGACACTATTGTTGCACCCTATAAGCGATATCCCCATGAACCTCCAGTTTGGAATACACTGCAGAGATATTCTGTGTGGAAAGCGATATAACACATTTTCAATTAGCGTGTTGATTACATTCATCTGTTCGTGTAATGCTAAGCTACTACTTTCATATTACACTATGAGAAAGCATCACAGGGTTGTTGAAAATATTGTACTCGCATATGCAGCCTTAGGTCTGAAGTGAACGAACGTTGTAAGTCTTGAATTCAGTGTTAAGTCCGACCATCGTGACGAATAAAGGGGAGGCCAGTACGGTGTGGATGGATAAGCCTCATCATATTTTAAATGACCGTGATCTTCAAGAAATGTATCGCTCTCCTCTTTCTAGTCATCGGCTGTTGAATCCAGACTGCATTTTCCCCCAAAACATTTATTCGTGTAATCCATCACCCAGGTGGCCTTCTGCAGACTAATATCGGGAGTTCTCCAGACTGCCGAAATAACCACTCAACTCTCTGGCGTGGTAACTGCGGTCAACCAGAAAGCCTCGTCTATATTCCTCAATGGTACTGGATCACCCACGATGTGCGTAGTGTTTTGAGAGACACCTCTATCATTTTTGTCCTTTCTCTCTGTTATCATATCACACAAGTAACTTTCATTCGGTGACCGGAATTATTACCGTTTGTTGCTCTTGTGGAAGGACTTTTCAACTATTCTGTATGTAGTACGTATGCACCGCCCTACGTTCGATAGACAGCTTGATTTAAATTTTCCCCCTTTACTTTCGTAGTGTTTAATTTCAGTGTCATCGCTTGTCCTTTCTCTGAACAAAGGTGTGTAAACTGCCATTTAAAATAAATGATAAATAGAAGTTTATCTGTCTCACACGCACAGATTCCGGTTGTTCTTTCCTACGGACCGAGTTCAGTGAGCAGTACACAGCGCCACATACTCTGAAGTTGAGTATGAAGTGCTCATATGCTGACTAATAGTACGTACTGTAGCAACACACTGTTGTGTGGTCATGTCTGGACCTACCTACTGTGGCATTTGACCTGAATGTTATGTCCACACACACCACTGAGCGACACTTACACGTATGCACCCGTAGTGACTTCGAACGACTCACAGTTTGTCAAGACCACTGTAGTCAATGTCACGTGTACACCCGCACGCATACGCACGCATAACAAACCACATCTCGGACACTAGCCAATGACACGTGATTTAACTCAGTGTCCTCACCGGAGCTGACAAGACAACGAGACCTTACACACATGCGGGCACAACTCATCTGGGTCTCTCGCGCGCCGCTGAACAAACCACGGCTACAGTGCTCCGTGGACTACACAGTGTTTCCATCCCGTAGATCCTCACGTTGACATCTATAGGATTCCACCCAACACTCCACCAACACATCCACGGATTGCCTCTCTGTATTTTGTCCAAACCCTTGCTGTAAGTGCACCTGTTATATTTGTCTGCTATTTGCTTTACACTTTGGTTACACATCCTTCTGATATTATTTAGATATTTTGGTTTTATCCATACTACTTGCAAAGTGTTGTAATTAGTTAGCCAGCATCTAAAGTAGCATCATTATGTGGTCAGTCCATTTATTCGAGGAAACGGTGTTAAGACCTGTTTGACCTGAGACGGAATCAAATAAGCCGAATTCATCACTGTCTGCCATAGTATTTACATCAAGGGTAATCCTGCGACAATGACCACCAGAAAACTTGAGAACTTTTCTCAATGTGCACCAGATACCCGCACGTATCGTCTTGTGTTCCCCTTGCTCATCTCAATGGTCTGAATAAAGCTGAACAACGATTTGATGCACTCAGTTCTGGAAGAGCACTTGCATAAAGTAATCAGTAGAAAATGGTAATATTAATTTCGTCATTGAATACCGTTTCAGAACGTCTGTAATAGCTCGGAATGGTCGGCATATAATGGCCTCGCGTTCTATAAGAACGGGCGGCTGAAAACGAAATACACTCTACAACAGAACAGAAAGGATTAAGAACCTTTTACTCATCCGAATTAGGTAGTGGTAACAACGACAGAAACGGTCAAAATAAGGTATGGCACAATGACATCTAATGGAAAACGACGGGACAGTTATCAATCTTCGAAATTGTAACCCTGAACTGTCTTCAGCAAGACAGACTTAGCAGAAAATCAAATAGAGGAAATTTTCTTTGACCGTTTATCGCAATGGCGTTAGCCGATTGTATAGACATCTGGAATTCTCTGAATTTCGAATGAACTCACACTTTGATTTCGGAAATTTTCATAATGAATGCTACTTCTTTTGATAAGATGAGGATGAAGAAACGGTGCTATGAAGGAGAACATAAAAAGCTAATCTCTTGGCATAACGGACCGAATCTTACGACCGAGGAAGGTGAAGCACATCCTCAAGTAGCTGACTTAAACAATTACTCAACGCGGGTCACCATAGCAACACTTGGACAGAAATCCGGCTTCTTCGATCGCGAAACACCTAATCGCAACAGGTCATGTGGTTGACCCCGTCACTTCGTTCACGGTCCTATTACCCAACCGCAATCCTAGACTGTTGGCGTTTTCCGAAGCATTGTTGATCAAGCGTCACGCACCGATCCTCTGTTGGCAAAAGGTGCTGACGCAGTCAATTTCGTTATCGTGGCAGTGAAACCTGATTGCCCTCATGTGATGTTCATTCATTTCATTGTTTTGTCGCTACGCGCCTTAACTACATAACCGAATGTTTTATGTAATCGACTGATGAGAATAAACGAAATGCTTACATCTCGTAATGCATGTTGTGATCTGTGCACATTCTCATTTTGTTAGTGAACTGAGAAAATCGTTCGATTAACTCGTTATAGATGAGCGAACTAATCTACACGATGAGCACAACATACAATAGTCCAAGAATTCAACTTATGTAATTAGCTGAAGTTACGCATTTTTTGTGAGGGTGCTCACAACATCATTGAATATGTATTCGTTTATAACTTTTGTTCATTGTTAAGGGCGTACGGAGGAGTTTCTGAAACAAACGGATGTAGATCCGCGTAACTGAAAGACTAGTCCAGAAATAAGACCTGAACAGTCAATGTGTTATCAAGTCAACTGTACCGCTAAAATCATGTTATCAATAAATGAGCATGGGAGTCTCTCATCACAAGGTTGACTAGCGACACCCGAATGCAATGGTTGGGAGCATATGCGCATAATGTTTGTTTGAAGTGTACAACGCAAGGTTTATCCGCAAATCGTGACCAGATAAGACATGACTGATGTGTTTTTACGCGAACAACAGAGGAAGTATAAACTCAGAACACCTGGAACACCGAGACGGGAAATCCAGCTGCATCGAACCTGTGTCACATGGAAAGAATTGGTATTATCAGAGCAAGTCTATTCACACGTAATATCCAGTGTGTCGGCAGATGAGTCTATTATCCTTCGTGGATGTAATCACTTTATCAAAAATGTTTCTTACAGTGTGGGAAAATAGATAAGGAGAAAGTGTTTATTCCCTTATCGACTTTTTATGGTTTAAGTAGGTTTCATGTTTCGGTGTCTACTGTCACCTGCAATAGATGAAACCTTTGCATATATGTGAGATAGCCCGAAAACAAACAGGAAGAAAAATAATTGATAGGATATAAAGCATTACTATTTTGGTATGGAAACCAATTGCGAATAACAAGTAGACTGAATGCAGTGACGTTATCGCGATTAATGTGTGATAGCTAAATAATTAGCAAATAAACCACAGTCAACAGAAACCAGAGTAAACATGAGCAATCGAAAGATATTCACCTCTATTGTTATGTGGAGTACTCTGTATGTTCCCTGACAATTTAGCGCAGCTAAAGCTCACTCGTCAAATGCAACACTTTGACTTGATGTGTAACTGGTGCGCACTTCTTCAATAGGAATAGAAACTGTCCTGTTCAGTTTGCCAGTTTGCACTGATACAGACGCAATGACAAGAATTTGTAAGTAAACTAGCTTGTCATTTCCAAAGTCGAATCGATACTCCATAGCCAGTTTTGTATGTTTCGTATGAGTTTCAGCACGTGGAACGAATGGTTGCGGTTGCGAACCCAGTTTATAACACCTCTATGTGATGTGTACAGAACATTTATTGGAATCAGCTGGATTACTGAAAATCTCGCCAGTCAAAGAAAGCTTATAAGCAGGAAGTTCCAGACTGGACGTGTCTTAACATTGAAATGATGTTGTTTGCATTTCAGGCGAATCTCCTGGCGTTGTAGCCCCAACGAAGAAGATAACGATTCGTACTAGACGTAGGAATTTGCCACAGAGAAAGCGATGGTTGATTTATTATTCCACTAGCCAAAATAAGGTCGCTTCTTACACACTAATAGTACATGGAGGACTGACGCAGCTTGAAGAAGCTTTCTGGTTGAAAGTAGCGCTAAAACAAGATTTCCAGACATATGCGGTGCTCTTTCAGTTGGAGAAAAGCTTTTCATCGGGAATGACCGTCAAGCTTGAATCTATCACAGAAAATGAAGGCGTACCAGCTAGCCTGACAACAAAGGGAAACAACCTTACTGGAAGATCCCAAACAGTCGGATTAACGTCACAAGAGTCATGGTTACTTTCTCAAACTTCATAGTACATGATACGTGACGTGATAATTATGATCGTGATATCTTTAGGAGTATTAATCCTGATAATGTCTGATAAATCCACACGGTTGATAGCAAAGAAGCTAGCATGTTAAATCCTGGAAACACTAGCCACCTCTGCCACGCAACCTTGGGACTGCAAGACGACCTTGGATGCGTCTATCAGCAGTGTTATTCAGTTGTTTCTAGTTGATGCTAAAACTATGTATCCACTTTAAATTTGATAAGGGTGCCTACCTTTCGCATTGCTACCGTTGCCAAATTGTAAACACGATGCATAACTTCACAGAAACCTCTAATTGATATCCGTGCCAAGTGGATCTTTTGGCGATGTGCAATTTTTCTGTGCACTGTCTTATCGGATTTTGTCGTGTAAGTAGTCTCGGCTGATCTAAGGGAAAGTAATGGTTGATAGCCTCGGTTATTCATGAACTGCCAATTATTGTCTTATGACAGGTTATGACTCACGTATAAGGGAATTAAGTGTACCTCGCTGATTTGTGTCAAAAACAGTGGCCTTATGAGCACTGCGACCGAATGAGGCATCGATGCCAAGAGTAGTTAACATATGTGGCCCACTTGTTAAGATGCAATTTGGCGTAAACGGTCTCTCAGACGTCAGTCAGTTTGTAAACCTTCCGATCTTTTCCGTTAACATGTATGACTTCATAATAAACGTCGAATATCGGAGAATACGATTAAGCATTAACCCAGTCGGAATTAAAGTCAAGTTAGGGATCATTCGAACAGTCACTAATTATCACTCGCTGAGGAGACTAGGGGAAAGTAGACTACACTCAATCAGATATGATGTGTCAGTACACTGTGCAAAGCGCCACACAGCTTCAGATAAGTTAAAGAGGGTC
>LUCH01000216.1:164593-259449 GCA_013368495.1 Paragonimus heterotremus | reverse complement strand
TGAGGTAATCGTATACATATAGTATAGGAACAGAGTAACTAGCTTCTACATAGCTCCAATCTTAGAACTACAGAGGACAATATTTGGTTTCCTGAATAAGAACACGGAATTGGACTCTTTCCGTTTAGTTATAACAGTGCTGTTCAATGTTAGCGTTATATAAATATTAACGGTTAATTAGAGATATGTTTGATCGAAATTGAAAAACAGGCATTTTTACAACATTCGCACCCACCTAAACTTCCAGCCGGCCTCCTTCGAAGAGGTGCATTTAAAATGACGATGTACAGTTAAAACGCATATGTTCCATTTGCAGGCAAGTTATTATTAGGTCGTATGCTGTAAATACTGGGGTTTCCGGAATACATTCTCAGGTAACGCTACTCAACGTTCTTATACAGGCTGGTTTTATTTAATGAGCTCTAGAATTTGGCAGTTTGATATACCACAAACTCCAAAATGGTTCTATCATTGTGAAACATCTGCAAGTATTGTGCACTTCCTAATGGGGCTGTCAAAATTAACCCGCCAAAAGGCGATTGGGTAGATAACATTTGCATTTATAGGCTAACAGAAATTGCCAGTAATTTTAGAAGTGTAATCGAAGACAAAATCACTTGACAACATTACATAACAACAATACGACAATTCCGAACATTCTAGTTTCTCTAGTCACTCGAGAGATCCCTACAGCCCTGAAGTAGCTAAAGTCCTCTGCCGCCAAGTATAAGTTCAAATATTCATCCACACATAGGTTGGTTGAAAAACAGCCTGCTTCTGTCACAAACTTTTGATCAAATTGTGTGACTGAAAGAACGGCTGTCAGTATTGCAAATTCAGACAAAAGACAACAGACTGTCACGACACTCGTGAAGTGCATGTGGAAGGGTTTCAAGACGGACTTCGAAGTTGCCAAGTACACGACGAGAACCAGTGTGAACGTAATACCAGAACATTATTTTCTCCTTCGGTTTTGTCCCTCCATTTGAAAAGAAGTGGCGGGCTTGAGGTTTATTTCTGCAGTAACTCATAAGTAGTTTATCATAACCGGAAGTTAAAACATTTATACTTTCTTATGAGGACACTTTGTTGGTCATTATACCATTTGTTTTGCATCAGGTGTATGAGTATTATCATATTTGAATGCTGAGGCGAACTCACTTGGGAGGAACGCTCAAACTGCTCTATCACTTCTGAAAACGCTAAATTCACTAGGCCATTGGATCCAGCTGGTGCCTCCTAAAGATGAACTCACAGGAATCATTGAATCAGTCCAATCATTCAGGAGGACTTTCCGGTCATCTATTTTAAGGAAGAAGTAACACACTGGAGTTTCTCATTCGCCACAGCTTATCAGTAGTGCAACCACACAGAGTTGATGGAACCGATTTATATTACTCATACGTTCCATAATAGCGCTGTAAATACTACGGCTACCGATGTTGGAGTTGAAAGCATTGCCAATCAGAATAACTGTTTCATACAGAGTTCACACATGTACGCGCGCCACTGACCGGTAAAGGAAAGACGTTCTACTGTCATTGTAGACGTGGGGCGTCGTTCTCGGTGCAGTACATGGTCAGGGAGATTCTGCTACAAATTTGTCAATGTAAAGTAACTAGGACAGATGTTTACCTTTGGTTCACTTAAATCCCAGGTCAATAGTGAACAATAATTTCTAATGCAAACAACTTACGTTTCCAATTTTGCACGAACTCAACAAAACCATTATTTTGATGGGTTTTGAGAAACCTCTTTAACTCACCTCTTCATTAACTTACGTTACCTGTCTGTCGGAGGTACAAACTATTTAGTTAACGCGGCTCTAAGGAATGGGAATATGGAGTAACAGCATCAAGTATTCGAGAGACCATCTAATCGGTTTTCCAGGCTTCCGCTGAAGAAGTGTGAACATTTTTGATAAATGGCCAAGGTTGAATGCTGTCAACTGAGTTTCATTCGTCCAGTTGACAGTGCATGAAATGTTCACGAAACTACTGACATAAAAAGGACTAGAAGAAGAGAACAACAATTTCGTTCTGGCTAAACAAAGGTTAATGCCAACGAATTAATTGTGTTTTCAAACTCATAATTCTTTCATCTTCTTGTGACAATATTGTTCCACATTTTATACTAGTTAGAAACTCGTTGGATGAGGTAGACGTTCGGGCACGTCTACATTTTTACTGAATGCGACGTTTGACTCTCCAGAAATGATTTCAAAAATACTTGAATTTGCTTACGCGGTGTGCGTTTTGCCGTTGCGCGTGCTCCTATGTTAGACAGGTTAATTTGCTAATCAAACGTAAGGTTAATTTAGTTGACCAGTGGGCTGGCATTAAAGAATATAAACAGAGCATAATTTACATTTCGTAACAATCTCTACGTTTAGCTGGATACGCCAGCCACATCTCTCCTAAAACAATGATACCAGTAACTGAATATCCTTCTTCTTAAGGGCACACAGCCTTGCATGGGAATTTGAACTAGGGTCTCCGTTCTTATGACATAACTGTACTGACAATTAGATACGCCTAAATCAATTTATCTAAACTGCCACATATACTGGATTATGTACAATGTTAAGGGTGCTGGACGAGTGGTAAAATAGTTCGTAGTTTTCCAAGCTTCCAATCTCCGCATGCATTTTACACAGTGTTGGCACTCCCGCCAAAGTCACTCGGAAACTGACATTCGTTGTTTTACTTACCTGAAGAATCTACATGATTAGCTTCTGTATTTTATTTAAGTATTTCCGAAAACCATAATTGCATATTGTAATTAAGTGATTAAGGTAGATTGTTCATATTCGTTGGCCTTGCTTGACTTAAAAAGGTAGTCATACATCCAACAAAACTGTTGAATGATAGCCGGTGTTCACTCACTCTAGCTAACTTCAGGTTCACCATTATTCTACTGTTATGCGCAACCAATTGAAATATCTCTTAGTGAATATCAGCTATCCGTTTTCACCTGCCTTTCAAGTGATATCAGACTTCATGTGTACAGGCGATCAACACCGGTGTCAAGAGTTTTATGTTACGCTTACTCACTATGTTGGGAATTCACCCGATTAGAAATAACGAGGGAAAAATGAACACTGTAAAATAATCAAAAATTTGTGAATTATACGTTTTCAACTTGACTATTAAGTCCAGATATTTGAGCTAACGACTGGGATTTACTGGACACTTACCATGTTTTCGATGAGAATAATTTAGCGACTTACGAATCAAGCAAATGACTGCGTGGCTTAGCGGTCACATGATAAGTAGGTTTCACTTAACACGAACTCAGTGACAAAATGGTCAATACAATGAGCTTCTGATAATGTGTAACAGAATTCAACTATGTGCTACTGATGAGCTCCAACAAAACAAAACTAGTGTGATGTATTTCATTTATAATACAACTGCATTTCAATGCAAACGTCAACGATCAGTTCTGTGTTGTGGTTTATTCATATCTACCATACTGTTTTTTTATAAGGGAATTTTTCAAGGGGAATAGTTGTCAATCACTTTTGTATGATATTCGGTTGCATCATCAGTAAAGTTATCTAGTTAAGTTGTTGGAAGCTTTTAAGCTCTGAATACATGTTTAAATAGCAAACTTTTTACATTCAATGAACAAACTGCTGAGTGTTCACCAGTAGCGATAGGAGACATATTTCGCGAGATGTTAGCATTTCGTTTACTCTCTTCAGTCACAAACATAAAACATTGAGTATTCACCGACTTTTCTGAAGTAGGGCCATACGGATTTCAGCGAGTATGCGGCTATTCCCTAACTAGAGGTGGTTTTAAACACGAATGCTCTATATCTGTTGGTTTATAATCGCATCGTAGCTTTGAGTAGAGGACAGTCGTCTCAGACTTCGGTGCCCTATTGTCGTCGAGTTCCTAGTTAGCTATTGTGGGTTTCCCAGCTGTTTAATGTGGTATAAAAATGGGTCTGAACCAAATAGCTCAAAGTTATGCGATCCCATTACATAGTGAGACGTTCCGGTTGTTTTCTTTGGAGATCGGTTCTTTGCTGGTCCGGTTACCCACATGGTAACCCCGTAATGTGCAAATAGTATTATAGTATTATATATATATAGTATTATAGTATTAACAACGACTGAGAAAGTAGAATAAACTGGTATCCTAATGCTGAGCCTTTGTAAAAGCAGAATCTGCGTCCGGCTTACCTCGTCAAAGCGGGTCGGTTTAACTAATTTCTTGGTTGCGAACACTTCTGTGAAGTTTAACAAAGCTCACTTTTTAACAACCAGTATCTTCGATTCATCTCATATGTGTGAATTTCAATTATTTAAGGCTTGCCTACTTACAAACGTTTAGTAGCTGCTTATTTGGATACGAAATAATGGAAACTTTATTGTTAAAGACCAGTTTATCCAAATCCGCAGCGGGAAGAAGCATTTGACTGGATGTATGTCTTTCCCACTAAGCAACAGTTGTCATGACTCATACTTGTGACACAGTGGCATGTGCATTTTAAAGGTTAACAGGCAATTCGAGACATAAACAACACGTCAGTGGTCGAAAATGTTATTGAAGGTTCTGCTAGTCATTAAATTTCTGGTAAACATTTCACCCTTTAAGTTACCCAAAGTAAATGCCCTAGTTAAAACCAAGAGACTGGAATAAATTGAACAGCATCCACTTAAGTTTGTTGACGAAATTTCAGTAGATGGCAGTCCGCTGGGCGATCGCTGGAGTAAAGTAGTACAATCTGGTTGCAAAGTATAAGGGGTCGAGTTAAAGTTGCGGCCAAAAAAAAACTGTACCACATTTTTGATAACATTGTTACTAATTCAAAATCTTGAAAACATCAGGCAACACACATCTGCACTTTCGAGTATGCAGTGAATCGAGTTACACTGAATTGAGTCAAACTGACCGAGGACAAAACAAATAGGTATCCCATTGTGGCACTCGTCAGGGGTATAAATTTATTTGGTCTTTGTCATTATTTTGATTCATTAAATAGTTTGATCTATGTGGTACCTCTGACGCGATTATGCGTATATCGAGGCTCGTTACTCAGTACATGCACAGTTGATTTAAACTTCTAAATTGGCTTTCAACACAGTCAAGTCAAGATACAATGGAAAACAATGTTGGTCGAGGAATTCCCTAAGGAATGTCAGGAAAAATGTCGATAAGTTCTTTTTCATTTCTACAAAAATGGATAATATCCATTTTTTCCCAGGGATTTGCTGATTTGTCCGTTGCTAACCATTAAGAGGTATCTCATTTGAGGCACATTGAAGTAACCTACAGATTCGACGTCAGTAACTGGTGTACCGCATTAAAGCAGACATTCTTCTCTGTGTATTTTTCTTAGAACTCGAAGTCGCAGAGGTACTTAACATTTCTGTTTAATAACTTGACACTTAAGTGTTACAAACAAAAGAAAAGTAGTTGATCTGCGTGTTTTATATAATTACATAGTATGAAGCAATAAAATGGTGATCACGAGATTAGGGTGACATGCTGGATTATACAGCATATGTTACCTAGACCGATTACACGAGAAACACCTGATGGATTTAAGTGTGCACTTGTTTCTCAGACTTTCAATCGATCTGTATAAAATAACTGTTAAAAATGTGTACATGAATTTTAGTTATCTGAACCAATTTCAAAAACCCTTGTCAGCAAATATGTGCTGTGGTAAACAAGCACGTGGAAAACGTTGTTGACGAAGTACAACATTCAGGAACTCTGCGTCGGTATCTTCTTCTAAATAGTCCTAAAGCAACCTAATTGGAAGTTTTACTCTTGCCATATCGCGCTTAATATACTCACCTGGAAACGTTGCGTTCACATCAACAAGTTTCCAACAGAATAAACTTTCATCCACCAATAAGAATCACCTTAATCCTCACTGGAGTTAGTTTTGAGTTGGGTGAGACTACTGTTTGCCACAGTTATTAGAAACCTCATGTTAATTGCTAACTCACTTATTCACAGTATGGTCAGACATATCAGTCTACAGAAAATCTTCAATTCATTCTCTCCGTAGCTGTACACAGTTAATTTAAAAGCTTAAACATCTGCCTAGTAGAATGTGTATGTCTCTAGGTAACTGAGAAATTTGTTGTTATATTTGTGAAGGCATGCCTTAAACAGTCGTCTTCAATGTAAACAACGCTATTAACATCGTGGAATGAACAGAATTACTGTTTTACACCAACAGTTAGAACCTCCTAGAGTGGATATTACGATTTTGATATGTTCATACTGTAAATACCGCTAGTTCCAAGACTGGATGAATGTCTTACTTTGTCTCTCACTAATCCACCATCTAATTGCAATCTGATTAAAAAACCCACAATTACCTGAGGCTAGAAATCTAATAAGTCCACCAGCTTTTAGCTCACCCAGGTTAAGTTCGAACGGAAATAATTTCGTTTTTATCGTCGGGCGAATGTACGGTACTTCGAGACATCTACTAATCAATGGGAGCGAATAGACTAATTACGCTGAGCCTCAGTTTACACACGACGATAGTCGCCATGCTTTTCTATTTATGCGCGGCGACATCCAGTGAGTTGCGCTGATGTTGCAATTTAGTGCATAAATGAAAGGGTAAAACTGTCTGCATGGTGTCAACATACCTTTAGTTGCTTCGTTTATGTGAAGTTGGAAGAAATATCAAGATTAGCTTGGTAATGAGTGGTTTTTGCATTACTAATGAACGAAAAATCACACAAAGGAAAATTTCGAAAGCTCTTCTAAAATACCCCTTCTTGTGCCAGGGACTACATGAATGCACAAAGCTCTTGTAACCTGAAGTTGATAGATATCCCTACTGAATACGGAAACAGGTGTGCATTACTGAGAAGATGATCGATAAAGTTTGCACCTTTCCACTTATTCCTACAGAGTTAGTCTGTGACTGCTGTAACATCAGTTTACTAAGCAACGTTTACAACGTTCTTATTACAGATATTCTATCGGGCATTTCGCGGACGACAATAACGTGCAAACTCTACTACACAGAACAATGTTCTCCTTCAGAAAAAATTACACCGAAATTTACGAAGTACAGTGGTACCGCAAATTCGATGAAATTGCCATGTTTTATAGCCTTCTAATTGACGTTTACGATAAAATTAACAACGTAAAGTAATTGATAATTTTCTCTGAAACAATACAAAGTGCGCTGTTTTGAACTACGCTGGTTGTCAATATATAGCATTGTGCATGTTCTGACCAGGATTCAAAAATCACCATCGTCACGAAATTTGACATAAGAGCAAGAGATCATTCAAGAATAGGCACATATTGAGCAACAATGAAATGAACTTGGAGAGCAGTCTAACTCTTTTGGATGCAGTTCTCAAAACGTGGATTATTTCATACCCGTGGAACCAAATTCATACTATCACACATCTAGTCTTTGTCAGCGCTTTGTACAAAAAGCTCGGGCAAAGAAAAAGATAAACTTCACAGTATGACTATTTATAGGATCGAGTAAGGAGTAACCGGTAAAGAATTGTAAAATATGTAGAATGTTGAAACAGCAAATGTAGTGACAAGATTCATATCACGAAACAATACAAAGATGCTGGAATAGTTGACGGATAGTTTCGCAGCTATTCTTTGCAAGGTACTCATCCTGCTGTTAACTAGTTCGAATAAACAAACGTGAGAACTGGCACCATAGTGCCCAGTTCACAAATATATGATTTATACTTCAACTATGCAACCATCATCAATAATTTTGGCTTCCACTATGAACTCACTATTAACAATCATAAACATATTCACGGTGTCGAACAAAAATCTTGATGCGATCTATTTAACTGTATAACCACTTAGTTGTGGGTGTTTGTTTATATTCCCTTAACACGTTTGCCATGTTGGGCACTTTTGTGATCATAGAGTTGCAGCCGATGATTAGAAATCTGCGTGTGTTCCATGAATCTGATCTCCAGTTAACTTCTACTGCGCCCAGGAACTAAGATTGTGTTCCGCTGAATACAACACACTATACACTCGTAAATATGTTGTATAAACGAAAATGTTTATAGGCTTGACCTTAAAAGATATCGCGTTCAATATTAGTAGAAACCTTATATACTGGGTTGTGAAGTATTAACAGCATTTTCAATAATTGCAGAATCAAGAAATGACCACATAAACTGTCTCGTTCTTTTAACTTAGATACATCCAACTATTCTACAGAAACACTAACCGGTGAAGCTGCCGCTTACTGTAAGTGTCGTTCAGATAACTAGTAAACTAATTAGCTGAAACGTGAGGCGTGATGAAATCAATAATGTGAGTAAGTTGAGGGAAGTGGCTTACCCTTTGGTATCATCAGGTTTGATTCAGCGCACAGGATATTGGACAAACCAGATATATGTTAACATAGGCAATGTTGTAACTTCTAAGATCGATTGACTGCATCTGGGCACATCTTGTTAAAAAGTACTTTTCATCCGGTCTATCTAATGACTACTGTCGTATAAGTCACTTGAAATGTCACCTAAACATATTTCGTGCGCAAGCTTGCAAGAAAGTTTATCACTAACTTTGGACAAATATCATTTCTGGGTAGGCAAACTTTGAACAGAATTGTTTGTTGAAGAAAATGTCCTCTCGCATTTCGGCCGAACTAGAAGGCTCAACCGTTCAGGAAGTAACAACCAATTGTGACATATCAAGCTGTAACATCTTACGTACTCAATACAGTCTGATTGTTCAGTCGAGTTTCATTCAGAGCATTATCACGTAATATGATTGAGCGTGTTCATAGACGCAACATAAATTACTTAGAAGGGTGTGGGGGATTTTGTGTGATGTCCGGTTCGAAACAAACCTAGGTGAGGCAAATGGGATTAAATGTCTGAAGTCGTGCACCCATAGTTCTGTAAAGTCTCACAAAATACTGCGATGGGATTCGGATGGACATACTAGACCGTCAAGCCATTTCCAATCAACCAATATAAATTACAATGTAAATGCACATTGTTCCGATATGCCCAACGGTTATGATTGCTAAGTCTAGAAAGGGACATATTCAATCCAAGCGATGTACTTAACCGAATAGTATTATCACAATGCTTCGAATAGACGTGCAAAAACTAGTAACAGTGGAACTATATCAAAAATAACCTTATCTGATTTAGATTACTGATGAGTTAAATTAGTTAAATTAGGTTGTCAGCCATGGAAGTATACCAGCAAAGGACTTTTGTCTGCAGCTTATGGCAAATGTTATGATAGTACGGTGCATTGATTCAAAATAAACCATAACTGTAGACAAAACGGTTTTGTTCGGAGACAGAAAATGGACGAACGCTGGTTTACTACTGATATATATTCTGAAAGTAATATTTTGCTACTTGTCTATGTAACACACCCAAGTTCTGCTGTCTTCTTCTGATGTTGCTAGATGGCCCGACAGGTTTAGATAAATCGGTGAGAATTTTAACTTGGGCATCACCCACGCTTGATCGTGATCTTTTGGCTAGTTCACTTTGAGAAGTATGACTAGACTCAAGTTTTGGCCACATTGGAGCTCATTAATAATACATATTTATGTCCAAACCGGAGTATGCACCCGGCCACCATGTCTATGAGAATAGTGTGTTAACCACAGTGCCAGTAACCTTATAATATGTATGAATGAATTATCCTATCCCAGTGCTTAATCTCAACATTATGTGAATAGTGTTCAACTAGTTTGATCGGTTTGCAAGGAGGACGATCTCGGTCGTTCTGTTCCATCCAATCGATAATCCGTTGATCAGAACTTCTCAGTTAGAATGAAGTCAATGTTTTCAACGAGACAAATGAACGTGGTTGAGATCGGACTATCCAATGGATCACTCACTGTATTATGCTTCTCCCACGACAAAGCGCGTCAATTTTTGCATTTTATTCACAAGATCTGAAGGTGACTAACACAGTATCTAGGACGGTGTATGTACGAGATTTCCAATGTTTGTTAAGTGGAACACATTCATTTTATAAACGTGAGAATAAATGTTACTGCGAGGAACAGCCATGCAACTGAGCCTTCGTAATTGCGTAATTTAGTGAAGTTTGGAAGCGGTCGTCACTAGGGAACATTGTAAACATGTCCGAACGCATAGTTAGCACTCGCTGGTGTGGTTGCAATCAACTGGCACCTGAGTACCGATGTCTATACATCAGACCAAACCGGAACAAAAAGGTCAGTTATAATGTTTGCCAGGTTTAATTAAATGTGGTAACCCGAAGAACACAATTTCCGGGCCTAACAAACGAATGTCAGATTAGCTTCCCTTATTACGGTTAATTTAAACTTTATCATGCATGAAACTTTGAAGAGATGGTTGTGCACGTTTAGCTAATCACTTCGCACCTACTGCGTTACCGAGCTAAGCGAGACTGATTAATTCGCGGTACTGTTCCTAAATATGAACTGAACACATTTAGACTCTAGAAGGTGATTCCTTTTTTTTCTAATGGATGTTTGTTCCCTTCGTACCTGATAAATCAGTTGGTGGATAAGTTTGTTTCTTAATGGGTGTTACTTCTTGGAGATGAGAATAGTAGGTATATTTTTCTGTGATTGGGGAAATTCTATTAAAGCACATGATAATTTTCGAGATTCGGACGAACTATTTGCCCGGTAATCCTTCAGGTGAAATTTGAGCCCTATGCATTCGGTGAGATATTGGTGTGTGTTGGGCTTTTTTTTATCTTGACAAGAATGTGTGAATTTGCTGGAAAAGTTACTTCAAACAGAAGTAGATTGGTTGGGAACGAACGTTTTGCATCTTTTATTGCATACTAATGATTGTAAAAGGTGACTCAACCAAATTTCAACTAAAGCCATGTTTTTACAGCGCACTCTGTCAACGTAACAATTCAGAACCTGTCAGCAATGTTCCCGTTTCTTACATAACCACTGTATTGACGGCAGTTAAAGAGGAAAAATCCATGGTGTTAGAATTCACTATCCGTTTTGAGCATTGCTGTGGATGAACAATCAGTCAGATATGTCTATTAGCCAAAGTTATTTTTGCGGAGATGTGTTGGAGCACCGAAATGACGTTTGTCAGCGATTGTTGATAAGCAACTTTTGAGATGTGAAACGTAGCACTTTGGTTGTTCAGCTGATTTGGAGGTAGAAATGAGAAATTGGACATTAAATGTTGGTGACTGGTTTTTGACTTATGAATGCTAGTTGACGCCAGCAACGTTCGCTGCCGAATACGAACATTTGAAACAAATTGATCTGTTTATACCCTGGAACATTACAATGATTACATGATGTCAGTTCTTCCTGAACTTCGTGCTGTAAAGGAATAACCAGGAACATATATGTATGAAACGTATTCAGAACTAGTTTAGTAACAACATAAAAGAAGGAAACCGGGTCTCATTTAGACGCGTTAGAGTATCAGTTACGTAGAGGACAAGGAGTGCTACTGATAAAAGTCACCGAACGCTTGTAACTGACCTAAGATAATTAACTGCGCCTGCCTCAGCAAAAGACTGAATACATGTGCTGATGTGGCGCAGCATGTTTCTCATTGACGAGCCGATATTAATTCGATGATCTTTAGTCAACATGGGCTGGGCGGCAAACTAGGTTGTAAGCTAGCGTACATCACAAACTAACCGGACAGAATGTGCTCACACATGCTGACAGATATTCCGACATCCCAAATTTCTAACACCTATGAGTAATGCTATCGTAAATTCTGCCGTACTTACGCACAAACAGTTAACTGCAATTTTAAGTTCACTCCAGTAGTTTTCTGTTTACTGACCAAAGCTAACGGTAACTTACGTGTACTGTTGGTGCTTATATGCACATCTACAGGAAACGTTCACTTGCTCAACGAATCGAGGCTCGTGTGATCAGAAGTGCTGCATCTTTACTCTTGGAAATCAGTTCAATCTGTATTTTCTTTTTTTTCTAAACGTCTATGCCACTGGTAATTTGTGATTATAATCGAATGAATCTATCGGTGAACCTTATCGGACATTCATTAGTCTGAAAATTAGAATTCACTACTCACAGCTGAAGTAGAACTTCAAATGAACGATTGTGTTTGTAGAATGTGACTGGTGTTTTGACTGATGTTTGCGTAATTCGCATTATTTCAGTAGACTTTAGTAGGAATGGTGTTGTATGCAGATTCGTTTGCTGATCGGTTGTCTTTACTTCTGAGGAGACCGTCTAGAAATAATGAACGGTCTACCTCTCCCCTTGTTGGATGAACCTAAAATTACACTGCATCTGTTCATTAGTTTTATCATATTGCCTGTTGTTTATAAAAGCAAATAGCGGAACGTGAAATGTCCTGTTATATGTGATGACATTTACCAAACAGACAACTGTTAGATGGATATATGATTGATTGAAAATATGACAAACAAAGTTGATCCCAAACCTTCTGTCAAAACCGTACTGCAGTGATATGTTTAACACCTCTTTTATTCCCTAGAAGCCGGTCGTGATCTTATCAGATAAAGACACATCAGTCATCGAGCAAAGTGTCACAAGGTAGTATTCTTGCACATTTCGAAGCCGATGCCAGTGTCACCATTGCCATCATCCTCCGAAAAGGACCTCATCAAATACAGAATTGTTTATGTTTTAGCGAACATCTGAGAAGGCAATTCAGCTGCCAGTTCGTCTAGTCAACTGAGAACAAGCAGCAGTGAGCTTTTACTCAATTAACAAGCCCAATCGGCAAACAGAAAGTCGCGTAGACATCTGAAGGAATCTGAAAACAGATTTGATGCAGTAACAATATTTCAGTTAACGTACCCTCCGAAATCATAACCTATTTCTCAACTTTGAAGAAGTCGTGCCATTGTGCCGAAAAAGACGCTGACACGTTCCCTTGTTGATTCCTACTTATTTCACTGCATTTTATTGTGTTTGAGCTCACATTCTGCATCAATCAAACGCTAATCAATAACTTCAGTTTAGTACTGTAGTTTTATTATCTATCACTTTGATCGAGAAAACTCACTAGTTTACCATTTGTCAGCAAAGATAAGAAATTCCATGTAATTGCCAACAGCATTCTGTGTCATGAAGCCACTTTGTCGAATACATCACTGGCTTGCCACTAACAAACAACTCGCCGGTCAATCCGTACCATTTATCGTTTTGTATAGTTTTCATTGTGATATCTGATGAAAAGGAAATGAAATTTGCGCACAACGCCTGACGTTTTATTCTCAGTTTTTCCAAAATTCTTTTGAGACAATCGGAGATTCAAGATATATCTATAGTTTGTTGCGGTTAAATATCTGACCTATTGTCACCAACACAATAGGTGTGTAGTGTCACCGACGAAATAGATAATTTATTTTTGTAACAACAGATTTAAAAACAACGGGTTTTTCCTAATTGTTCATTTGAGTGGTCAACAAACAGTATTTTAGATCTGAAAGCTGATAGTCTCCGTATATTAAAAAATTGACGGTTTCAACAAATCACCATCCATTGGTCTTTAGAACCTTTTCACAGCAGTCAGTTCGCGCACACACTAATCCAAATCGGAACAGCATTTACAGTCAGTAAGTTTCTACCGTGCATAAACATACATGTTCACTACGTTGCTTCAATCTGTCTCCAAAAAATGTTTGAAGTTATACGCGTTGAACTTCCGTTTTAGTGAGGTCAAGATCTAGCAACCATTGAGCTGGTTCGTACGGTGAGGTACCACACACCAGTAAATTCACCCTGTATGGTGCTATGTTCCGATAAAACATGTAACCGAGGCCTTGACAAGCCACAAGGCGTTAACGTTTTCACACTTAATTTGTCATTGAAGTTGGTGATGTATATCATAGAGTTGGAGTATTCGGTATTGATGTTGTTTTGACAATTTAGATGGTTATTTGCCCTAGTTTCCGATAATTAAAATGTTGATCAGAGGCGCTGTCCAAATCAACGACAGTCAACTTCACCCTAACGATAAAAGTAAAAACGTGATCGACATTTCCACATGTCAGAGTAATTCTCATATATAGCATAATGAAAGAAAGTGTTTTCAGCTAGTAAGTGCCGACTTTAATCGCCGGATCTGCAACTGTACAGTCTACATAAAACCTATAGAAATGAGATAACAAACAGATAAGTTCCATCGCTGACCAGTACACCATTATCTACACCAGTTTTATGGCTGGTGTGGGCCTTACTGTCGCTGAGACAATAAGTCAACTGATACAGCCTCACAGAGTCATTCGATATATGTGTATAACTTGTTTCCGGTTGCTGTCAACTAACATTTTTGCTAAGCTAAAGCATGTTCATACGGCGCGCTATTTTGCCTAGTTCCCTGTCTTCAAATTTAATTGGTCATTTATCAGCTGATTAGAAACTGACGTCCGTTTTCATGTAAGCCTTCCTAGGTAGTAAGTGAATGTAGTTTGTGATAGTCAATGTTTATCAGTTTGTCTGCATCTCAGGTAGAACGGTATCTTTTTACTTGTCCTGGGATTCTCATGTAACGTAACATTTATGTGAGCGGAACAATCGATTGATCACCGAGATGCAGCTTTTGTCTTTGTTGCAGTTATGTTAGAACTTGAAACCGATCACTTTAAACCATTTTGACAATAAGTGACTCTGTCAATGGAAATTACTTTCATTCAGATTAGCCATGAGTATTCCTTGCGACAGTGGAACCGTTCTGATGGAAGAAACGCTATGCTGAGAAATTGCAGAAGTCTTATCAAAATGAATTAAATAAACGGCGCACTCATTACGGCTTATTTGTTCTCATAATAAATGCAGGAAAATGTTCGTTCATGTAGAATTCTGTGGATGTTTATAGCATACTCACCAACAGACCAACAATTAAAACCGGCTGGCTATGCTGTTAATATGTTTCTAAGAGCAGAAGTTGGAAAGGTCAAACTTTGTTTGCATACCAGTCATTCTGTGTTTCCTTGATCAAAAACTGATCACAACAGATCTATCGAAATACGTTGACATAACATCAAGCTGAATGTTTATTCTTCCAGGGAAATATTAAGAGCGATCCGACTGTGCATGAAGGGTGACTTTGTCTTGTTGCGCATGCCAGATGGAATGACATTCGTCTTTTTGACCCGCTTATCACTTTAAACTGTTCCAGTGCACAGACAATTCGGATCAACTTGACATAACAATCGAGAGTACGTCAAACTGTGTTTATCAACTATGGTCTTGTAGTTGCTTGTACGTTCCTGACTAACAAATTACCGAACGGTCGCTACTAGCCCGGTATCGTACCGGTTCGAGGTATTCTGAACCAAGCAATGATTCACTTTCAACTTTTATAAACCTACTTAGTTGTGTATGCTTGAAGGGGCTGGACATGTGAGCTTTTAGAGTAAGATGGGGTGGGGTGGGGGGTCAATAGACCTTCACTGACACTTCGTCATCTATATCGTATATTTACTTGCTTTTGCATGTCAGATATTATAACGAGCTGGGTGTGAACACTGTTCATGTTGACAATAAGTACAGATACATCGTCTTCAGAAAACGCAAGTGACAACACTAGTAATATACTGAATGGTGCCGAGTAGGACAACCGATTATTAAGCAGGATTCCCATAAGTTTGATCAGCTGGGGTTTCTTTACACCGCTGAGCAACTTGAAAATGACTTCAGATCCACCGAATGTCGGGTCCTAGTAAACGCTTAATAATAAGCAAACAGTATAGATGAAAGGAATTACCAGTTTGTATGACCAGGTTCGGATATGTCTGTGTCGATCAACCAAGAGGTTGAGTCCATTTATCTGGCAACGTCTTTGCATTTCTGCATTACGTTTGTAGTGTCACCTGTCATACCTGGTGTAACTCTTGAGGGCGGGGAAAAGTGGTCCGTCGCAAAATAACGTTTTTCACCACTAATCTACCTCGACCTCGAAGGTCGTCGTAGAATTGTCATTGAGCGTAGAGAAGGCGTTCGTTACTACTCCAAACATCGACACGCATAGCTTCCCACAGGCAACCGATCGTATCGTTTGCATTGTCATATGCCGCTGCAAAATCAACTCTATTCCACCGATTTACCATTTCCAGATGAACTGTTCAAAAGTGTGTAACGCTATCATAAAAATGATTGATTCACATAAAAACCAACCCAGATAATCATCAGAATCATAATTTCTCATTAGTGGTAAAACGGTGCGATAGTATGTCCATGTTAACGATAGATACAAACAAGCAGTGTTAAAAGTAACGCTCGACTGATGGAAGAATGTCATCGATGGATTAGGACCATTAATTTGAAACGATAATTTCCGGTCAGGCAAAAAACATACCTGCAACAAATGACCGGAAATCGAACTGAACCAGTGGACATGTACTTGTTTGATGAAATTGTTTGAATGCTGAGTATAAAAATGTGCAACATGAATTGAGTCGATTACAAGAGCAACCAGGCAAAATTTCGTGAATGTTTGATCACTTGTTTAAATCTAAAGATCAGGTTTTGTTACGGCCGAATCATGAAACTTAAATGTTTCCTGTTAAACTAGACCATCGGCGACTATCAGCCTCCACGGTTATTCACCTACTATGCATGAAAAAACAATTGCTGTAGATTGATGAATTGGAATCTACTAACCACTGCTCTGTGAAAGTATGTTTTATCCGGATGCTTGGTAATCAGCTATGTTTTGTGCTCAAATTAATCGCAGTCCTCACATGTTAACCGATTTCGGAGGTCACAATATTTCCTGCGGAATCTAAGACTGTCATCACCGACATGGTTGCAAATTTCGTGAAAGAATTTTGCGTATCTAATCACGAAGGACCAACGGTATTAACAACAAAGTATGTAGTTATTATAAGTCACTAAGAATACTGCTGTTGTAGACATCATTCATATGGTACTACAAATGTTATTCACATTCGGTTGACCCCCGTGTGTTAGTCATTTGAATACCACTCAGTTGCTTACAAATTACCCTTTCTGATTGCTCCACTGATTTCAAATTTGGATCACAAAATTTAATGTGTGCAGACGCTTACCCACTATGGCCTATGAGTATTGCACAGATTGGCCGATTACCTGGTGGAGTGACACTGTAATTCTACAGTAGAAAACTGCCTGCTTTATCAATCAGAGAAGATATTCAGATGGTGGAGTCATCGATTGGAGGCTACATGACAACTACTGCACCGTCTCTCAAGGAGATGCAGCAACTCCAATGTTATTCACAGATGAGTACAAACGAGCGTTTGCACGTGTTTACTCGATAGTGAATAATTTAAAGCCAGTATGGCACGGAATATACTGGAAGCCATTTGTAAACATTTTTCAATTGATGACAGAAAGTGAGTACGTTAAAATGGTCACTTTGTGAAATTTTTCTAATAGTGCCTAGGAGAAAGCAGTGTACAAGCTGCTCTGTATCAATTGTAGGAAGAAACATACTTCTTTCAGTCATCTAGGTATATGGCTTTTCAACTCGACTGTTCGATGAAAAATTACTGCTAACAAATTATCAACGAAAGCAATCGTCCTTGTTAAAATCCAAAATAGGACTATGAATCAAACCGTCTGGAAATTTGAACTCTTCAAATAGAACATTTTTGATTTGACATCACATGAGTTGCTGCGTGTTAGCTTCTAGACAAAAACAGAATATAGTAATATTCAATTTCAGTAGACGCGGCTGACGTGAATGAAGTTTTTGTTCGATGTGCTGATAAGTCAACCAGCGTAAAACACTTTATTGTCAATTCAGTTATGTAATCATACTAATAGAAATAGAACTCAATCCAAGCTGACGGTAAGCAGTTTATTGGTAGACTTGCTTAACTCTAATTAAATCAGTTGAAAATAGAAAACGAAGAAACACTTACCCGGTCTGATCAGTTTGAAGAGGCTGAAGGGGACGAATTCGACAACCTGAAGAGAAGGGAGTAAGAAAAATGACAAGTTCAGTTAACGTAAGTCACTTCTATACATTACTTTATTCGATTCAAACATAGTTGCGACATGAAATGTCTTGTGGTATTAAATTACGTAGCGATTTATTATGTGTAACTAGTAAAACTCATGAATGTCTTTCGAATCAGGTAATAAATTTTTCTCCATAAGTTTGAAACTTCAGCTATAGATTGATGATGTATATCTTTCAACATGCTCTAATCTTGCCTCTACCTTGATCTTATCTATTCAGTTTGAATTAATTTTCCTGGTTATGAATGTGTTCTGCTTGCAAAAAATTATTTGTCAGCAGTACACGTGCGATTGTTGAACCCTATAGACGACTATCAAGTCGACATTTCAGTATCAAAAGCTTAAATGAACTGCAAACAATTCATAAAATACAATATCATATTCAAAATTTTTCGAGTATTTTTGCCGGAGTGTTGTGCATAAGTCAGCAAAACAGACGCATAATTCAATAGCTCAAGTTTCACGGTAAGTTGCTCCACATCGACCTAATTGTTTTTGACTTAGCTGACAACCTTGATTAATTTGTGTTTGTTGACCTGGTTACGAATAAAGTTTGTTCACAATTCACCTGAAACAAGTTCTACGCACTGTGTTATAATGGATTATATTCCACAGATATAATAACTTATCAATACAGAGTAAAATTCGGAGTCTGACAGCACTGATCAGACAATGAGCTTTAAGTCAGATGTAAATATCCTAGCAATACCACACAGTGAATTGTGCCGCTATGTTTCAACTGATGACTTTCGAGTGAACGTATTTCACAGCATGATAATACTAGACATACCACAAGATGACGAAGACTGCGAATATCTTTTTAACAGGGTATGTTGGTGTAGGATGAGCTTTTGTGAGAAGCGAAACATCAAGACCAGTAGTGGCAAACTGGACAGTCGTATATTGTCTCAGGACACTAGTTCACAAATAAAATTTTCGAGGTTTCACATCAGCTTTAATGAGGAGGCAGTCAAAGGATATCAAAGCAAAGTGCTGCGAGGTTACATTCTTTGGTGAGGTGTTTTAAGATTAAACATTAGTAGAATATGTCCAAATGAAAAACCGAACATTCATTCAAGAACATATTCACCCTTGGATTCGGATAAAAGTGTGTATAAATGTATCGGAATTTAGCCACACAAGTGATCAAAACAATAACTTCACATCACGGATTATAGACCATTTACTCCTATGTGAAGTTTGATTAAGTTTTCTAATAAAATTACTATTATTAACAATGACCAACCAGTGTATGTGACAAACAAGGCCCCAAGCTGGGTATGAAACGTTTTTAAAAGCACTGGTGAATGAGCAATGTAAAACATCAATTTTACCTCAGTTTCCAGCTCGCAACTAACCGTGGCTTAGTTCTGTTTCATAATCGATAACATTATAAACAGTAGCATATTAGTTCAAAAAATAAATTACCATTCTCACAGGAAGCATAATACATGTTGCGGACCAACAGTACAACAGTTGGTAGACTAGCCTTAGTTGGTCAGCTTTAAAGGAGCACCTATTCCACTTGCCAAATCTCGCATAACCTCACAACGTAGGTTCATGCATACGCAATAAATAATCGGGTTTGCGGGTTTTAATGTTTAAACTTATCAGACAGGGAATCAGAGCATTACCCTGGGCTGATTTAATAACGGTCATCGATTTTACTGATTAGTAGTGGACAATGTAGGTTTTCACGTTTACTTTTAAATGTATTGACTTTGGCTGAGCTTGTACCAAAGACAGGGACAGCATCGACATAAATGATATAGAACCCAACTGGCCGAACTACAAAGATACGCTGGGAGTTCAAAGATTTAAAAATTTCTACTCCTGGGGATACACTTTTCACTGATGGTCCGAGTGTGGTAGCAAACTAAAAATGTTTGATCGGTAACTGAATTCGGATGTGAAATTTCTGAGCTTCAGACTTAGTTTTATAAAGCAATTGGTACACGGTATTTTGCATTCGAGTATGTCGTTTCTTTCGCGGATGTGAGTCCAGCTGAACCCTAGTTTTTCTATTTTTACGTCCTTTCTAAACTTTATTACTTCATGTGCGTTATCCACGTTATTAATAATGAATGGTTGGCGAATACCAGGCTATTGATTGTGAAATGGATATTATTTTTAATACAACAAAACAGCTTGTTATGTTAACTAACCGGCATCTGTTTATATATTTCATCTTACAATGCTGGCGTCCGTCTTCTGTAATACAGAATTCAATTGTGTCAGATCTACTCATTTGCCCCACTTGATTTTGTGGTGCTGGGTTATCGACTATCTTTCCAGCTAAACCGTTAACTTCGGCAGAAGAACTTACACTATGAAGTAATGGTATTCCAACAATATGCAAATGGAATTTCTTGTTTATTCTGTCGGTAAAACGATAGATTAGAATCACTAACGCACCAACTTGTATGTCGCTTGCAACTGCATAATTTAGGGGGAAATTGCCCTAATTGCAAATGTTCTGTACCCAAATTTAAGTTAACAGTTAATACTTTGCTACTGTCGCAAGCTACAACGCGTTATTGTAGTAAGGCTCCCGACTGTATAAATAACTGCGGACAGTTAGTGGTATGAAAAAAACTCGAATATTTCGCAAGAAGTGTCATTTAAAGTCTGGTGTAATTCGTCTGTATGCAATCAACGGAAGTCGCTGTCCAACATTTTCGCTGACTATCAGTTCACAACAAACAACATTTGTAGACATTATACTTAAGCACAAAGGTGACTTGGCCCCGTCAAAGGATCAGTCCAATATTCATAACGAGACCTTTTCGAAAGACCACGGTTGATCACAAAACCTGTAGGATTTTGAACACAATCATTCACATCATCTGTTTGGTCACTGGGGTAAATTTGCCTGATGCCTTACCTAAACAATCTGTGCCACAAGACTTATGTTTATATTTGACAGGAATAAACAAATTTCTGACTGGCCACAATGGTAGGGGTCTTTACCTTTGGTGGAATGATGGTGCACTTTACTATTTGGATTGATTGACTAAATGTCGTGCTATAATTTGGGCATTGCACCGTTGTAGATAGGATGAATGCACCCGCGGAACGACTGTGCACATACAGGTAAGGTATGACCAAGGTAATTTGCTTCACGTGTGTTCTAGTCCGTGTGTTTAATCGAAACGAATGATAGATGGTGTTTATGTTAAATAAATGAATTTTTGGGAAGAGTGATGCACAAGAATAGTCTGATCGCTAATCATCAAAAATAAATTCATCAGCGTTTTGCGAATCCATATTGTTATACGCTACTCACATTGATAAACTTCAAGCTACCGATAACCTTCTGAATAGGTGAAACTAATACCAAGTTCTATAATAAAAGTTTACTCTAAGGTTTTCAGTATATCATTCTGTTTTTTGGAAATAATTTTTCAATTGTAAGACGTTTGCAACTACAGTAATATCGCACACATTCAATAACCTAAATTTATTTGGAACAGTTTACGTTCTTCTTCCTAAATATTTTCATACAATTGTCCGAATGTTTCAAATTTTACATACCTAGACGGCCACAGGGTGTATAACTTGAGTTTGAAATAGTACTATTGAACTACACGTTTATTCGCTGTCTCAGCAATTTATGTTTATCTGATCTTTCTGTGTAAGCCGTACGATATCGGGTAAAGTTTTTTCTGTCTTGATTAAATGACGAAAATATTCAGCTGAGTTAATTTGTACTGGAAAGGCCGATTTTGTCCCACTCAAACCGTTCGTTTACAATTGACGCCATACAAAATAAAGTGTCACTATGTGCTCTTATATTCGTATTAACAGACTAGATATAGACTTCGTGAATCTCGATAAAACAGCCGCACGCTTGCTTGTTTAAGTGACTGAACCGGAATACAATTAGTCTTGCCGTGGTCAGCATTAGCGTTCAACATACATTGTTGTTTCTTGGTATGTATTCTCTGCATATGCGTTGAATAGTTAGTGTAAAGATATTTGACATTTTTACCTAAACAGTGAAACAGCTTAGTGAATACTTGACTATTTTCTGTTTTACCGTAGTCACAATTAGTCTGTAGGTTTTACTTGTAGTCAGCAAACACAAAATCAAACGCGGACTTAGCAATACTCAGTTCACTATATACAACTGACTGCAGGTTGATATTGCTATTAGAAAAACATCTAAGTTTAAAATACACCCGCTGAAATATATCGCGCCGTGAAGATAGTTTAAGAAACTACGGATACGTTTCCGCTGTTTGTATTAATCTGTTTTCTTAGATTATATCTAATACTTGTCTATTTCAATTACATCATCACAACACATCGGAATACAAACTGATTTTTTCTTGAATATGTCAAAAATTCCTCAATCTCCCAGTTTCAAGCTACGCCAGTAATGTTCATCAAACTACGCTACACATATAAAGATCCTAGTAAACACAGTCTGACTGAGCATCTTAATAAATTTCATGTGATGAGCTTATGCACACTGTTATTGTCCCTTCTATTGAAATTTACACGACTCACCTTAATAAAATGTAAGCATAAATTTAAATCGAAAGTTTGGACGAACTCACAAGTGAGACCTAGCAACTAGTGAGCGCCAAGCTGGTCTGTTGAAAACAAACACCCAGCTTCTGTTGAGAGACCAGTAGGGAGCATACCACCGTCAAAAGTTTTCAGGAGAGAAATCTCAGGTTCAGGTTTTTCTTCTACTATGATTCGGTTGAACACTTAAACCTAATCTGAAGGCGTTGATCGATTACAAGTTGCATATATTTTCCAATAACCTGAAGAGGCGATGGTTTGCTCGTTTTTTCGTACGTGTTCTAAGTTGCATCGAAAACGACGAACACCACTAGCATAACAACTGAGAAAACTAATATCAGTTGTACAAACGTCTGATAAAAGTTCTGAGAGTAATTTTCACTAAGATTTCCATTAGATGCATCAGTCGGATGAAAATATTTATTAACAGTGAAAGAATGACGTATCCGATGTCCGGAATACTATTTCCGACCCACTTGTTAAAATTGATCAACTGGCCGCAAATCACTGAGCAACGTTACCCAGAGCGCACTATTAAATTTTTAAATGCTCTTACATTTTAACTCACCTTGTTATCATGCATTCTTCAAAAGTAACCACACTTCAATTGACTTCCTTCTATGTTATTGTCATTTCAAATGGATGTATTAAATGAAGTACAAAAGTGACTATTCTCATGTCTACCTCAACGCCGTTTCATGCAGTACTTCCACAATTATGCAGTATACTCAGAAGAGTATTTGACGTAACTTTGTTTAATCGCTGGATGACATTTGATGATTCTATCGTTATTAGGTGAACAGAAGCAAAGTTGTGAAAGACGACGCGATAAGATAAGCCAATTTGGTGGCAAACGCAAACAGAAGCAGCATCTAACACAAGAAAAGTCATAAACATGTAGCAGTATGCTTGAGAGGCGGATGAATTGGTACTTCTGGTTGCAAACGTTTTCTTCAGCTCAATTGCAAGGTCCATCGCAACCACATCTCGACTGTAACGAATCTCATCAACTCATGGTTTGTTTACTTGAAATTCAGTTTCTTGAAAGCAACCTCGAAGTATATGTTTGTGATAGAAATTCTTTCACCTAAAAACGTGCGATCTCTTCAAACACGTTTTCTGAAGATGTTTCGCTAAAAACGAAATGAACTTCAGCGATAATGGTGAAACTAGTCATGGAGTATGAATACATATACGTAATTAATTGTCAGTGCAAAGGGAGTAGATGACAGCGTAGTGGACTGAGAAACAAATTTCACATGTTACCCTAATTACCGTGTCAGATTACTATATTTCACAATATATAGTAGTTGTACTTTATATACCGCAAACATTGCTTCTATCACATCAGTTTGATTACACTCCATCCAGCATCAACATATTCATACATTATTTCGATATTCACGCAAAACGATTTTTAACAGCTAACATAAAAAAGTAAGAAAACACGGACCGTTCGGCTGAAATTTTTACAGTTTATTGATTATCACCTCAATAGAAGGAGCTTCAAAATAAGGTAGAATTTTACCAAAATGCTTCATCGATTCAATTCGAAAAAGTTAGATGAAATACACAATTTTTAGTTTGCATTGTTTGGATCATTGTCTGTAACTTTAGTGACCGAGTGTCTATTATCATTATCCTAAAAATCCAGATTTTTGTCTATGTGTGATATGTTACGCCCCAGTTCCTTCTTTATCAGTAGACATAATAGAAATACAATTGGTCGTCGTCGTACAATGCTAAATGCAAGCTGTATAACATTTTTCCGTTGCTGCTAAACTTTTGGCCCAAATTTTTACTATATATTTACGAGTAATGTCCGTCATTTGACGTGTGACATATACGTTGGCTGAATGAACTTTTGACATATATTGTTAGTCGTTTGACAATTTATAATCTGATATTGACACAAAGTCGATCGTCATTCACCCATCACTTGAGTTGACAACAGCATTTGCCAGTCTAAGTCTTCTAGACTGTAGGTCAGTGAGTATGCATACGTATATATGCGAGCATATGAGCACAAGTGCGCGTTTATATGTATATACTGTCGTTGTCAGTCAGTACACACGTTGGTCTTCTGGAGACAGAGTTGTCTATCAGTAAATTCAGACACCCGTGGAAACTTTCTGTTCTTTGTTGACTATATATCAGTCTGGCATACCCGTTTAATGTGTAGTCCTTCCTTTGCGTGAGTATGGAATGAGGCTTGCGTCATATTGACTTCGACATATTCAAGTAATTTGACCCAGATGTGTTAAAATGGTAGATCATCCGGAATGAGCACATACCAATTGTCAAACAGTGTACTGTCAGAAAAACACCAACTAACCGACCACTTATGTTTGTTGAGTGTCAAGAGCACTCCTTGTCTGTTGGTCATTCAGTGTATGCATAACAATTAATTGCGCTGAATATGCTGTAGCAGAATGAAAAGATCAATCTGTGTTGGCCTGCCGATCTATTAAAACTTTTTCAGCAAAACAGACTGTTGTAAGCACTGCTTCAAAAAGCAGACGGTACTATTGACTGACACCTTAAAGTACTTTGATGGGGGTGATTGGGTTCTTGGTTTTATCAAGCTTCAATACACATTACGTATGCAAGATTGATTTTATCTCTAGTGTGTGACAAACTATTGCCGCGATGACATATTGTAATGAATTAATTATTGTCTACCTGCATACAGTTGTTCGTCTAATTGAAATAAGAATTTATTTGACGCAAATTTGTCAGCTATTCTCAAAGAATGCGAAAGTTTACTCTGTGACAAACTGTCTGTGTTTGTCAACGAAGCCAACCGTAAAACGGTTCCTTTTACACCAATCTTAGGTAAACACAACTTTTCGCAGTTTACAAGTTAGGGATCAGAAACTGAGATAGACAAATATTTCGGTGACATTTTTTAAAGCCGCTTTGTTTGTTTAATTCAAAAATGAGAGTGAACATAGACAAACTTTAGTGTTGACCAGCCACGTTAGTGAAAACTGCTGAAAAGCTTGATAAGCACCCAGTTATCGATTTTGTAGCCCAATGATCATAACAAATGGAAACCTTCAACGTTATGCCTATAATGCATAAGATAGCTTAGTTTCATGCTTTATAAGCTAGCACGTTTGAAATAATTCTTCCAAACCCAGTTAGTTTAGCAAAAACCTGACTCATGTCGACCACTTTCTGGAAATCATCCAGATAAGCCGAAGTTGTATATTTATGATTGATGTTACGATATGGTACTAATTCAAACTATCTGAAGCTCACTACTTTGAAAATATGGGAATTTTAAGGTTCACAAAACTTCAGTTCTCTGATTGTATCCAGTGTGTTTGTGAAAAGCGAAGGCTGTAAACAGCTATTTTCAACTATTCCGAATAGACTAAAACTCATTCGACTAATCTGAAGATTCGTGCATTTGCATCTTCTCTTCTAACTCAATAAGGATCGCCGTTGAAAATGAGAGGTTCTAAGCGATCCAAAAAAGGTGTTGACTTTTATTTAAAGTTATACACATACAATTAGTTTTTTCTCAATATTGTCTACGATCGATAAGTAATTTGAATGCTTAACGACAAAGTTGCATGTGAATCAGTTTTTGTAATCAAGTTAGCGCTACCCTGGGAAACAGTGTTATTTTTAATCTATTCGGAGGCGAAGATAATCAATTCAGCGCCAATGAGAATAATTTCGACCTCGACGAACGTTGCCTACTTGTGATGTGTACCTTCCAGCCGATCGTCTTTGGATCCTTCTGACGATCATCGTTGGCCCTTAGCCGGGAGGAAACATGATACAGATTTGTGAAGTCTTATTTACAAGTGTTTTGCGGATTTGCTAAAGCCAAAAATGTTGTGTCGACCTGACCACGTACGATTAACTGATAGAAGATTTTTATCAGACGAGTTATTCGGGGGTAGCCTCGACTTACATCTCCATAGGATTTAAGACAGAGTACTGTGATTTCTAAGAACCTTATTAGTTGGTATGCTGCTGAGCTGAATGTGGCAGGGCTAACCTAGTCACAGTTGAAACATTGCAATAAATTTACACAGAAAATATGTATGACGATAATCGGACCTGGATGTTTTACTGGGGTGCCGTGAGCAGACCTCATCCAACACAGTTTTTACTGACTAATTAATGTGAAATTTGTGTTCACAATAAATGATACTGAACTTAGTGTAGAATTTATCACCTATTCTTCAACTGACTATGATGATCTGTCAGAGGTTTGACGGATTACAAATTATCAAAATTTCAAAAGTTAAATGTTTCTATCCGTAATTCGCAAAAGAAGACATTATATGAGCAGCGTGATACTTTGAGGCACAATACAACCGCTTATGGCTTGAGTCTCTAGCCTTATCTGATTACGTAAATCGTAAGCCATTTCTCATCAACCAACATGAAACTCTTTATTACATTATTCCTCAATAAGGACAGTGTACAGTTTTACTAACATCCCCGAATATCCGGACAGAGAGGATTGACATAATAAACCAATCATGAAAGAGGGGAAGAAAACATCTCAATTGATTGATTTATGCGGTTTCAAAAGTTTTTCTAATTTACATGGTTTCTGTTAGTAATGTAACTGCTGAATTGTACGATTTCGTGAAACCGATGGTGTAGTACAATCAGGCTGCCTCTAAGTATCACAACCTATGGATTATCTGATGAGTTGTTGGGCACGGTTTGAGAACTTTGGTTGGAAATATTGGCGGGTGAGTTGCTGAAACCTTGTTAGTCTAGAGGAAAAGATATAACTCAGACTGACTGCTTGCTCCGCCTTCGGATTTAAGAGGTGGTAATCGTGAGACGATTTATCGGTCTACTATCTAGAAGGAGAAATGACATGATTTTGTTTTTGAGCCCTAGAACAGCAAACCAAAAAAAGTAACTATTCGCTGCTGCGTCACAACATGAGGTGCGATGTAGTTGTTCAGCCAATGCAGCACTCCGCGGGTGAGCGCACGGCGTACACACACGTCAGAAGCAGATGGTCACGGGAAATTGTTGTGGTCAGATATTTCGTCTTGCGAACATAAGGAATAGGGCTAATAAACAGGATATTATCTTTTTATCATAAGTTAAAATGGCACAGTGGACTTTTTAAAGCTTACTGCAAAACATGTACGAGCAAATTAAAAAATGAAGATGTTGATAGCCACTTAAAACCAACTGCAAGGCGATTGCGAATGCACAAGTTTTTGTTAGTATACTGTTTAACCACTTCGGATAAACCTCTTGGATGGGAACAGATGAACGTATTCTGCCATGTGAATAAACAGGCTCACGGGAACAGTTAAACTGGTGTGCAAACAAGATGAATGCACGCGAATGAGCTATAAGTTCCTTAGCTGTAGAATAATAACCAGGTTACATATGAATATTATCCACAACCGCATACTCATGGTGATTTTACCATTTGTTACATCAGCCAAGGTGTTACCTTCTACTTTGATGATGTATGCGATTTTATCTCTATAAAATCAGTCTCCACCGTCACATTCGAAACCCAAACTAGCCAGTTTACACGGTCTACCCATTCGAAAGCGTCCGCTTCCCAAATACTTTGTCCTAGGAGGAAACTTTTAAAACTCCCAAATCAGGCAACGTGAGACGCTTCTCAAGATTTAATGACGCCCACTTGCAGGTTACGTATTCTTCGCCGATTTTATTTATTTGGACGACAAAGTACAAACACACGCGCCATCAATTCCCCATTTGCTGAATTATAAAAGCGGTGGAATTTTCCATTTACTCTGAAGACCATGGTGGAAACTTTACGATGTCCTCCTTTCTACAACAGACTAATGTTCGGCAGGGCAGAAATTTTTATTTCGGTTCGAATGATTGAGACAAATGCGGTAACTGTAAACTCAGTAACAACACAATTAACGGAAAAGAATGATTACACATGAGTAGTTGACCACAACCATGTGCCATTGCGTTAATCTTATCGAGTAACTGAGAATGTAAAACATCCGAAACTCTGTTATTTTCTTTCACTAACGGCTGATTTGAAAATCTAAGTTAGGTTGAAGCTACCGACCATAACTGAACATTGTTGAATTTACCTGTTGAGACCAGAAAATTCAAAGACCATGCAAACTCAATAACGGTGCACATTTATTCTCACCCGCTGAACTATGATAAGCATTCTACTTCAAAGAGAAGCACCATACCCGAGTTTCGTTTTCTTTTGCGAACGTCAGTGGTGCATATTCTTTCCACAGCTGGGAATCGAACACAAGGTACACTTTCACGTGGCAAATATGCTCGACACTGATTCGTTCACTAATGTTTCATGTTACGTCTGAGTATATTATGTAGATTATACAATATTCAAACACCCAGTCGTAATCTCCTATGAGTAACATTGATGTGGTCTGACTGTTTTCGGAAAAAAAACAAATAAAATATCTTGTTGGCCCCAGTCAAAGAATATGATTATTCCCTCATGTGTTTTATGATGAAATGGGATAGCTGGTAACTGCTAGAATAAGCATTAGGAAACTTAAGAAGGCCGTTTCTAAAATACGACATCTTGTTATAAAACGTGTAGCAGGCATGCTTCACTGGGCTTTAAACAACGGTTGATTATTAATGGCGGTGCACGTTGTGGAGTAAGTTCACTCATTTTGAATGTCGCCATTATTAACATAAACCCATAACCTGATGTTTAGAACGTTCAGCCTGAGAACACTTCCAAATGCATCCACTAATAGCTTCGGTAGGAAGGGTTGCATTATGACAATCCAGATCAAGCAAACGTGGACGTTGAACGAATGTCGATAGTTATCCGTGTGTCATACTCGACAATACAGCTTCAACAAACTTCCAAGAGTACATATTTGAGAACTCATTACGGCTCATGGAGAGATGTCTTGCGTAGGACTGGCCTAGTTTATGACACTTGTCGTGATGCTCATGGATGAGGATATAAAAATTGTGCAGTTAGTTTCACAAGCACCAATTAACGAGATGAATGACATCGGATCTGCTTGAGATAACAAGCCAAAATAAGGGAGGCAGTTTGGGCGACTTTGACAGAGCTACGGTGCTGACTGATGTGGCGCGCTGCTTTTTTTTCACAGATGATTCGACTGAGGCCTAGTTGTCAACGATTTGGTTAATATAACTTATGGAGTCATCTAAAGACCTATTCGGCTACCCCATTCTTCGAAGAGTGCCAGTAAATAAGCAAACAAGCGAAAGCATTTCTGTGTGAGGCAAACATTCGAAATCAGCACAGTTCACCATAAAATTTGAAGCATCTACTACGGCCTGCGAACAGGAATTAGGAAAGTTCAATCGGGAATGATCGTCATTCATTCCGAAATCAATTTCAGGACAGCCGATTGTATGAACTTGGTAAGGATTATCGAGTGCTTTCAACTTGAAGATGACTGAGTTCATATTTGGTAGGATTTGTAAAACATATTTAACGGCTTACTGTTGTACAGCCTGAATACAAACCGAGATGGTGGATCGATAGAACTGAATGGTGCTGGTAAGTTACACTGACTGAGTAACCAGATCAACGATGCATCGCCCTATTCCAAACGACCTGAATGGTATAAAACCGTGTGACACATCTACTACATTGACAGGAGACTGCCATGTCACTAGACGGAATCTTACAATTTATTGAGAAAAGATATGGTTTTGATGCATTAACGTCTAACAGTCGTAGCGACAGAATATCCATCCTGTTACGAACGAATATTCTGTGATCCCCAAGTTAACTCTGATGGAACGTATAGGAATTCAGAAGCATGGCAATTCCTCCAGCTCCTGTCGTTTAAGACGGCGGAATTACTGAATTTCATTACCTACCCACATTGTGTCGGTATAAATAAAATTACAGTTTTGCGTGCAGTATTTAAGTTTTTGGCATGCGCAATCGTGTGCCAACTTTCAGAGCGATCGAAGCCTCGCCACAAAGCATTTCAATAGAACATTAGATAATATGGACGATAAAGAAGTCTGACGCAAATATTAGGTCACTGGATAAGATAGAACAGCATTTCACCTCGACAGAAAAATGTACATTTTACGCCGTAATTACGTTTAAGTATTCACCACGACTAACAAAAGCCACGTTCTTTGTAAAACTCACGAATTGTGTTAATCCCCTGTTTTCACTAAAGCTTAGGCATTAGTAAGTTCAACTGACCAGTCCTGAACGAGACATTAGTTCACTGTTCCGTACATTAGACGCTGCTATTAAGATGTAGAAGGCCGCTTGATCAATACTTTAAGAGCAAAATGTTTGGAAAGAATTCACTACGCCAGTAGAATGAAATCGGCGGAGTCATGTGTGATACTTTTAAAAAGCATTGTTTATACCGAAGATTTCGATGCGCCGGTATTTTATTAGAAGAACCCTGGACGAAAACCGTCAATATTTTGGTTAATAGCAGACGGTCCTCTAGCTGTTTGACGGATTATCTGTATGTAACACTTGCACAGTTACACGAGATAACGATTTTGATGTTTGGTAATTTAGCGAAACTGAAATTCATCATCAGTGAATCGTACGTTTACATCACTCGTGGTGAACGATAAGAACATTTACTTAAGCAGTCTATGCAGACCAGTATTGCGTGTTAACGTTGAAGAAATACTTTTACCAGCGAAAAAAATCGCATATCTGACCTTGTTGTATCATTCAACATGACGACTATTTTGTGATTAGAGGCAAACGGTTACCAAACACAAAATTATTAAACCGGATGTTAAGATGCCGTGTTTGCTTCCTAGAAAAATACGATGTATTTTAACATCTGAAAATACACCTTATTTGAAGGTTCAAAGAGGTAGAGTTATTGAACTCTTAACTATACTTAACTTTACCCCTGGTCAACCAGCGTCACATTAAAAAAAACACAAGTGTGTGGTTGTCAATATTACGTTCTGAAATGCAGACTTTTTCCAACTCAGTTGTACCGAACGATTAGAATCGCGTCTAACGTTGGTGGCGGTCTCACGCAATGTTGTACAAAGCAAAAAGAATATTCCGTAGACCATCATCGAACACGTACACGGCAATGGCTACAATGAAATGAATCACAGTTATTCAGATCAGACGTTGTGTATACAATTACGTCATGATAATAAAGTACTGAGTAAAAATCAGTTTCAATTAAAACGTTAAATAAACGTATGTTAAAAGATCTCATTCCACAAAAAAATCAAACTGAGTGACCAGCGTGATGTAGTTGGTAAAACATAGCATATTAGATCAGAGTATACGCACGCAACTTTCCGTTACGCGGTCAAACCTCAATTTTACAAACGCTTGTCTTCTGCAGCAAACGCTCTTTTGAAATCTCATCATGTGGAAAGTACGTTTTGGGATTAAATATAAGTTGTGAACATGAAGGCTGTATTGAAACATACCGTAATTGAATCAGTATGGAAAAACAAGTTGTCATTACTGTGTAATCATACATATTTAATTGCGTAAAAATCCCCAACGTAGTCATGAAAAATACAGTGTAGTGTGTATACTCATTTACTTGTTCCTGTGGAACCAGTTATGTTGGCCGCACGACCAGACGCCTATCTGAACGGGTCCGGGAACACCACTCAGCTTGGCTCAACAGTGGAATAACGAAATCGGTCAACAGCGCCATACTATCGCACCTGGTGGATTCCAACCATTATGTTAATGTGACGGATGCATTTCGCCCTATCTACCTAGTTGAGGTAACCCAGTCGAGAGCGATGGGGCATAGGATTCTGTCCACAGCAGGAGCTATTGGAATTCGTCGGGTTGACTCACCCCGTACGTCCAGAAACGTTTGCTTTAGACTTTGGATCTGCCTTGGCCATCCCCACCCTGTTAGCCTGTCAAGAACCACTGTTCAAGTGGGTACTTGATGCAGTATGACATTCAGTTGACTGACTTCATAAACCACCCGTCCATGTTTACCCCCTTCATGATCCCCTTGTAAAATGTGATATTTAATTGCATTTGATCAATATGTGAGACCAAACGGGGTGCAAGTTATCAACAGTTAGTTTTGCCGGACACCGGCGAGTGCAAATGGTCTTTCCAAAACAATACTTTGATTACAATTGATGTCTCAGGTTTGACTTACTGAACCATACTTGCAGTACACTGTGCTTTACAGACTCCCGTCTTTTACAGTTGCTAATAAAAGTTTTGAAAATCTGCTGTTACCAGGCATCCTTGTTTCATGATCCTCTTTTTGCGAAGTCGACCGTACAAAATCATACAACTCAGATTAATAGTGGTTCAACCAATCGCATATTATAGATATTCAATGCAATTTCAGCAAGACAAACATACTGACCAAGACTCATTCACATTTACACACAGTTGTCATCTCAAAATCTCATTATCAGCGTCCAGTACATGGTTCAGTTCGTTTTGTTTGTGACTTACCTCCTATTTCAATTTGTTTTCTTTCTGTCAATGTGGTACCATGTCTGATCAACACCAGGTGATGTCTTTTTGACCGTCTTATCTCCCATGTTATCTATCACTTCATTTCAGTTGGAATGACAAGTGAACTTGGCAAATAGATTGCTATTTTTGTCAACGAACGTCAGAAGGTATCTTTGAATAACTGATCAATGACAATAAGCAATATATCGTAGCAATACCAACTGAGAAGCGTATTCAGTCGAACAGTTACCTTATACTACACTCGAAGTAATGTGCTGAACACATAATACATATTGAGGACCAATTCAGCTGTATCCGGTGCAATTTTGTAGCATTTTAAAAATTAAATTTCAACCAAATGCATTGAAACAAAAAAGCGCTTTTTCTACTTGTACGGCAGTACATTCATAATCCATCGGCCATTGACTGAAATCGATATTTTTTCTTAACATGCCTCAACTGCAGCAACATTTTTATGCATGACAAACTGTCCGTTGAACCGATAGCGTTGTATTTAAAAACAATGCACTCAAATGCGAAACAGGGTTATAACCGTTGTGATTCATGGCATTTATGGAAGTCTCCCCGTGACTGTAGCTTCTGATTGGCCATCAGTGCAAATATCGATGGCTGAGGTTTTTAAGAGTGTTGTTTGTCGCACAACGAATACATCCGTAGAATAATTTACAAGGTAAACTAGACGAATCATATGCATTCCGGTTGACAAAATTGCAAGTATTGACACAATGGAAGTCCGCATGTTCAGTTAGCTCTGTGCTTCGAATATATATACCTATGCGTTTAATAGACCATATTCCGTGGATTACCACAACCTGATGAAATAGAAATGTTAGAATGCTCCAAAATGCTGGCGGAAGTAAACACCAAAACCTACGCTCATTGAGTGTTTGGCTCCTGTACGAGGATTCCATGTGAGTCTGTCGAAAAGATTATTTAAGTTTTGTGCTCAGAACGAAAAATGTGCTACTCATACCAGTGCAGATCACCAGCTACTCATCAGTAATCAACCCATTTGCTTGCCGGGTCCAATGTGATCAACAAGACAATCCTGACCCAGAGGTTTCGAACTAGAAGTTATTCACTCGAGTTATTACGAGAAACAACTGTATTAGCTAGGTTTATTTCTCCCTCAAAGCGCAAGACGAGGCTTAGGTTCCTGCGAGAGTGATGAGTACCAGAGAGTGCAATTTCACTACGCAGTGTATTCTACTAACGTACTGTCGTGTGACAACATAAAGAACATAATGCTGCAATCAAGTTTACTGAAATTTCGTTGACATATTTGTGTGGGACATCGAACAGTTATCACGTACGTCTCATATCTAGTATAAATCATTTAGACAATTTTTGGGGTATCTTTGCGCAAATACGGATTTGTCCTATAGACGGAATTGTGAAATCTATTTGAAAAACATCAGCAAAGATGCCAGGTATGGTACTTTTCATAAATTTATATCCTGGTTTGTTTAGTTTTCAATGAAGTCAATAGCCTATCGACATATATTTATGTCACAGTTTTGGAAGGCATTGGGAACATCAACCCAGGGTAGTTAGCTATTGATTATATCTGAACCAACAAGGACAGTTGAAGTAATATTGATGCACACAATAATTTCCTCGACAAAATTGCTTGCTGGATAGAGATTATATATCTTCTTTACTTAAAAGTGATGTTCAAGTTACAGCCACCAATCAGCTGTCCGTAAAATATGTAACCGTACTTAAACCCATACTTTTCAAAAAGTGATGAATACAGTTCAATTCCTTTCGCGCTTTCAGACAAATAAGTCAAATTTTCATTACATGCATAAATATTGGTTGCTTCAGTGTCTCCTGTCTAACTCGACTATCGGGAGTCACCAGCTGGTTATTGATTTCGGGTTTCACTATGGAAGTTACTAGGTCAGAGGAACAGTTTGTCATCAGGCTGCTTTTTTCAGTTGATTGAGCTGTTGTGTTTAATGTTACTCAGGACACAAATCCGTTAGGGGCCACTTATGATATCAGCCTCTAAAATATAGGATCAGCCAAGATTTTTGAAGTGGCATCTTTGTGTTCTATGCGTAACATATTTCAGTGTAATGATTGCTTGTGTGAGTTCTATATGAAAGATTGTTATTGGTAACACGTCAACTACAGTTCAGAGTAAAGTACCAATATAGGCTTGCTATGTAGATTATAAGGCATAAATTGGAATCAGTTTGGCTCAAAAGGTCTTATTCTTCCAAGCATCTTAAATGTGATTAAGAAAAAATGATTTATTTTGTACTAAAACGACCGGTATTATCAACCGTTTTGTCGTTGACGGTGTGCTCTTTGCCGATTAGTAAATTATGGTTTAATCAGAGAGTAAAAATTCCAACCTAATCCCTTTGTTGCGCTACACAGTGTCCTATGGAAAAAATCGTCAACTGAGAACGGATATTGGGGTAAGCCGTTCGTGCTAGAAATGTTCTTAGGTGGAGCGTTCTACTAATCTTATAAGTCCATTTTAGCGACACACACCTTAATGGAGATAAAGGATATGATTTGACTATAGAGCGATCAAGATTAGACAGTGACAACGCATTTATCAAGTTTTCTGCTTGTCTACTACAGTCGACTGTCGATATTATCTAACTGTCTATTGAGTTCTTCAATGCTGTTTATGTCTAGCTGCCGTGATTTTTTTGTATTTGAGTAGATTATGTGTTATTCCTTTATGTTTGCATGCATTTGCACACTCACACACAAACACAATTCACACATACTATACGAACACACATATGGGCACAGGTAAACAAGCAGTAGAGTTGCGTGCGAGCATAGTCAAACCGGAAACGTTTTACTCTTCGACCTATCCACTGGGAAGTGGAAATTCAATTGCATTTGGTGTACAGCAAGATGTAGAACACGTGAAAGCCATTTACATCAGCTGTTGTAGTTAGAATGTACGAGCGGTGCTCGCATTCCCTGCCTATGAATATATGACTAAAATGGCCTTGCAGAATGATTAACTGATGAGCCTCGGTGCACTTGACTTTACATTTCTGAACTAACGTTGCTGTCTTGTTGACGTGATGCAAAAACAATCCAATGAAGGGCGACAATTCTTGTCAATCGACAAATCGACCCAAACTGTTTACCAAGGTTGACATTATAGTTGACCAGAATAGAATTTTAAATGCGCACCTTTACGAAATAAAGCTGGGGTTAGATTTGAAGTTTACTTGAATGCTACGGCTTATGACTGAGTGATTCAGTCTTCATGTTGAAGATCTACCACTTCTCTGCCAGCATCAGTTTTAACAAAATTCCGGACCAGAAAGTACGATATACACAATTCCACATTTGTAGGTCTGTGTAGTGTTGTACTCGTTAGTTACCCCATGAGTTAAAGCGGTATACAGGATTGTAGGCTGTTATCAACACAGTAAAACACTTCGAGTCGGATGAGTTGCACAACTTTCCTATGTAGCCCTGTGAATTGCTTACACCTTGTCGGTCTGATAGATCTCGTCTACCCTTAAGGCTGCCGTTGCCACTGGGGGCAATATTTTGTAATTGTGACCTTTAAACGACCATTCGTTAACCCTACTCATCCCTTGTTGAAGCAGCCGTGTAAATAAAGCTTGAACTCTCTTCGACCTGCGACCGAACTAAACCTGTGAACATCGTTTTACGAAAGTAAGATTGGAATAGTTACTAGCGGAATGGCAAGCGCAATGTTAGTCCCAACGTACTCATTAGTAATATGTTCCTAAGCACCGTTTGTGGCCACACATTAAAAGTGTAAGAACACAGCATCTGATGAATACTTTCGACCGGTTTAGTGTGAACGGTGTTTAAAGTAAAAACTTTGTGTTACAAACAGAAGCTTTTGTTAGCTTGGTAAATGATCTTGAAACCATTGCTTACAAACCGGAAAAAATGTAGTTGTCATTCGTCTCGTAAAACATAGGTTTCCATGACGGGTTATAGGCCAGTGTAACTGGGTTATCCCAAGTTAACCGTCTCTTGAAACCAGAGAAAGTCAAGAAATTCACATGACAGTAATGGTACATTTTCCGACACAATTACTGTGCACAAAACTACGAATTTCAACCCATTGTAGAGTATCTCTGCTTGCTGGGCATAAACGGGAAAGGGAACCGGTCAAGTTTGAAGATTGCTAGAGAAATTAATAAGGCATACCCGGCAACTGTTATTGTAGGTAGTTATTGTCCTGGATGTAAGAACAATCCATGCGTGAGCCACTCAGACCTATTTTCTCAGAATGTCTCCTTCTGGAAAAATGTCTTCATGAAGTTTACTTTTCCAATCAAGATATATTAAACTCGCACTGTTTGGGAGCGTAATATTACCGTCGAGTATTTGATTGTCTTAATTAAATCTGTGGAACTGGCTTCTGTACGCAAATGGTCAGCTGATTAGTGAGGGATACCCAGTTAGTTCCTTCCCTTTATAATGATATCAGACTAGCTTAATCTTATAGAAATGAGCTTCTAAAATTTAACAAAATTTTACCAGTCCACTCCGGAAATTTCACAGATATTTGTGCACTCATTAGGACTTCATCCAAAAGATGTAAAGGCGTGTTATACACGTTCTGTTGAGATTCAAAGAGAGTTACGTAATTGCTACTTAAACTGCCTACTAACTGACAAATGGGAACCGTAAACGCAATAATCTTTAATAGAAACAGAATCGTATTCATGCAGTAGGCAGATTTCATCGTAAAAACAATATGTAAAATAAATTATTTACATGCTTAACAAATCCACAAGCATTATCCAGGATAAATAACATTAATGTTGTCGCGAAGAACGGCAAAAGTTCTCAACCAACAGTTACGAAAAGCGCCCAAAAATGTACCTTTTCTGTCCAACATCTTTGACTAACGGTCAGGTTTTTATAGAAGTCGAGCTTCCAACTGTCCACGATAAATTTGAGGGTTAAGGTCAAGACATAACCACCAAAGTTCAGTTGCACACGATATGGGAAGTTCTAACCACATGTACACATACTGTGCATTGCAAGATGAATAACTGAAAACACGGGGGTAAACAAAGTCGCTAGAAGTTATGCATACGTATTTGTTCAAATTTTTAAACAGTCATGTGGTTTTGGCACAAATAGAAGGACATTCAGCTGAGAACTGTGTGCATAGACATTCATTCCAAAAGTCAATCAACCATTCCACAGCAATGCCAGAAAGAAGCACATTGATTAAATGTGCGAAGTAGAACTGACCAAAGAATCTGCAACAGTATTACTCCTGAGTTGTTTGAAAAAACTACACCTATTGACATGATTTGATAATGTCACTTTTGAGGAAACAGTGTGAAAAACAAAATGTTGAATCAGAGTCTTAAGAAAAACAGGATAGAAAAACAGCAACTCTACAGTGAAACTGACGGAGAGAAAGGCATGAAGGATTGACATGCTTAATGGTAATTCAGTGAAAAGGTTTAATGCCCAAATAAAGTCAGCCAGAAAATGCTTTGGAACAGAGGTCGCTGGTACAGACCGACCCCAGTTCAGATTAGAAGTAACTGCATTCCCAAGATATTTGTCTACTAATTGGAGCTCTAGGTAGCGATATGGCATATCTGCTGGTATTTTAAAACGTTATCAGTGCCAATTGTACTAGCGAAAGATTGCTCAAAAGGATGAGCCAGGACTCACAAAAGCGAAGTTGTGTCTGGGGAGTGAACGAATGTCATGGATATTGTTTTTAAATACCTCAGGATTGTAATAATTTTAAACAGGAGAAATCACTCGAAAACTATGTTGGTAAACTAAAGCATGTAGTGGTATTCTACGTGGACATTGTTTGCTGCTTGAAACGTGAAACTTAAATTAACGCACAACAGATTACGTCGCTGAGCATTCTGTACTATTATATCAATTTTGTTTGAAGGTTGAAATCGATAGCTTTTTCATGATCGGACTCACCTGAAATCATCCAATGACTGCACACAAACAGCTGTAAAGACGTTTGCGACCAATTAGTCCTAATGACCAAGGTGGAAGTAGCGTGAAGTGGGCACAGTACGTAAGTTAGAAAAAAACACCTCATCTCAGACTGAGTACCTTCTCCTCTTGAAGGAAAAAATCACAAGGTTCTAGTGTCGCTCATATTAAAGCTCACAAACGGTGCATTTCGTCGTCCAAACCGGAAGTTGCATTCGGGCCCCGTGACCATTTCGAAGGAAGAATTGACGGAATTGTTCTGTTCAATGTTTAATTTGAAACAATCTATATCCTCAGTCTTCAGTACATCAGTTAGCTCACGCTAAGTTGGCTGAACAAATGGAGTAGCTTCAACCTAACTTGGAAGTGTTGACCACGATTTCATGGACTTAAGTGAACAAAGCGACTACGCTTATACTCCTTTCAAAATGTTCGAGCGGTTTTAAAACTGTTCACACAAGCATTGTGGTTAACATGTCAGTCTCACAAACACGAGGTTGGAGTGCGAATTCCTGTCTGGACAAAAATATGAAATGCTGCTGAGTTCAAACGAGAGCGAAAGACTTGAGTCCACTGCCTCTTTTCGAATTTGGCCAACCAAGTGACTTACCTGGATGTGAAAGCTGTGAGTGAATGTGGGCAGCATCTAATTAGAAATAATCTGTATTTTTAGACTTGCAAAAATTATAACGAGTTTTCAACGATGGTATAAGAACCGGACGGCATATTGGGCAAACAGCTTATACATATCAGTAACCAACACACAATTCGACGTTCTGAGGAGACTCGACGATATTCGTAACCTAAACGAAGAGGCACCCGAGTTATTTTAATTTCATTCATAAATATTTTTAATTGACTACTGAATTATGCACGCTTGAAGTCCTTTTGCCACAAAACGTCCAACAATAACTGATACATGCTCAGGCAACAGACTGGCGACCTCGTGATAAGAGCAATATAAAATGCGCCCAGACATTTCGACATAAATTGCTGAAGTTACCTACAAATAACTTTTCAAGCCAGCACGTCAAATTTTTACAGCGAAGTACAAATGTCTCGTCAGTTTATGCTACCTCTTAATGAAATAGTTTGCTAGAGGACTGTCAAACAAACCACAATATATTGATTCCATGTAAGTTAGTGGACTTATACCTGAAGATTGTGTCGGTGGAAATACAATGCAGCTACAGACTTGGGGACCTTGAATAAACATAGACCTTGTCGATTGTGGAATAGTTCAGTTGAAAATCGTTTGACTAAGTGAATTTTACTGAGCATGTAATATTGAAGATTTTAACATCAGTCTGCGTCTTACGAAGTTCAACAGGCAACGCGAAGTGGCTTGTGTTTGTGTGTCATTAACAAGAAACAAGATTCATGGAGTCACATGTGTTATTTGACTTATCATTTCGAAGATTTTAACTTTATCAGCATACTACTTAGGTTAATCGGAATTAGCTAGTTTTTTGTGAGCCAGACAAACCTATTCGTGCTTTGTCAATTGAGGCTTATGCACGTCTGCAACATGTGCGCAATTTCAAGTTACGTCTGTTAGCCCTTATTCAAAAGAGGATTTGTTCGTGGTGGAAAAATTGCTCGAGGGTTTTCTATGTCGAATTTCCAAAATTGTACCACAGTGGGGCACAAATATATTTCATTTTACCAGACAACCTTTTTCTTTTAATGTGGTTTATCACACGATTCCACGTAAACAAATCGTGACCACTGACGAGCAATATAAGCTTACTGAGCGATTTCCTGTTTGGGCTGGTGTGGTTCTAAACACTTATTGATTTTCTTATTCACACAAAATAATTAAATATGATCAAAAGCAATAAAAAAAGCTTGTCAGAATGTTTTGTTGGATTAAATTACATAGACCCTTTGCAGACGGTCGTGTGGTTAGGGGTTTGATCAAAACATGATTTTCGCTCAGAGGTATATCAAGAAATTAGCATAGATTTTTCTGTTTAGACAAATCTCAGTTATTTCGCCAGTTCAGATGACGCGTTCACATGGATGCTCCGTCAGTTAGAATGTAATTTTTTGACATTTTTCAATCGACTACAAAAGTTTTCATGATGGCTTACAACCTCGCATTTTCAGGTTTACGAACGGGTTTATAGTTGCTTTCTTAATGATTTTCTGTACGTTAAAAGCTTGTTCACAAATAAGGGAGAACGCTGAAAGGTCCGTTGTCCGGCATTTTATATATTCTTGAAGGTTATAAGTGTACTCTAAGTATTCTTTCTCAGTGTCGACCGCTTGCATATTGACAACCTTTTGAGTAAACCTATTGTAGGAATAGTATGGAGTTTCAGAATAGCTTTAAATTTAGTCCCCTCCTAATTTGCAAATTATTCAGTCATCGCTTTCGCCAGAGCACTGCTGTTTATTGCTTATTCGATAGATAATACTATAATCAGTTCATCATAAATGATCCGAGTTCACCGGCATTAGAAATGGAGTATTCCGTACAAAACTAGCTCATTCTGTAAACTCATTTTCCAGTAGGCAAGCAGGTCAACGTGCATTGTATACTAACCAAAAATATACCGTAAACGTAGTTAACATCCTGTGGAGTGGGACTATGAACGCTAATTGACTCAAGTTGACAAACGGCTGCTCTGAATTTCTGTGAAAGAACACAATTACGTACAGTTTCAATTTCATTTTGCCTTCGCAGTTAACAACAAATAACTTAGTTCATGTTTATTTGGTTTGGTGGAAAGAAAACCAAACAGGAAACATCAAGCAAATACCACTGATTTGATTTTGTGATTCATACGCGGGGTCACCTGTGTTGAACAAACACAACTTTTGACAGCCATACACATACATGACGCGATCAAATACAAAGGCGTTATCGGGAGAATCATGCAAGTCTTTAATCCACTCGCAATATTTTTCCATAGAGTAATCTTTATGAACTAATCATAGACGATTCTGAGTTTCGTTGTGTATTCCATTCATTTAATTTCATCTGGAAAAAATTTATTTAATTGTAAACCTCTAGTCGTTTACACAACTATTTGATTTCCGGCAAAGAAAATCAGTTTAGCATAAAGAACGTTGTTTACTTTAATTAAGTTAGAAATTGTTTGCTGCGTTTTCAGTCAGATATAAGTAGGCTTTCATGTATTTGTATAACGTAGGCAGAGATTGAAGAAAGGTGATGTTAAAAATGGGGAAGTTCGTTTGGGCAGGCGACGAGTCAAAGTTTATTTTTTTATTCACGTTAGGAAAGAACATTATAAGTATATCCAAAAATAGTGCTGTATTTCATGAAACAGGTTCGTGATTTGTTAACAAACACTGTTATATGTGACTGTATTCACATGACTTGTAAAATACAGTAGATCTCAATCATAATGGTTGAGCAGCCCCAAAATAGATAACCAGCTCGTCTGTTGAAGTGCACGCTGAATCGCTGGTATCAGTAAACATGGTGTAATTCCAATGTGTACAACAAATGTAACGGAACATAGTTAAAGTAACAGGACCAGTCAACATAAGGACTCAAGTCAATTGTTTCCTGGACTTTTGATATCATATTAGGCTTCTAGTGGAATGAGCAAAATTGTGCTCTGCAGACTGCGTTATCTTGTTTCTTTCGAAGTCCGAACGGGTGATGCACCCTTTTGTCATAAATATTTACTATGGTTAACAAAGATGTACGATGCAATAATCTGCCCTATCGAGAAAGAAATTCATAGCAATATACAAGCAACTGTCTCATTTTGACTGCATGCTGACAAGGATGGTAGACCAGTGTGTTAGTGAAGAATATGGTTTTACTGCAATAGAAGCTGGAATAGAATTACTAAGTTATTCGGAGAAATCTGTATATACCATTGCCCCTTCGTTGTATAACGGTAGCACTAGCGATTACCTACACTGTCTACTTCCTACTGAATGAGGAAAGCTAAAGATCAATCTGGACGAATCGACTGATAACAGCTTATTTTGAATTTCCACTCCAGGTATAAGTTTCAGCTTGACAGCATGTTAAGTAAAATAACCATTCTAATATGTAGATCAGTAGGCTACACGTGTGAATAAAGTCAGGTTATCAAGGGTAAAATTATTAGCCAGTGATAATTTTACCGCCGGTAGACCTTTCACGAGACAAATATCCTATACGTTAATTATGTAAACAGCATCTACACTAGAATCTATACAGCTGTCTTCTTTCGCCGGGATAACTTACGGTCATTCAGTGTTTCTTGACAATTCAACAGACTGCGATTTGTATAAGTTGAACACTCAGAAATGACCGCGGCTACCGCATTCCTACAGACTTTTTCACTAGCTCCTTTAGCTTAACAAGTGAGAATTCTGCGATTTTGAGTCTGAGAAAAATTATTAGTTGGGTCGTCGAGTGGAGGTAACCGGAGAGTTACTGTATGTCCCCCGGAGGCAATCGGGCAACCTGATAATTACTCACAAGTGAAAGTGGTTGAGTGTTTACGCATGGTGATTCAGTCCTGCCTAATGTGAGGTCAATGGCGCAGTGATCAACATGATTGCCTCATGAAAGCTTGGCAGGAATTATATTCCTGGTCGTGAAGAGGATATGTAATACTGACGAGCTCTGACAAGAGCGAAACTCGGTTCTAGTGCTTCTTTTTATCAGGCCGTCTGGAAAATCTATGGCACTGTTATGGCTATGACAAATTTTGAGCGATGTATTCGTTGTATATTTCAAGAGTCATTAGGTGGGCAAAGGATGTTAGGGCGTTCTCCGATTTCAACAAAGAAATTCATCTATACTCCAAATATTCATAAAATCAGGGTAGCGTTTCCATTGTAATGTGGCGATGGTCTGTAATTTCTGTCACCAGGTTGGAACAGATATCTTATATGATTAATCAGATGAAACCAGTGTTGTTCGGAAATGATTCTTAATAAAAGCTTATCGTCACAAATGGCTTATACCTTAGCATCTAAAAGCCGACTGTAAAGCCGTTTACGTTGACACAATCAAACGTAAATAGAGTTCAAATCGATTGCTCACTTATGCGACCTGCCACGCATTGTGCGTATCGGGATTTAGTGAACTGTAATATACCTACATACAAATAATTAACACTTACCCAATAAGGCTTTTCGTGTTTTGTGTCGTGTGAACGAGGAACTGCTCAGATAACTTTTGTTACACACTCGTTTAGCAAACTTAGTGTACATGACAATATATTGTCCATCACTGAGTTAACCATACCCAGACTGTTGCTGTGCTTGACTAGTAAAACACTTGATCACATGATGAATAGAAGTGTGTGGTCCGTTGAAAGTTAATAAATGATGCGTCGCTATGGATAGATGTTCGCAGGTTTTGAGCAATTGTTTATGATCTATTGACCAACACTCAATGAAACTTTTGGTGGAAGACGCGCCATTATCAAAATGAATGAATGGGTTTTGAAAGTCCAAAGGATTTCTAATCCATTTGTGTACACCTCTTTGACTTGAACGAGGTTGGGTGAGTCACTTAAAAGTCAATGTGAGTTTAAGACGCGCTTATCTGTGAGTGGCGTTCCACTATATATCTTTATACTCACCGACATGTCATGTGGTTTTTGTGTACGTTAAATACCACGGAACACTTGTTTAATTTTAAGGAAACCTGTTTTCAATTTAGGTATCCGTCCACAACCAACACCTTCCTTTATTCTTATGCAACAGCTGAGTATTCTGATAAAAGAAGCAAAATTTTCAACCATCATGTTTTTAGTATTCGGTTGATAAAGCCAGATGACTTTTTTTCTCGTGAACTAAATGCTGGAATTACTTCAATGGTAACAACAGCTTATTCCACACGTTTCATTTGTGTACCTTTGAAAAACGAATTTTGAAAGTCTTTCACTAGATTGGAAATTGATCACTCATTGTGAACTATGAATAATAATAATGGTCAACTGAACCATATTCCGATGACCTTGACACGGTTTGTGAAACCACGGCAACAGATGTTTGTGGTCTTGTTATACCATATTATTTTTACATTTCGTGTATGTCTCAAACGAACGACCATTTTGTGAAATGTGATGCCCATACGTTGTGAGGGAAGACGAAACTCTGTTGACTGCCAACAACCTGTTGACTTTTTAGCTTAGCTGTCAGCCGTCTTGATATATTTCTTTTTGGGAATGGCGAACGTGCTGCGTGGTCTTCAGATACACCTTTATAACAATTTCCGCAGAATCACTGATGAACACAGCACTGATTACACGTAGAGAGACAATTTGTGTAGATCAACGCAACATATTCGTTGATAAGAGGAGCATTAGAGACGCGCTTCTTTAAATCCCCAGTCATCATTTCAAGTGTGTAATTCAGAACATTTATTCTGATGACAATCTCGATACTGACTGAAAATGCTACTCAACAGGAGTGTCACAAAAGATAACACTTCATCTGCGGCTCGTTCTAAGCATTTATTCTTGATGTCCTGAGGTATAACATATAGTTCACTGGTCTGTTATGTGTGGCAAGATCTGGAAGCAGCAAAATACTGTCCTGTTTTGCTCACGTTAGCTTGAGGTATACTTCAACCATTCATATCCTATGCTGGTCACATTAGGAAGTGTGTAGTCAGCCTCATTGAAAAACTGTACGTTGTGGAATTAAATCTTCATTGGATGAGAATACTTTCTCTTTAGCTGTAAGCAAAACGTTCCAATCAAAACAATCGAGCAGAGTTCACACCGTACATCAGTTAATGCTTTCGAACTAAAGCTTTCATCTTTTTTCTTTCCTGGAGAATTTTTTATTCAACTATCGACTGTTATTCTTGCATCTATTAGTCATTGAGTGTGTGTGGAATTGTGGGTACAAAGGTGAACTGGTGCTTGTGGTGAAATTTTGAATCAGTAACTGTCTCCTTAAATTGAGATCCTTGAATGTGTCGTTTACCGTCGTAACCAACAAGTGAATATTTGTTCTTCCAGTTTATAAATTATTGTTGATGCCGGTGGATTTTCTGGTACGTTTGACTGAGTAAATACCCTGTTTTTGTGTAGATGATTTTTTAGATAATACGCAATTTAAGATAAACGTGTGTGATGTTGAAAGACTGCTGCGGACAATCAACGTGACAGTGCGTCTACTTTCCATTCCACCTTGTTGAAGCCTAATTGTGACATTCGTCTGTACGTATTTTACATTTCAGCGCGTTCTGTAACGTCAATTCTCATCAACAGCATCTTCGTAACTGTTATTCCGTTTATTTTTTGTTATATGCCCTAGGCCATCTTTTACACAACCCTGTTCCATTTCCAACTAATTATTGGAGCCATTTGTAGATCTAATGTATTGAGGTGCATTGTGCCTTCCATAACTGTTTGAACAAGCAACCATGTATCGGAGCCGGCTCGGGTTTTCTCATTCTTGATATATAAACAGCTTTACGTTACATTCAATAGCAACTACTGTGAGTCTGAGTATACGTTGTATTTCTTCTCTTTAAGTTAAGCGTTAAGGTGATTCGCAGAGGCGATTTTATACGTTGAGTGCCCATCACGAAAGACAGTCACCAGAAATTCTCTACAGTTTTCGAAAAAATTCAACTCTTTTACGGGATGGTTTTTACCTCAGGGATTCAATTTGAATCTTCCTTTTGTAAACTGTTATACTGTTTGACCAACGTTACACACTACACATGAATGCAAATTTAATTTTTGCAATTACCCTGTGGACAAACAGTTTTGCAAGCCAGCTAGCTAGCTAGATAGTTAAGTTAATGGAATCTCACTGCTCCAAATGAGTGTGTGAGAACAACCATTCATTGTTTCTCGTGCTCACCGCACTGAACAAGTTCATCAATCACCGTCATCTGCAACAAGTGAGTTTTCGATCTGCGCAACATAGCGAGAAAATCTGCATCAACACCAATACTAGAATGAGTGGTAGCAATAGTGGTTGTTGTCGTTGTGCCGGTGAGTTGAGAGTTTGCCGCTGAGCTCAGGGAACGGGCTGTTTTAATCTAATGAAGTTGGTATGTGACGATTCACACATGGGTAACAAACCTTGATTGTTGGTCTCAAAATGTGCAGTTGTCTGTATGTGTATGTAAGTGTTCGTGTGTGTTGCAGGGGAAGAGGTTGCAAAGAACATAAATAAAAAGCTTTACGAACATGACCATACCAGCTACACTCACAAGAACACACTCCAAATGAGTCCCGGAAATGCACACACACACACGTTCGTACAGAACAAAATGAGTGAGTGAGTATTCCCTCTTGAACTGCGTGAGCGGTAACAATCTTGGAGTCAGAGAGACATCAATCAGTTGTCGGTCTAAGTGATACACTGGGTCGCAAATCAGTAGCATTTTCTTTGCTGACGAATAGACCTGTCATCGAAAGTATGCACATGCGAGATATGAGAAAGGCGGAAGAATGTAACATACATGATCAGATGAAACATGCCATTTGGAAGGGACTAAATTTAAAATTTTTATGATCACAGACATCTAAAAGTGTGTGATAGATAATTGTGTAATCGTAATTTGTGTCCGATTTGGGCATCTGAAGGGTTTCATTGTCTGACCGTTCAACTAAACGCAGTTTTCAGGAGTCACCTACAACAGAGTTATCAAATTGGCTGCGGGACATTTCGGATCATTGGTTATACTTTATGATGGTGCATAAACACAGGTATTTGAAAGAAACATGTCTAGTAAAAAACGTTTCCTTTCTTAATGTTGTCTTCAAATAAATGCATAGTAAATTGCCAAATTTGGCAAATGGATTGGTAAGAACCCCAACACAAGACAAATCAACATCTTACGGTAATTACATCTTAAACGTACATTTATTCAAAAGTGTATACAGTATTTTGGCAGATTTGTTAGTCGCTTACAATGTCAAGTGGGAAAAATCTGAATTTCGACGGCAACAGGAACTGCCTATCCATGGGCAACCTAAGATCTACCAGAATAACTACAAGACCACGTTACGGAGTTGGAAGTTTTACGTTGGAACTGTATCTACCCAACTATTTCATCACTTAGTCTGTGGTCGTCAAACACTTGTTAACCCGAATTATTAAGATAATGTGATCTCGAGCAGTTTACAATTGTATCCGCCGAATTCACTACTGAAACAATATATACATGTGAATGTAATTTAGATAAACGAGTGTTAATAATCAGTTAGTAGGCAGTTTGATATATTTACTAAGTTGGATGAGATCAGCACGTTAAGTGTTTGAGTGCCGGATGGATTCCAAACCGGGCGATTTAGTACAGTAGTTATTATGAATCCCTTAGCGAGTAGTTCCATGTGGAACAGAAATTAACTGGCCATGCATGATTGAACAAGTTACTGTATGCGATCTAATTTTTGGCTTTAGTTACAAATTGGGGAAAAAATGTAAGCACTCTCTATGATTCCGTTTGATGTGTTGCCTACGGTGTGGTGGTTATGATAAGTTATAGATATTCGAAAGTCGGTGAAAATTGAATGTAATTTAATAACGTGATGTGATTATACTGTAGCCAATCACCTAATCCGGGGATACGTAGTTCAACTAAACAATAAGGAAACTACAGCTCAATTAAAGGTTAATCTGTGAAAACGCAATAAACGCAAAACTAACTAAGATTACTGTAAACAGAAAAAGAAGAGAGAAAAAAAGAAATTAAAATTTAGCATTCCAGACCAATTATGCATGAGAGCACACACAGCTTGTCAAGTAATTTAATATACACAGTATAAAATGTTACATTAAGCTCAAAAGCCTCCTGGTTACACGTGGTAGTTGTTTTGATCAGTAGACGGAAATTCAATTCCGACTCGGCAAATATTCCGCGTTTACACATCTGGCCATGTTTTCTCATGTACTGTAAGACGTGGGCCAGATGAATGATCCTTATACTGCGTATTCTCCCATTTTTTGTGATGCTATTCAGGTCAGTAGTCATTATTTTGAGTACCGCCTGCAGATGTTATGAGTTTTGAGCCGCAGATTGAAATCAATTATGCTGCATTATCCCTTATGATATTTTGGGATAATCATTATTACACAAAGTTAGCTATGTGCAAGTCACTAGGATGCGAATGATATTAGTTAGCATTCTCTTCTAGAAGTACTACTTTTCTTCATGAGAATAGGTTGCTAACACTCCGATTAAGGTTGCCTTTACTTTGTTCATCATAAAAGACTGTTGGAATTAGTGAATTAGAATGGTTTATTATGTGCAGTCAGGTTTGTTGTTCAGTTATTCATTCCAGCATCGAAACAGCAGGCACAGGATGAAACAGAGATATTAGCACAATCTTCATCTCTGAGTTTAATGTGCTTCAAACGGATACGTTCAAACATTTCCACTTTCCAGCAAACTCAAGGACTACACAATCATCCACCTGTACTCGTTTCGTCAGAGGCATTGTAATCAGAATCGCAATGAGTAACATATGTGTTTTCCACCTCAATGTGCCTGTCTTAGAACAGTTGAAAGCAGAAAAATCCAAGAGCTATAACAATCGCGTTGAGTATGTATCACTCTGTTTTCCAGCCTCTCTATTAGGTCGCAGCCATTGACAGTAATGAGTAATAACGTTTACATTTTTAGGTAATACTGAATGCATTATGCAATACACCATTCGCATTGTAAGAATAAGAACATTTTACTTGTCAGTTTAAGCATATGGAAGTTCTTCATGACTCAAGTAACTCAGCGAGTACTGTTGAACATTCACAAAAGATCTGTTTAATATGGAACGGCAGTTTTCAGACAACGTCCTACTTTTCATTCACTGCATGTCAGAACTATGCACTCGTGATTCTGAACTCTAGATCGAGGATAAACGGGTCCATTTACGCCTTGGAACCGATCTATAAAATTTTTGGGGAAAATATTCAATTTCTCTTGCATAAACTTCTAGTCAGTTGTATAACTGTAGACTAGGTAGACGATTTTGTCAATAAGATTTTATTTAAACAAAATTACCATATATTTTTTTAGCTCGTTGTTAGTAACTGGATCGACTATATAATATATGGCCCCGAAATGTCATATCAAATGAAGCAATGTAACGAACATTTGGGCATACTAAACCGAATGCACTGAGAACGGCTACAATTTGAATGTTTGCATTAAAACCATGTTACTAGCCAGTACAAACACACATGTTATACATGGTTGGGTTAACAACGTTTGTTCGGACAAGCATGGGAACAGGTAGGTGGACAATAAAACACGCATATCTGATGTCAAAACTTTCGTTAAAAATTGTTCAAACATTCGAAAAACTAAATACAAGCACAAAACCGGTGACAAGTTTGGAATTTCAAATAAAGGTGGCCAGTACGGTGAAAAGAGATGGAAGCTGGTGACATTTCACTTAGGGTTCTCAGCACAGGGAAAATTCGACGTTCGGTGAAGTGGATTATGTCCACGTGATTGCGGAATCGCATCAGATTGTTGACGATGTCGAACAATTAACCTGGTATAGTCGAATGTTAACTACTGGCTGGAGGTGAGGGCAGTTTATATTCTCCAACAACCCTCATCAGTCAGGAATATAACAAATCTATAAAGGTTTGGTGTATTGTGAGTTGACTTGGACTGACCAGTTTTTTCACAGGATGAGTTCTACACAACTAATGGTTGAAAACACTAATTAAAACATTAATTATAGGTGCTAAACGGCTTTGTTCTTCCAAGTGGTTTGTAGACAAGCGTCGTCTTGCATATGACTATTTTGTGGGATAACATACGTCCATTGAAAAATAACGACGGATACCAGTAAGCAGATCATCATGTCTAACCACCAAAACATCTACAATAAGGTAACTCTCAACGGAAGCACTTCTATTCAAAATTACCGAGCCACATCAATCAGGCTAATGTCGTAATCAACCAGACCGCTGAGATCTCAGTAAACCAGATGGTTCCAACTTTTTTGCCTGTAACGAGCATCTTATCGGCGGAACATTTAAATGTTAAAACCCAAAAATTAACATTGTGGGTGTGTGACCTGACTTGTTCATCACAGACTCATGCTCAGTTCCGGCTTATCCATTCAAATGACCTATTTCATTTAAACGTTGTCCGATTCAATATCGACCGACATTCCGAATTATGACACAACGAAATAAATCACATCGTCTACGTTTCATCAACATTACATGAGTTCTACATCGTTTATTTTTTCTGCACAACACCCCATTAGTTTGAGTTATTTTTCATCAATTTTAATTAAGTAATTAATTTTAATTAACACGTGGAGCCAACACTCACGGGGACTTGCCAAATAACTGCAATATCTAACTAAAGTACCGTAAAACTGTTCGTGTAAGCCCGTACTTCTGTAATGAATTGCGAACGCCCCTGTCTGACTATACGTTAGGTTTTATCGCATCGGCTCACAGTTTCTTGATTCAAATCTCGGCGATTGTGATACGCCTCAGTTACTGTTTTCAACGAGGACCATCATGAATGCGGTGTTTTAACAATTCACAATAATTGTCAAAAAGTGACGGATTATTTTCAGTGGTAGTCGTTTTGACTAGTCGACCTAGTTTGCACTTTCTATCTATCTACGAAACCACAAAAATCGTTTAATCTCGTACGATTTTCACAGCACCGATGTGCTGACCAAATAAGATTGACTAGCAACGTGGAAGTCATCAAACTGCTCAAAGTGAGATAAGCAAAGTCAGTAATGAACGTAGTGAAGCGCAGATGCATTGTGAAACACATCAACTATGTAGTTACGCAAGAAATAGGTGACAGAATTCCACTAGATAATCAACTAAACTAGTGAAGAAGACGGTTATAAGACACATCAATATCTGATTTGTAACGACACCATGAGCCGACAATGCACTGTTTCCATCTATATGCATGTACTTTTTCTTTGTTATACTGTATGTAAATAGGTTAACTGTGATAGTTGCATACAGCGTACTTTGGTTGTTCACAATTAGAATAAAACCTGTTGTTTGGCAGAACCAGAAATTGGTTAACGGGAGTAAATCCCAAATTTAGTATATTCAGCACATTGCTGATGAATAATTTGACTGATTTAGTGATTTAGGTGACATATTTGCTAAAAACTAGTGCTTCGGCTAGACTCGAATCAGCAGCGGAAATGACATGCCCAAAAAGCTGCAAGCGTTCTATCAGTTGAGCTACAAAGCCATTCCAAGGGGCTCTGAAATTTCGCATTGTGTCCCTGTTATCTACCCGTCTCACTGACAAATCTTGCCAGGGCAGTTGATTCTTTGATTCATTTGGTGGATTTCATAGGAGACAGTGGACTGCGGAGGTAACTGACTCCATATATAGGTTTTCCGTACCCTCGGTTTAATTACGTAGAGCTCTCGCCGCTTTTGAGCTGGCTGTTTCTGCCGCTGTTTTGAGTCCGGCTCAAGTTTTGATATTCATTACATTCCAAACAGGAAATTATTTTTCGTTTTTCCTTACTGTGAAATTTTCTTGCTAAACCAACTTTTGCATCAGTTGTTATATATATCCGACAACTTCATGCGGAATATTTTTAAATTCAAAACGGCATTTCCCTATAAAAACTTAGTTTAAAGTGGTGTACAATCGTGAGGACTATCATAAGCAATTTAAAATCCATAATAATGCATTACAATCCTCACCTTCTGTGGTTTTCTTCTCAACCACATAAAAGCCGTTAGTCGCAGCAGGAAAAAACAAAAGTAACTATTTACCACAATTCTTTTTATTTGAATATTAAACACAAATTAGCTGTTTGATAACATAAAACTTTTGATTAGTGAAAATAATTAATATGAACACTTCGATCAGTACAGTATGCATGTCGTAACTAGTCGATGGCCTACCTTGCATTTTGCTAAACATAACGCTAGTCCAGTTGCGTTTACCTCATCAAGAGATCAATAGAATTGCACCTCCGTTTTTGAACTGTTACTTAAATTTCGGACATCAACACGAGGAAGTGAGAGCAAAAGTTTAGAGTTGAATGAAATCTAATCGGCAGACTAGGTAAATATCTGGTGATTTTTGAATGTTGACAGTTTATAATGCGTATGTTTTCCTCACACACCTTTGATCCAATTTGAATGGTGCCAATTTTTCAAACCACCTTTAATATGGACCTAATTAGTTTCGGGTTTATTCACCCATCGTGTAATGAATTCGTGCAACAGCTCGTAAATCAGTTACCATCATTTTTAACTTATATAAACCACAACTTCTCAGCTGCAATAGTAATTTGTTTCCGCTTGAATTATTATCCAACACTGCATTTACACAGATACATTCCCATGTTTGAACTATGCATAATAGATGCTTGTATCTTTTGCCAAACTAAAAATTGATCTATCACTGCACATCATGCCATAATAATTATGCTTCATTCATAAATGGTACAAATTCATTAAAAGTGCGTGTTGAATATAAGCACTCAAAGATTTTTTAATGACACTGAGAATAATGATTCCGCTACAATTTATCCGTTGTAGCAGGCTCACGTTGACGTAGGTGTAGACAATGTCCTACTGGTTCTCTAACAGTGTAAAAGAGAATGGTTTATGCCAAACTAAGTTCGTCAGTATCTTCTGCTAGGTCCTGATACTTTGCATACACCTAGCTCGTGCCGTACTGCTTTCAGCTAGAAGTGTAAAACGGACCGTGTTTGACTGGTTATAAAAAGTATTGTTGACTAGTAAGGTTAAAGAGTAATTAATTTGAATGCCTGTTTAACAATATATCACATGAGGTTTACTGTAAATGCACTTTGATTTGACCAAGCTTTGGTAAGACACTCGCCGAAAGTGCTCATTTGATACGTAGTTGATGATGATTATTTCTGTACTAAACTCATGTCAATACACTACGAAATCAGCCTGATAACGATAATGTGGAATACACTTCAATTACTGTAGATTTCCACGTACCTTCTGCAAAGATCTCCGTCAGTTTTAACATTTTACGTTGATGTAACCTGCAAGTCTAACAAACTGTTTCTGTGTTCATTTTATTGTTTTCCTGAGCGCGTTCAAACAGAAATTCAGTTCATGATAATATACCTTAGTACGTTTGTATTTAGACTAAATAACATGAAGGTGAGTATTTTATTCGAAGTTTATCATTTGAGAGATGCTTTCGTGATGACTTTTGTAAAAAGTAGTGTTGTTTAGCAAAGCATTTATTGTGATGTTATTGAAGGATTCGTCCCCTACTTTTACACAAAGAAGGAGACTCAAACGATTGGGAAGGAAAAGTATGGTCATTTTCGAAACTAAAATGACTAATGACGATATATTACTGGTTGGTTATACATAATAATCGATACAAATTTCATTAATTAAGTTAGGATCGTCAAACTTTACTTCACTGTTCGACGATAGAATATTTGTGACTAATATTAGTAGCGGTAACCACAATGGGAGTGTAATCAGCTGATGCACTCACACAGTGAAATCCGACTTTTCCACTGATTGCCACTGGACAGAGAATGTATCAACATCATGCTGATTTCTATGGTTTAAACCTGATTAAAACAACTAACAGTGTTGTTTCCAAAGGCTATCAAACAGCACGTACTTCATCCGTAGACTGACGCGGACGAACGTGTCAAAACGACAAGTTAGTCGGGCCTAAGGTCAGGTCAGTAGCACAGTGGTGAACATGGTCGTTTCTAGGATGGATTTGGACTATTGGTTTATTTTAGCAAGACGGAAACTCAAGTCTGCTGTCCCCTTTTCGTACTGAAGGAAGTCACGTATATTTTAACGCCACCGTCATTTTTATTACGTAATCCCAAAAAAATGGCGAATGCCTCTCTTTTTATAGTGCTGACAACGTCTTCAAATGTTACGCTGGGCTGCTTATAAATCATGCAGCTGCTCTATATTGTTTGCACACACTGATGATTAGCGTAGTCAGTAACGAACAGACCCATAGCGTCCCGATGAACAAACCAATTGGTGTAAGATAATTCAGGCAACTAAGGTCGTTTTATGTTCCACTTCGAAAAAGACATACTGATCAAATAAACAACCTTGTTGACGAAATAAAACAGTCACTTACTGTCCGTTAATCGCGGCTCACTTAATGTGTGAGCATTTTACCCGGATTAGTCCAAAAGCTCAACTGCGATTTATAAATGCCTTGTTTTGATACACAATTGATATAACCTCAGGTAGAAAACATTGTGTCAACTCCATACAGTCCGTTGCTTGATGATATTGCCGCTTTTCGATAGTGAACAAATTCATCACAGTCTTCATGAGAATGCTAATTTCCGATTTGTCCGTTTCAATTAAATCTTCGGACCAATCAGCGCAGTCGGTGTCGTGGCTGCAGTTTGTATATTTTCTTATTGGTTGCACCGTACAGACAAAAAAAATGTCAGTTAGCTCATTTACATGCAGGAAGGAATATCTCTGGTACCGGTAGGATGTTATAGCTATCTTAATCCAGTGTACGAGGTTTGCTTCAATGTGGTCGAACCGCCTTACAAATACACATTAATCAAGCAACAGAATAACGAAAGTTATGACTGAAATTGTGAAGAAGAAAACCAGCAATTCCTTGAAGTTACAAATATCAATAAATCATTGAGAGAGGATTCAGAAACAGTTTTACACAACGCATCTCTCGAGCACATTTCGTTGCATCTCACCAGGTACATACTATAGTCTGTGGGTTTATATAGCAAACTCCAGTGGATATCGTGAAGCTAAACAACGGAATCAACAACAACACAAACACACGCACACTCACACATCCATAAACATCAGTTATCAGGGCGCTCACAAGAGAATTCCTAGACGATGTAAGATTTGGCATTGAAGCATATGAATACCGGGCCATTTACACAGGCAGAACGGAGCGGCAGTTACGTAATCGGGTCAACGAACACTTTCCAGTTTGGGTTCGCAAAACGCCATGGATACCATAATACCGGACTCAATTCAGAATGGGACAAGTCACAAGGAACCAGTGTTATCGATCGCTCGAGAACTGTTGACATGTCGACCCCAATTAAACCTGAAGAAAGCGTTTCGGATACAATACAAGACACAAAAATCGAAGGCTTCTCCGGCTCTCGGAGGCGGTAGCAATTAATAAATGGATGCCACCCTTCTGTGTACAGAAACATTTGTTCGTCAGTACCAAATTGCCCTGGTAATTGATGTGTGTGGATGTGTACGCGGTTGTGTGGTTGTTGATTTTGTTGTTTAGCTTCACAATGCCCATTGAACTTTACCACATAAACTCAGACTGCAGTATGTATCTGATGAGATTCGGCGAAATGTGCTCGAGAGATACATTGTGCAAAAAACTGTTTCTGACTTCTCCGTTCAGATGTGTTAAAGGGGGAGTCTACCGTACAAATCATTGATGTTCTTGGAGTGTATGACTATTTCGAACTAAAAATTTGTGAGGAATAATTCTAGTGAAGGTCCTGGGCGACAGTCCTATTTGTTGACATGTCGTTAGCTCTCATCAGTCGCAAATGTAAAACATGCGGGTTATGTACATCAGAAAAATGAGGACAAATGGGGACTAGACAGGCCTACAAGTACACTCAGTGTAATGCAGTCAAGACCATAGCAGCTTGATACGTTGTTTCAAACACTTTTGGTTGCAGTTGCTTGACCTACCATGACAACAGGTCATCAAGTTGACCTAGTAAATTCATTCAAGATAGTGTTGCGCAATCGAAACCCGAAGTTATTGGTTTTCTGAGAAGTGATGTGTATCCGAACTTACTAGCGGACGGTATGTGTATAAACGTGTTTGAGACAGCCTACGGAGTTGCTGTGGTCTTGATTACATAACACTTGGTTTGTTTGTAGGCATGTTCAATTCTTGTCCGTATGATGTATTTAACTGGCATGTTTTCCGTTTGCGATTGATGAGAGTAAACGAAGTGTTAGCGTATTGCAAAATGTCTTCTTTCTGTTCCAAAGTGGTTAAAAGGAACCCATTGCTTCAAAATCCTAATTGTTCCATTTCTGTTTTCGGTAAATACCACGTGTTGAATTGACATCTTTATGCGGTGGTCAAGTCAATCAGCGGTTTGTATTGTTGCGGCTGAATTTGCAATGTACTCCTTCAAATCCGTTATGCCTAGAGTTGAAATATAATTAGAAGACACAAAATTTAGGAGGTAGGTATCCACTGACAACTTGGTAGGATGTTTACTCCTCAGTCGCTTAGTATGCCTAAATGAGTAAGTATAAAATTCACTAAAGCAATAGCCAAGTAAAAATCACTGAGTTGTTTCATGAGTATGTGCGAGTGGGCATGATCTTATGCAATGAATTTTAATCCAAGATTGGATAAAGTAGGTGGGGTCCTGAAAGTAGAGATTATGTTTTACCCTCAAGAGTTTTAGGAAATGTGGAGGAAATTCCATAACACCAACAGTAACGATGTGACGAACAGTTGTTTCCGATAATTATTTCCCAAGTCATATTTTATATAGGTCTTATCAAGGCGTCGTAAGACAAAGCGCACAAAAACAAGGAGTGACTTTTAACGTATGACAATGAAAGCTGATAGTAGACTACGCACACGCTAATTGGTTGGACCCAAACCGGACGTTGACTGGATTTTACGTTACACGGTCAGGATCGAATGTTTGTATGGGGTCAGATTGGATGTTTCAGCAATGTTGCTTTCTCGCTTTTAACCCCAGATTTCACGATATCACATGCAAAGTATGATAAGAAACTGGATTATAATATGTGTACATTTGGCACTGTCACAAAATGCGTGTAAAGTCTGAAAACTTATATGGTACACCTGAATAGAATGTGAACTTTGTTGTAGAGTTAACAAGTTACATGGCACACACAACCGCAATCAGCGAAACAAAGTCTGTACCCTTTGAATTCCTTCTTCCTCTGTTATTTTCTTGTAATTTATTCTACTGCAAGTTAAGTTATTAAAAGAGACTACAACTTCAATTCAGTCAATAGCATTACTTTAGTTAATACATCAAACCACGATAACTGGTTAGGGTACACAGAATGGACGTTTTCTCTGAGTTTGTTATTCTATTCCCGCGGCGTGACCACGAAGAACTATTTGTACGCAAGTAAAAAGTTTGACAATGACGTTTTAAATTTGCGCTTTAACTCAAGCATTATGTGATGACAACAAGGAGTGTAGTGAAAATACGTAATATTAAAAATACTGTAACATTAATGACTACAATGCTGTCTACCAACCTCAGTTGTTCATTTATTCATTTTTGTTAAGCACCATATACAGAGTATTTAAACACAACACCATGGAGTAGAAACAATGTGAACGGACCATTGTTACAGTTGAATAATTCACGTAAATTTTCCAAACGTATTCATTTCCTAGCTATGTATAAAGCGAAAGATATCAGACTGCCGCAACCCATCCAATCGATCCAAAGGCAGTGACATTTTAGAGTTCCCATAGCACATATTTCAATGAAACGTGGTTTTTCAATGTATTTTTTGTCACATTTGTTTACACAACTAGGTTACTGCAGTACACAGCTGTAGAAGGTTGACATAATTTTAGTCAATACAAACGTTTGTCTAAACACGACTTTTGTGTATTTGTGTGCCCGTCACTGTGAAATTTGAGACTTATAACACCGTTATTAAACAATAGGGCGTATTGCCTAGTCTTTCTTAACATGTTAGGTAGATCCGCTGTATGTTTTACTCTTGTATTTGAAGATGCCTCCCCGCCGGTCATTTTCAGCATGCCATGATTACTCTCGTTTGATTAAATCGAGCTGAGTTTATACGTAGTCTTCTGGCACTTATGTGAAAAATAATACTTTTCACCGCTTCGGAAACATCCCCACCCTACACTCACACAGAATACACAGTAAGTTAGGGATGACGAGGCAGTTTTGCAGATTAGTGGATTAGTTACGATTTTTTATTAGGCCATTCGGAATAAATAGACTTCAGCTTCGTGAACAACTGCATCACGTTTGCTAATGCAGAATGTTTGAACACTAACTTCTACTTCTTGAACCAGACAAGCAGATAAGCATTATATCACATTTTAATGGAAACTTATGGATAACTTGATAAAGAGTAAAGTTTAAGAAGACTGTTCGTGAATTCAACGCCTATTTTGTTATAAAATGCACTATTGTTATTTCCTGATGTCTTGCCAATCTGCTTACCCCACTATAACCTCCCAAATCCAGTCGGGACATAACGAAGAGTGAAACGTTCTATCAATGTTAAACCAATACATGTTTCCTTTTTATCACTAAACGCCTTTCCAAGACAACGTAATTTAGTATGTGATTGAATGTGAACAATGAGAACGGCCAATATTATGGTTGGACTTGTTACCTTCTCGCTTCTTTTTCGGCGTTAAAGGATCGAACAAAGCAGTTAAAACACAAAAACTGGTGGATGCAAGCATTTCGTATTGACTAGTCAACATCAAATTTATGATAAAAGGGTGATTGTTTTTTTTACAGTAAACAACTGGAACGGTGCATAGTCAGTAATCGAGTTAGGATAGGTTATTGAGCCCAGGGAAGGGTCATGCTCACGAACAGTTGTTGTTGAACATATAGAGATGGCTTGAGTAGGCTGATTTTGACTGCTCCAGTGAATCGTAAGAATCTTCGATCAGAATGACATAACAAGATTCCGGATGGATAAGATGGACCGATAACCTGATCAGTGGTCAGGATGTCTGCCAACTGAGGAAATTGGCTGGTTACGTGTTTTAGTAACATCACTGTTTTCTGTAACGCGGACTTCTGCACCAGTTTAGGGCGATGTAATTTCATTTTGGAGCTCAAGCATTTCTCGGTTCTACCTATGTAACTTTTTCCGAAGTTACATGCAAATTGGTAAACACAATGTGAACAGACACCGATAGACTGGTCTCATTTGACCGAAGGCACTGGTATCTACTGAGTCCGAGTAGTTACACGGAGTTAAGCTGCAGTGTTTGGAGTCCTCAACTGTTGTGTTACTTGATGCACGACATAATCAACTTTAAGAGGGAACTCTATGAAGACCTCCTTTTTCTCTGCAGTGACTACCTCTTCGGTTAGTACTTTTGTCTACTGTGCTTATTTGCGAACCTTCTGGGGTAACAGTTTGACTGTAGGATAGACGTATTTAGGTCTAGTTCTTCCAGCAAGACTGTCGTGCGGACAGATTCGCCTTATCCGTGTGAACAGTGCATTCGCTAATGTTCGTTTATGTTGGGCCGGAGTGAGGCTGCTGGGGTTTAAGTAACGGCCGGACCACATGTATTTCCTATAGACAGTTCTTCTAATCGAGCCATTTTCTCGAGGACTTATAAATATGTTTAGAAATGGCACACAGTTGTTGACCTCAAATTCACAAGTAGCCTTCAAGTTAAAGTGACAACCATTTAGACGTTGCACTAAGTTGTCTATTACCTGTTTAGGTAGACTGAATATTAATGTGCCGCTTTTAATATGATAAGCTTCCTATGTAGCTGCTTCTCAATTTTGACCAAAGAGAAGTCTGCTAACATAGGACCTAATAGACTTCCCATGGCTATTTCGTCTGTATGACGGTAGAACTACTAGAGGAAAAGAAAACTGACATTCTCATTACGGAGCAGTAAAGTTTCTCACAACATAAGTAATTTATCTCTTTCTGCATTCTTCTGATTCACTTAAGAAAGAACTAAAATGAACGTTAAACTATATCAACCTTATCGATTTAGTCATTCTTATAAATATATGCATATGTGAGTAGAATAAGGAGCCAAAGTGGGCTTTTCCAAAGTTTGAAGCACGTCACCTGCTTGCAAACACAGTGGTGAAGAAGAAAATTCTGTACGCTAAAATGTTACAATTATGATTAATCGTTCGGCATTTCAGTATATTAATAATCCGTGACACTTATTCATGTTATTATTATACACCTGCAAGAAAAAAGGACGATATTGTGAACTGTTTCAAAATGAATAGGTATAACTTCCTGCTTTTAACAATGGTTACCGCTGTATCTGTTATTTAAATCGCGTTATTAATATGGTAGATTGTTAATTATCCTACACATCATGTGATACAGTGTGATACCAGATTCAGTAATTGCTGGAATATCAGTTGCTTGATGTTGCTTGTAACGCAGACGACTCACTTACTGACATGTGTCTTGCGGAACTAATCATGAAAACAAGCAGCGTAATTGGAAAAATGCCAAAAGACGGTTCGTTAATAGAATAAAACCATGTGTTCTATGAAGTAACCCTTCAAATGATCGACTTCAAAGGATGTACACAAAATAGTCACAAACCCGCAAAGTCGAGTTTGCCTTGTCGCATACAGGTTACTTTTGTTTGTAAATGAAACATTTAAAAACTAGCATGTGGCCGATTGAGCTGAAACGGACTACAGAACATTGGGGCAATATATTTCTGCACAAAGATGTCGACCATAAAAATCTCATCCTAACAATGTGGTTTTTTTGCGTGTAAACGATAAAACACATAATATGGCACTGGCGATCTACGTTATACGTCCATCAGGTTTCGCCATGGATAAAATTGTAACCGTGTTCACCATCCATAAGTACCACGCATTCCAATGTGTGGACTTCAATCGCGCCATCACAGTCAGCCAAAACATAACGCCGCAAGGATAACTGTCGTGCGCAGAGACCCGTTCACATAAGCATGCTGTCCTCGAGGTTTCATTCAAAATTACCCATCATCATACTATAAGAGATGTATTTTCATTATAGGAATGTTGCGTACACTTTGTTTCAATTAGTGTTCAATCTGTGCCTTGCTACAAGCTGGTAAATCAATGGACACTAAAATTCTGCAATGTCTATATTGCGGTTGCAACTGATTTGTCGGAAAATGTCTCCATGTGAAACCTGGTTTTGCAGTAACTCGTCAGAATGGGCTTGATCAGGAGGATGGATAAATAAACATGGCTGTTGTGGTCTATTCAAGACGTTTCGAACAGTGCAGTGAAATTAGTCGGGCAATGTGCATTTGAAGACTGGGACAGAAACACAGTAAACAGAATTGAAACATAACACACGATGTTATTTCATAAAACAAATGTCATGCACAACACTGCCGGGAATATGGTTGACATACGAATAATTGAGGGCGACTCTAGTTTAATTTTTCTTTGCCTGTTCGACGAATTGTGTGTGCTAAATGGTAACTTTCGTGAAAACAAAGGTTTCTTTCACACCTTGACTAAGTTTAACCTTTCAAAATTGATGCAATGGAATAATCTACCTTTTTAAATAAATTTGCCGAAACCACTTGAAAAATGCATTGTTTGATTATGGCTGGTTAGTCCACTTATGAGTTAATCAGTCTGTCGACACTGACGAATTTGCAAGTTATTTGTGTCATTTGCCTCAGACTTAACGGAGTCTGTAGATCAGTAACGCGATTATGAACAACAGTTAAGACAGCGCGGAAATTGTCTGCTTCGAGCTGCTAGATGGCATAATTTTATGAACTACAGGAGGGTAATTATCACGTGTTTGGTGGTTCAATTGCGCCGAAAACATACGACCGGTTTTGTGGTTGGCGGCACTCATCAGTTAAGCGTATACGTGGAACCGTGAAACCAGTCTTGTGCTTCCGGCGAATTTTGATTATTAATCACACACTAACTTCAATTAATTTGATTATATTTCAGCTGTCGTTAATTACGTATCGACTAAGTATTTTATATAATTATAAAAAACGATGTCCAGTTGATTCCCCCTGAGTCTTATGATGATTATATTCATGGGACTTGAATAGACAGAGAACATTAAACTGGTGAGAATTAAACGAAGCTTCACACCATTTTACTAATGACACTCGGGAGATCCGTAAGCTTGAAAACGAGCAACCATATCACCACGAATCTTTCTAACGCTATTCCGTCCTTCTTCTAAATCGATAAAGCTTGACACACAGTCAAGTGCACTGTTTCTTGGATTTGTATCCTCATCAGTCACAACAATTGCCTATCATCTGTTCTGTTGGTCAGCTGTGCATGAAAACAACAGGACAATCGAAATCAAATTTTTACGTTACCATGTCAGGCGACACACTTGTGATATACCTCCCGGTTGATACACAGTTTTCTTTGACAGATGTTAAGCATTTAACTACTGATGTCAGCAGTCAGATTGTTTGTGGATGTGAAAACTTACTAACTTAAACTGTTAGTTTGCCTTTATACTAATATGTATTAATTCAGTAATCTGTATTTTCAAGCGGTAGGCGCGATAAGTGCTTCTAAGTCGATGTAGACTGGAAGCAAAGGTTGGCACGCACTGATCTTCACGATCTCATCAACTACACAACTCCCATCGATGAGTCATTGGCAATCGATAAATACTCGCTGTTATTGAATAAAGAGCGCAGCGATCACAGAAACCACGTTTGTTATACGAAGCACATGGTATGCAAAGAGATCATTTATATTGGGGACATCACGAAATGGAAATTAGTTAACGATTCACGTTCTATAAGAATAGAAGTGGCATTTTAGAACAAGTTCAAAGAAAATAAGCTTGACAAACAATTGCGTAACATCTAGAACTCAAAAATAAGATATAGTAATAATTTTTCCTATTGGTCGTGAACTCACACAAGCCAGTAAACATATGAAGCATCTGTGTGACGTAGTCAGTTGAAAGCCTGAACTTTCGTTCCAGAGTACGTGAATCAAAAAAGAGTAACATTCCACACACCAACATTATTAATGTATAGTTCCAAGGATGAATTTTTATATAGTGCATTATTTCCACACTCAAATAAACACTCACATAAGCCAGTGTGGTTCTTGATGATGTGCTTACACAAATTACTGGTGATGAAACTTTGTGGACTTCAGTAATTTCGACTGTGCTGAAGCCGCTAAGCCATTTGGAAAATCACTATATTCAACTCACTGCAGGTATACCTGTAGTGCAGTAACTAGTTATAAGAATTAGGACTGAGATCCTGCCCATTTTTTTCTGCAAAAATATGCATTACTAATTTCACTCATGAAGAATAAGAATTTGTGTCTGATGCTCGGGATTAAGGTAAGTAAGTAGAAAGACTGATGTTGGTACAGAAGCTGCAGTGAACGGAACAGTAAATTGCGTCCGGTTACACTTTTGATCGATAATTTGTAATTAACTGACCGATATCCACAACATCTTTTGCCCACTTATCTTTTAAATTATTAAAAGGCCAAATGTTTTTCACTAGCGCAGCTGATGAGTTTACTATTGATTATTCAGTTTTAACCATACCACTTAATCAACGACTGACAGTAACACATGATGTCTGACATTCACAGGTGTCGATCTTGCTCAGCTGAGCAGATTCTATGAGATACACTCAAAGGAACACCTAACGCAAAATAAACGTATATCTTAACTTTGAAAGCTGTCAAATAATTAAGTTATATTCAACCAGCTTTGTATAATTCTTTTGACTTCCATATCGCCTTCTGAGGATGTGGGAAATTAACGAATGATGTTCACTGTGAGCCAATAAATCCTAGAGAATCAGGTATTTACCGACCACTCTCTGAACAACTTAGGGACTAAGCGAACATTTAAATCGTCAATTCACGTAGACTATTCTCAAAGATCATCCCTTTGTCTATACACAACTCTCTACATATACATACGTGTCTGTATGTGTGCGTGCACGCATAAATTCATGACATGTCTAGCCCAGACAGAAATGGAATTCGACCAACGCGATTGCGCACAGATAAGTCAGATGCAGATTTGTGCCGATTTGCAAGCCCAACTGATCAAGAGCAAATCTGTACAAGCTATGCTGTTTGCTGTCTACCGGACAAGCACGCGGAGAGAGAAACAAGCAGAGGTGTATAGACCACAAGCACTTGCTCATACGCCACCACCTACAGGTTTCCCCTGGGAACGATGTGAGAAAGATCACACACCGAAATATTCTTCCTTTACGTGCCAGTCGCCAGTAACTCCGCAGCATTTTTGTGTCTTGTCCAGATTAGAACACAAATTTAGTGATTGTGGTGGTCAGTTTGGGAGAAGAGTCCTTTCTGATCGATATTCACAAGGTTATTCCTCGTTCTGAGTGGTTCATTGTACAAGTTGCGTCGAGTTTTGAAAAAGATGGAGGTTGAATGGAATTTAGGCATCTAAGAGCCTTATAAGTCGGACAGATGGGAAGTGGTCAGCTTGAACTAAGCGGTTGGCCAACAAGATGGATTCTGTCGAAAATATTTATCAGAATGTGTTAGTGTTCACCATCAAAATGAATAAGTGAAACCAGCATAAAAACGACTAACCAATTACGTTCAACGCAGAAAATGTGCTGTTTCATCTCGAGCTACAATGTTCACCGCCTTGCTGGATGGGTACAGACTGCAACTAAGCTGTATGGTGTTCCAGTTTATAATACATAAATTCAAGGTACACATCAGTGCGGTTAGCATTTTTCAGTGTTCAAGAATCGGTCACACTAATGAGTGTCAACTTTTAATCACTTGGTTGATGAAGTTGAAAATAACATTTTCGAATATCATGCATTCCGATTTCTATTTTTTTTGACATAACAGATTATTAAAACAAGAAACATTTGATGAAAAAGGACTCATTCGCCGCATGTTAATTGGTGTTTCCTTTAATGCAACCGAGCCTACGCAATACTAGACACGTAGAAAGTGTTCGAACTACGTCCACTAGATTACCAGTGACATTTTGCACTTCAGTAAGTTAAGCAGCGGATTGGTGGACTTTTAAGAGACCATCGTCTCAGTTCTCCGTTCTGACTTCCCCGTTGTTTTTTCGTTCTTATCTTGCATTTACTAACAAGCTTCGTTAACAGTTGGTGTCTACACGTGGTGGTCGCCGTTAAAGTTGTATTATTTAAAATATCAAGAACGTATACGGCAAATGTAGCTCTCATTCTGCTAACAACATGCTACTGATACAAAACGAGTAGCTCTTTACTGTATAATGGAACCGTTCTCGTAATTCGCGCATATAAGTAATACCCATTAACAACTACCTGTATAAAGGTGTCCTCAGTTGTTAGATCAAAGGTGGCCATAAACAAATATTTCATCAAAACAGAACACTTTTTTCCTATAGTACGATTTAACAGGTAATCCAGAAGATTCTGTACAGAGTGTATTGTTGAGTACATTTTGTTGTACCTCATTTAGTATGACCTGTATTATACGAGTTTATCTTTACAGCACAGCTCAATAGACATTAGAAATCAAAATGACGAAATGAGTAACCACATACCTCAGTTATCAAGGCAAACTCTTAAGATGAAGAAGTCCTTCCGTACGCAAAGTGACGTTCTGTACATGTCATTAGCTGACGTCTCAATAAATCGTTTGAATATCATGCTCCATGTCAGTTTGGAATGAACAAACACATACCTGTTTAATGCTTGATGAACCTAGATAGCTTATCATGACACTGGTATTATTTAGACGCATCCATCTATACTGCTCTTGTAATCAAAAGTCAGGACTATGCAGATGACTACCGCGCCAAACAATTGATCAAAAGATCTTTTTGTGTTCAGCAATCCAGTAGATGAATTGTAGCCGAACGAACGTCGGCCCTTAATTGTGGCGTGTACGAAACGTGCGTAAAACTTGGAGTTACTGCCAGTTATTAATCCGAGCTATAGCGGACAAACAAATCTCTTGGGCAGCTGTCCACAAAGGACTTGTAGTTAGGATAGAAAAGCCTTTTTTTATTGATAATAAGGAGAGATTACGTTTGTACATAAGACCAAGTGTACTTATGTAAATGTTAACTGCCTGTTTTCGGTAACGAACTCAGAGGACGAGTCATGGTAGCTTAATATATAAGCAGCTTTTTGGATAGCCTACATTTTTAACTGTTTACAGTCAGCAACCATACATCTACTCTTACTCAACCTTCCCAGGTAAATAAACGCTCACTTTGTTGTTAACAGAACTTTCTGGATCTTAATGCATTTGCCGGCTATAACTGTCGCAACGACATTTCCACTGAAGTAAGATGTTTACTGTGTATTAGGATTTCTATATTATAAATCAACTGCAAAGTGACAAGCTTAACTCCGATCCTTGCTTTTTCAATGTATCACACGTCAGCTTTGCTCAAAGCCAGGTTCTTTGTATGATTGGTCACTTGTGGAGCAGGATAACAGGAATAATAAATAGCTATAACTAGCCCTAGGGGACTTGTTAAATCGACGATTGAAGAGCTGACTTAATTTTAGAAAAATGCACTGGTTTATATGTGGATTTAAATCGTTGGGAAATTCTTTATATAGCTTCGTTCCGAGTTCATTATGAATGTTGTATTTCATATGAAATGAACAGACCACAAAAATTAATGACCTGTACGAAAATCTTTTCCAAACCGTACGTTTGGTCTTGTGTTGTTGGTCAGCAGAAGTTAGAGCGATGTAGATATTGTTCTGATATTTTCGGATTGAATTGATGCGCCTTCCATAAAAAAAACCCACCGTGATATAATAACTGCATGAACAAAACACTTGTTTTTCTTTTCATGTGGTCTAACTCTGTCCTTCGAAATAAGAGGATGAAGAAACGTTACTGCTTCCTAGCATCGTCCTATATGGACGTCTGATAAATTTCGGGATGTTCTTTAGCGGGTGGCTGAACACCGTTCACTCAGTGAACCAAGATCAACCTTTAGAACCCCCCAAACAATTGCTGACTTCATGGTTGTAACCGTCATTCAAAGATCGCTTGAACAATCACTTCGATACACAGTGATGATTATCCAGGTGCAACGAGCCAGCTAACTGTGTCAGCATATCTCTGTCGTTTGAAGATGTGAGAAATAAACGAACTTACTTCATTTCAAAAGCCTGTCGATGATTTCAAAGACTACTAACAAACCACCATGATGATACCTATTTTGGTTTAAGCTTTCGTTGTGTGTATGGATCACAGTAGTTTTGAGTGTCACCACTACTACAACAATAGGTAATAAGTCACACTGATATACTGTACATAACGTTATGAATAAGACAAAGAAAAGCTGCGTGATTAAGGATTTTTATTAAAATTATGGTGTTATTACAAAGCAGAATAGTATATCATCGCTTAAGCTTACACGTTACTGAAATCGAAGCAGAAAGAAAACGATTGTTTGAATGATAGCGTAATGGTGATGATACAGTAACACTGCACAACCTGATGACAAACTTGAAACAAAAAGTCCAAAGTCGTTCTTTGTGTCTATGCACAGTGTCATAGAACCAACTTTCAACATTGACTTGAGAAATAGTTTACAGCTAGTGTTTATTCGCTCGCCTGTTAATTTCTCTTTTTTTGTTTGTGCCTCAGCGGCACGGACAAGTACACGTTTTTCCCGGGAAAGATATCATATTACTACTTCAGATTGAACATCACAGCTATATTGCATTCAGATATGTGATCGATAACCTGAATATTGCTACACACCAGCAAATCTGGTTGAGAAGTCAACGACGGTAATTTAACTATGATTAACGTGTGATTGCTGTCACAGTGGTGAACATGGTTGTACAAAAACAAGGTCGACGTTCAGTTTTTGGCCGTAGCAGTAATATGCAGTACTGAGAGGGTCTGAGAGCAAAATCCGATCACAGTGCTTTTTTAGAATGAGGCTTGCTGAAAAGTATACATAAGTACAAAGGCTGTGATCAAATGTTGGTGACGTTTAGGTTGAAATTTTACATATCTTCGACTATTCCCCAGGAATGATATTTCAGTGAGGCGCCTAGATATTTTTTGCGTCTGTATTAGTAATAAATTACTGCATACATTCGAGTTGTCGAGTTCTTCACATTCACAATGAGTAAGCATTCTCGATGGATTTCCTTTCTTGCTGTTATCTAAGTGCGCAATAAACCCATAAGTAAGCTCGCCATCTATTTAGTTAAATCACGCAAACTACGTGTACTGATTTGCTTGTGTAGATGTTGAGCATAGTAGTTGTTCCGCAACTTCACTGATGCAACTAGTAACACATAGACATCCTAAAATAAGCACAAGCTGTGTAGGTCTGTGTATTCCTAAGTTCCTTGCATGCCAAGCGATGGTTATGGCCGAGGTGCTCAGAGTTATCTATCGGCCGGAAAGGTTTAATTTTACCAGGAGCTTCAGGGCATTGTTCATTATATTTGCTTAATTGAGGAATATTGGAGTACAAATAGAATCCAGTCACTTACACGATTCTGAAGGGAAGAAAATTTGTGTCAGTTGAAGTAAACGATCATAATGTAAGCCTAATGGGTATTGTAACCGAAGCACTACTCGCCAACCAATGAGTCACACTCAACTTGTGCTTCAGCGTTTTACATTTGTAACGTAATTACCTAGTGGCAAAAACCGTATTATCTAGTCGTTATCTTTACCAACATCAACGAAGTCACGTTAATTGTAGGTGATTTTTAAACTGATGTATTAGAGTAAAAGTGAATATGAACCGACACAATGCATTGCGAGAATCTATCTTATTTTGAGCTGATTTGATAAATCTGAAAAATCGTGTAAATAACTTTTTCACAACCAGTCGTTTTGTAGCTTTTGAGGAACGTAAAGTTGAGACAAAATAAATCTTTCCTTACTATGTTATTAATTGAGTAATTCCTTAGTTAAGCCACAACGAATTAAAAACCAAAACAGTTATCGGTTTCGCAACATTTCGACCTTCTCGGAGAACCTTTATCAAGCGATTTAAATCAGAAAATTTATAATGTACAAGCTTCAAATTAGGCAATCATCAACTAGCATGTGTTTGTGTGTTTCACTTGCGGTGTGTAGACAGGCTACCAGTAGGATGTAAGGGTTCACGGTTCACCAGTGGTCACCACGTGAAGATTTGCTCAAAAGAAGTTGTTTGTGCTATACGATGAGAATGAAATTTATCTTATTTACTGTTTTGGGAACAAGATTGATAAGAATTGCAGAATTACTGGACAATTTGATTAGCTTATTTTACATGGAATCACTGCGGAAAGCAACGCCCTATCTGTGTTGTTTGGCAAAACACACACACCCAGAATGTCCATTAACACATTCTGGTTCAATAAACGGTAGAATATAGGTCCAGCAAACTGTTGGTGCAAACTCACACTACATTCTTGCGTTACTGTGACAAAAGTTGCATCGACTTGATAGCTAGAGTGAAGGAACGAAATGCATTTGGAATGTGACTGTACTGATCAGTTTATTTATCCTTGATGCATACGAACCTCTGGCCCCCTCAAACGCTAGATACATGTTGGTCCCAGGCCCACGGATTAATCACGATATAGCATTCGGGATAATAATACATCGTGCCAACAGTTAGTGCTTGCAATTTGCTGACGGGGTATCGGCTAGTCGTCCGGAATCAGCATTACATGCAACAAAAACCTTAGACTTCAAGGGATCCAATGAGGTTGACATATTTAACATAGTCACTTGAAAAAGCCATCTTCCCGACAACTTGTGAATGTATCCAGACAAGATACGCTGGTCAGTTACCATCCGAACTCCGTTAGAACAAGGTTACAAACATATTCTATTAAAGATTCTTTTGAGTATATCGGTGACTTGGACATCAATCAAGCCAATAGGTTGATGTGGTCCATATACTTTGAGTCACTGCTCATGAACATCCCGTTGTACGAGACAATTGATTTTATTTATGGGCTCGTTGAAACGAACCACATTAACTTACTTCTGATTGGTGACATTCCGACAGAAACGTTACTGACATGCACTGAAAGCATCAGCCAACAGTTTTATGATAGGTTTCGCCATCTAGTACGTGGGGTAGCAATGGAAAGTCCACTATCATCAATCACAGCAGAGTTTTACATTTTAATGACTGAATAAGAGTTAACTGTAGACATAGCAAGTCCGTCATACTATAAACGTCACTTCGACAATAAACTAGTATTCAATCAGTCAAACAAACAGTGCGGTGCTTAACTTGATGGTAACTTGTAAAGTTGAGACCGATAATTGTTTGCCGTCCATAAAAATACGCATTAGCTGTCGGAAAGATAGCTAACTTTAAGAAATTCATGTGGTTTGGTCAATACCTGAACTTCAGTAATATTATACTAGCCCATCACAAACGCGCACCACTAAATATACTATTCACATGGGCAAAACGAATCTGTACAAAGGACAATCTTATGGAAGAAGTGGACTTGATCACGTCTGTACCACAATCGAATGACCGTCCAATTATGCTCGTAGATAGGCACATTAAATCGTTACTGCCATTCGAACAGGTGATGTCTTTGAGAAAGAAGAAGGTTAATACAGAATTGTCATTCGAGGTTGATTACAGTATACACACGGCAACAGAAATACTAATTTATCCGGTCAAACAAACATATAACGCAACCGAGCTTTTCGGATTAGCACGGACTAAGAAGCTGCCTGTGCCTACAACCAAAGGAGATCAGTTCGTTGGTGCTGCCTCATACCAATTCACTCGTAACTGCAAATAAAGTTACCTAGGTAAAACCGAGAGATGTTTGATCCTCAGAGTTAAAGAACATTTGCCTAAATGGGTGAAGAATTCCCTGTCACTGAGGAACGGCAACGTCGTTGAAACACGCAGGCAGCTAGCAATCGCAGTCGAAAGACACGTCTTGACCACTGGTCACGTTACCACCCAGCCTGTGCATTCAGAACCCTATTGCATCACCTTAATGCAGGATTCTTGCCGTTTGTTGAAGCGGTTGCCAACACCCTAATGGTCCCGGTTTTGCGTGTTCCGAAAAAACTGTTAGTGAACTTGACCTTTCTCTGTATTTGGTGACTTTTCTTAACCAACCAACTGACTATCCATCCACTCCATTAACCGTTTGATGTAAAAGAAAAACCATTTCTTGTAAATTTGGTATTCACGAGTCAATACGAAACGACTGCACCTACCAATTTTCATGTTTTAACAATTTTGTTAAAATTTCTGAAGGGAACGAACTGCTTCAGACTTTATTAAGTAGTTCCTCGGTTAGACTTTCGTATTGTCGACGTTGTCTGAGACTAAGTGTTCGTTTGCAATTCCAAACTCCTGTTGAATTTCTCTCACAATGTCTAGCTTCATATGGCCCGTGTAGGTCTCTCAACAGGTTGCAAATGTTCAAGATGCACAATAACAATGCAGAGTATTGTGGTTTCCATTAAAAAAACAGCTCTGACTTCAGCTTAGTTTAAAACTAAAGATAATCCGTGAGTTTTTTTGGTTAAATGGTATAGTAACGGCGTTTTTCAATTCGCCTAACACTTTTGATATTAAGTTGGACACTTATCACGATTTCACTTCAGGAAACTATTTAAGGTATAGTCTGTTTAATATGGTAACCTTCATTTCTTCCTGTGCTTTCTGATAACTGATCTCTACAAAAAACACAAAGTTCGGTGAGACATTGAATTTACTTTGCCTAGGTAAGATAGTCACCTGGATACTCGAGACTGTTCATATCTTCTGAAATGTTGCTCTAAGAAAAGTAACTATATCATGTGTTCAAGGTTGCAAATTGTGCAAGCTGGTGACAAACACCGTACTACATTTAAAGGGATTGTTATTTCATATCTGTAGCTACAATGTAATATAATCTGCTTTTCCTTATCGAACCAGTAGTTGTCATGCTTGTTTGGTTCTTGTTTAGTCTCGTCATAGGACATTGGTTCAACCAATAATCAACTCAACAGTCATGATTTTTTGAATCAAAGACCCTTTCCACTAGACCACTAGTTCCCTAAACATGGTTTAAGACACTGTTATTTAAACTAACTTCGAAGGCTTTTTTCCGCTCCAGTATTTTTGATGCGATGCGTCTCATTTACACTACAAAATGTCTTCTGATTATTTGTAAACTTTATGAAATGTAACTGCTATACCAATAATGATATTTTTTCTTCAGTAAGGTACCGATACGGGTCTACTAGAATTGCGACGTTCTTTTTAATCAAACTACCGTAAGATCAATCGGCGGTGTGCATTTTCTCGTCGGATAAGTCGAGTGAGAAAACTCGGTTCACCGTCAAATTGATTTACAAAGGACCAGCTGTCCAAGTTCACATGAGTGCTGTAATAAGTCTGAGAAACGCGTTCGGAATGGGCAAACAATGAGTGTGTTTAAAAACTGAAACAGAAAAAGAAATTGCGCGCTTAGGAAGTTTATTTCAACACAGACAACAAAGTCGACGTGAAATTCGAAATTTGTGCTAACAGCAATTTATTTAGTCGGGGATTGTCTTCTTCATGCGGACTGGTCTTATCACTAATCTCATCTCTATGTGAATTAGTCTGAAACTGAAATAAGTGAATTAATAACCATGTTCGCGTTTCGATTTTATAGGTAAGTTGAGATGAAATGGAATTAAAATGTGTCCCACCATCATCTTGTTTTAGAGACAGAGCATTCAACGAAAAGTGCGCTTGTGAAGCAGGTTAAACCAACGTTAATAAAAGCTAAGAATGAAGATACATGTGTGGGAAAAACAGAAAATCCGCTCAAATTCTGCCTTATAGTTGTAGTAGTAATAGTAGTAATAGGCGATCGATAAATTCTCTGTATAAAATGATCGAGGAACTATTCATCAACTGACCTTTGAACGTAACTAAATAAACACATGAATGAAATACGTGAATAAAATAAATACGCGAATATACACTGAAGTATTAAAGTAGGGGAGAGGTTTCTCCACTTAATAACTTAAATGTATAAGTAAATTCACCTCAGTATGACCACCAATGCAGCAAAGTAGTGAACAAGATTAGTTTCCTGCGTCTGACCAACATATTCATGAAAACGAAGAAACCGGGAAAGTAAAGTCCGAAGATTTCGTTCGGTGGAAATGCCTGTTAGTCATCAGTTTCATGATCGCTATATCGAATTTTAAGGTAGATTGATTGCATGCCAATGGAGACTAAGTGTCCCCAAAAACGTTTTCCCATTAGTTTGGTCTGGCTGACGAAATCAGATAATGAATGACTCCGTACCGTCCAGTACTCAAAGTATGAACAAATTGGATGGATTTCTGTGCATCCGATAGAAGTTTGCAGAAAAAACTTTCCTACTAACAGGATGATTGGGATGTAACAAATGAGTAACAACCCTTCCTGAAATGGTTTCTCCGCATCGTTGTTTAGTCATTCAAGTTGATTTCACGTGCTCACTTTGGTAACCATCTCGCTATCTGATCGATGTATGGTACTCGCGTTGAGATTCATTGTGTACACACAAACCTGGTTGTACGGCATGGTTGTCCGTTTTTGAGCCGTGACTCTAGGGGGAATATAAACGGAAACTCGTCCATGTTCAGGCTGCTAGGCAGTTTTATGCTTATTTCAACTATCAGATTTCCTTTGAGACAGAGGACTAATAAATGCACATCTCATACTGACATAGATTAGTTTAGGTTTTAACTGTGTAGTCTACAACACTTTCTGAATAGATAGTATCGAATACTCACTTCCTACGAACCCTTCCAGTGTAAAGTCTACCCCGGCTTGTAAAATGTCAGCGATACAGATCTTCGAAACTCTTCCCGTCAAACATCGCGTGAAGTTTCGTTTTTACTTGGCGAGAGAGAACTGTCAGCACGAATATATTCCGCGTATGCTTCTCCTATATAGCTGCTAAATCGAACCACTTTTTTCCAACTATGTCAGCCTCCAGAAAGTGTATTTGGTTGTTAGACTGTGACTTTTGTTGAAAGTATTACTGTTGCCAGTTGAGCTGAATGCCCACAAAACTGTTTTTCACTTCGAATTTTCATTGGTAATGCAATGTAAGTATGTACATCGTGAATGTTTTCGTGGTCATACTCAATTGATTGCTCCCTATTCCGATCATAAAGCTGGTGATCAAGAGGGAACCTAGGAGTGAGTAAAGTTCACTATGAAGAATCAGCAGTCTTTTAATCTTGTCGTCTGAGAAGTGCACACATTCAACGTTGAAGTCAACAAATTCGCTTCGGCAGTTTATTCTCTTTTGTAGAGGGGCATTTGTGAATGATTAAGAGAAACTTAGCAAGAAACTCATTCATTCGCTTTGATTACGCCAGCGCACTAAAATGCGTGTGAAAGACAATATTTTGCAGCTTCTGACAAAGTGGGTTAGAGCAAATTGACTAACCGTTTTCATTAGAAAGCGGTAGGGGGTTGAACATCTAGAATTATTTTAGACATTTTGCCTTTGTACGATTTGTGCAGATCGTACGACTTCGTTCGCACACAACCTCGTTTCGGTGATTTGCGTGAGCTTAAAGATGGATGTGCCAGTAGGCAATTTGTTTCTATTATACGCATTACTCTAAATATGTTCTTCCACGTTACCAGTTTAATGTCGTTCACTTTTTCTCCATGTACTTCATATTATCAATTCGCATCGAGTCATTTCCATTTATTAAGGTAATTTCTGTTTCTATGCTTGCATTGGAAAAAAATGCTTTTTCGTGAACAAGCCAGGTGTGGCTTATTTACATGCTATTTTGCTTATGGTGTGTATTTCACGCAGTGAACAAATTGACTGATGTGTATTTCAAAATTCATTAGCTTAGAGTTAATGACAGTTTATACAATTATTTGAACGTACGAGTATTTCAGGCGAACTCCTATATCGAAGTGATTATTCTTGCGACAGAGACCATAACCTTAGGATGTTGCTTACGCAAAATATTGTTCCAAGTTAGTAAAGGATTATCAATGTAATTTTTGGTCTTAATTTGGAGGGTGAAACACGGGTTCGTCGAATTCAACTGTCAGGACCGTTGGGTTATCTGAAATGTGGTTTATTCTGATATCGATTTGCTTGGTGAAATTTGCCTACACAACATGCACCTGATTGATTTCAGATTAATCATTCAGTATGCGATCCTAATGACAGGATTTAGGTTGCGCAACCACAATAATTTCCACTACGATGCTGTTTTGAGCAAGACTAGTGTAACGGCTGCCGAAATGATGCAACTTTAGAGTTTTTGGTTGAAAATTCCTGACAGTTGATCACACCTTTCGAAATCACATAGGTTTTCCGGCTAGTTTGTTTTTAAAGGAAACAACAGACCCGAGTTCCGATCTTGTTACAGTTCGTGAGTAGTGCAACTTGTTGTCACGGCTGGCAGTAGAACTCCGGCCACGCTTCACGAGGCGCCTGTGTCAGTACGTTCATATTAAATACGACTGAACTAACATATTTGTATATTCCACCAACTTAGACTGTGGGTGGTGATCAAGTTGTTCGATTCTATCGTTGAGCGACATAGAAATCATCCTGTTAAGTCCAGTCGAGTATCCCGCGGTTAGGGCTTCGCAGCCTGACATAATTCTCTCAGTTTCTTGGACTTGCTAAGTAGTGTGTTAGGTTGCTGATACGCAGTCAGCAAATTAGTTAATTTCCGTTGAAGTATCACATACAGTTGATCGCAGCTTTCCTATTCAGGCAGAAACACTATGGTCAAGTTTCTCTCTTGCTAGATCTCGCCAGTAACGCATGTGTTTGTCACATGATGAATGAATTACATGAAATCTTCTTGTAGCCCAGTCTGAATCCGCACGTCTATGTCAGATGTGCACTTGATCGGTGGACCTAACAAACAATTCTGGGGTAATAACAGGAATTAATCAACCCATAGGGCAGAAATTTAATTATTAAAAAGTAAAAAGCCGTTTACATTAATCAGATTTCTGATATGTGGATATCAGGAATAATTTGTTTCAAACATTGGGACGTTGATGGTGTATGATTTGAAGACTCACTACCGGTTATGTCGCGAACTTAGAGTGAAATTTTATGCATAAAAATAGTTTGGTGTTGTGATCTTTGGCCGTGATATTTATTGGTACTGTACAGATTTCCTTAGATAATAGAGAACGCAACCCCTAATATTAGGGCAGCTTTCGTTATAGTAACTAGCATCAATATTTTAACAAACTTGGAGCGCATGGCCCGAACTTGACATTCTTTGGATGAACGTATTAGTGCCTGTCGGGAAAATGAAACGGTCTCAAGGAGACTATTCCCCTGCCTCACAGGATATTGTCTCTGAGTACATTTGGATAAACTGTTTGGCTTTTGAACCATGTAATCCTTTGAGCGTTTATGTATGATAATTCAGTCGTGCCTAATGTGAGGTCAATGACGCAGTGGTCAACATGGTTGCCTCATGAAAGCATGACCGGAGTTCTAGTCCCGACCCTGGTAAGAATACGCACTACTGACGAGCTCTAATAAGAGCAAAACTCAAGTTTAAGGCTTCAGTTCAAAAGGACTAACTGGAAAGTCTATGAGAATGCGACAGCTGCGATCATTTATCGGTGAAGCTTAACTTGAATGATACTCCACAGTGCGCAAATAAAAGACGGTGTGGCAGGAACATTGTTTGTTCAAGGTCTGTCAGTTTTTCTCGCAGGTTCAGCGCGAGCAGTAGAGAGAGTGTTAGACCCACTGCATAGTGTTGAAGCTGAAAAGCGTTCGAGAGTTCAACAAGGTCGACAGATGAATCACTTCTATCCTTGACTAGTTGAACGGTGAAGATGGCGTCTTCCGCTGAGCCCGCATTATATGCCAAATATTTCACTCTGATCCTTTACCTTGTTAGATCAGTTTCTAATTTTCTCGGACTTCTCTATTTTCATTGATATACTAAAAACTGAGCAAAAGCTAATGTTCACTCTTGTTGTCTTTCTTTGAAATTTTATGGCAGAAAGTATTTATTTCCTGAATTTACCACTGTATTTCAAATTAATCACAGTTATCCAGAAATATGGAGTTGACAAGATCATTTGCAAGTGATGTTGACAACCCATACAAATTATTTCCAAAACATTACTGTGAAAAATTAACATAGGATAGATTGTTGTAAGAATAGTGGTCTGCATTGTAACATGGTTCAAGGTGACCCCACTTCCACTTTCTTGCTGAATTTTGACAAAATCGGAACCAGACGCAACTTGCTATCTAGTGAGCATGCACTATGATGTGACGACATCGCTTCAGATCTCCTTTGAAACTGCGTAGTATAAAATGTCATGTTCAAATGGACTTTATCTATACGGATGGGAAAAGATCTTATCTCTTTCGGCACGAACAAAACAACTAGAAGCAGTTTATTTGAAGCCAGGACTGGATTCTCTAACTACGGATAACTTATCTTTTCATTTGGAACTTCTCACTGCAGTGAAAAACGATCATACGGTCAGGCAATCGAGATGACAGAGCCGGATTAAATTACGTGAATAATGGGCATTTGGTTTTATAAAACAAAGCCCTGGAAGGAGAAGTCGGAAGAGATAAGATGCCAGTTAGAAAAGAGGTTTTCAAACAGTATACTTCGGTTGAAACAGGCTGAAGTTATTACTGCACAGGTAGTTGAACTCATTCCTCTAACAAAAACCAATATTCCGTTGCGAAAAAGAATACCAAAGATAAAATTGGTACACCGCTTAAACCGATACTCCATACTTGCGATTTGGCCTGCCATATTACCATGGCTTTTGGTGATCCCGGAGCCAGCTGTGTAATATGTAGCAAAATGAAGTTTAAGGGGTACATCTGAATTCAATGGTTCCATCCTGAAACCCAGTTTTTCTTGACAATCCTTCATAATTAATAAATGTACTCCTGATTAAACCGATATACTTTCCTTATGGCTATATCCAATCTCACTGAACTAGTATCGGTCTTTTCGTGATTGACCTCCAAGAGGTAATATCGTTCTCTACCAGCAGCTTTCCGTTTCAACCCAGTGGTGATCATTAGAGCCAAGGTAGCGCTGTTGTCATTGGCTTGCCGGTAGGTACGGTACTGGTTGAGATTCTTATGAACATGCTTGAAAACAATGGGCTGGACCACCTAATTTAAACAATCAGTTACTACCAGTGACATTTGAGCGATTTCTTTCGTGTACTAGTCAAAACTGAAGATAGAATCGTTTGATCATGTTTAGCATGATACGTAGGAGCGTTATGTTCATTCGAGAACAGAAAACTAACAATCAGATGCCATTTTCGGAGATAGGACTAAAAACATAGATCGGACAGGATGAAAAACTTGGCAAAGTGCCAATCAATCTCAGCCATGCTCTTATGTGTTGTTTGACTAACACAGCAAAAATGTTTGAAACACAGTTTTCTTCGACAACGTTATTAGTGCAGAGGGACGATATGTGTTGCCATATGGCCAAATTGACTAATAGCAGGGTGAACAAGTGCAATGCGACAGTTAAACAAGCTCACATGAAGCATATATCTCTATTTCCACAATATAAAGTAGTAGTTTTTAACTTTTTTGTCTCCCATGTTGTATACCAGTTCACTCACTGTTGTAGTGACGTTTACTTAGGCAGAACAAATCAACAACTATCTCAGCGAGTACAGAAAGACGTCCCGAAATGGTTGAAACAACCAAAGACACAACAATCTCAAACAGTTGAACCCGTTGCTCGAAATCTCGCATCATCGACCGCTAAACACTTCATGAAACAGGTCATTAGGCTGAGCCATCTAATTCATTGACGTTACTGTTACGCAATCAGAACCCCAAGCTACCGACCTGCAGCAAGGCCATGCAGAGCAGAACTTACCAGCCGGCGTTGAAGTAACCCATCTTGTTGCCGTGGTGTGAATGACGTAATATGTGGTGTGAATGTATACGTGTCCATACTCTGCCTATCTCTAATTGCCCGTCGTACATAACCCATATTTTTTACGAGAGCGACTGATGAGCGAAATGTCAATATATCACAGTGTATGTCTTCTTTCTGCACTGATGACGACAAGGATAAGTTATATAGAATAAACAGTGGAGGCACAGTGGAATGTATAATCGAAAATTCTTGATTTTTCTCAGTTGGGTCTCTTCGAAATTAACATATCTACCAAACTACTTATCAGTAACACGAAGTCAACGCCCCTCGGTGGCGTTAGTGGGTTCCAGCGTAAACTGATCAATGAATCCTGCTCGGGCAGTCAGTCGGCTGGATCATTTGATGGGTTCCACATGACACAGTTGGTAGGGGGGGAGGGGGTAACTACGTTCAAATATAAAATTTCCCGGCTTCCGATGTAGCCCCGTAGCTCAGCTGGTAGAGCTTTTGCACCGTTTGAGCATGTTGTTTCTGTCGCTGGTTCGAATCCGGCCGAAGTCCTGGTTTTTCCGCAAATGGATCTCTTTTAAACTACGTATCTTGGTGAATTTATCATTGGAAACATGTAAGAGACCAACGCGAACCTAAGTTGAGACGATTGTTAAGAAGTGTCTGCATAACATTGTTTTTCATACAGAACGCAGAAACCGTGCTGATAACATGTCAGCTTACCGATTCTGTCAACAGCACCTAATATGTTGCAATTTTCGTTGAGACATTGACGGACGTTGTCAAGTGAGTTGAAAGATAATATTTCCATTAATGATGCCTCCTTCTTCATCTGCTCAGTTGACCTTCCAGTGTTTTGTAGGGGCTCGAATGACCTAATTTGATGTTGACAATCAACCGAACCATCATGGTAGACTTATTACCATAACTCCAGTGAATTTGTCCGCACGTATTCCCTAAAAGATTTGTTTAACTCGTCATGTACATATTCAGGTCAGTTACTTCCCTAGTATGAAACCTGTCTCGACAGCGATAGTATTTTGCCTCACAGTTCCAGGGATAGTGTGAACCATCAAAGCGGCTTTGTCTTTTCGGTCAAGGTTCGATACACATGGAATACCCGTCATGGTTAGCGGTTTTAACTCTGTAAGCAATACTAGTATCGGTGTCACCAGCACATTGCCTATGCCATTGTTTGGAATAGTTTTCGGCCACGAACACCACCAAACCAATTATCCAGGTTTTTCCACACACCTCTACGCGACACTTCAAGAGGAATGACTAGTCACTGCTATATAACATTTTAAACAACATATCCTGGTTCGACGCCTCAACAAGAGCTGGACAGTACACGGCTCTGCGGAGAACCTCGAATTCCAGGGCTTATAAAATTTTATCCAGTAGACGATCTACGAGTCGAAGACAATCCTCACATCAACCCATCCATCCGTCACACCCTGCAAACTTCCACTGGTTTAATCTTTGATCAACAACAATCATTTCTACCGCCCTATGCAGATTCTGATAGATCCAAACATGGTGTTAAGCAGTTTTCGATTCATATAAATTTGGAATGCTGTTATTCACTTGTCATATACATACACATTGTTTTTATTGGCCTTATTCACCTTCTGATTACAAGCAACTTTTGTGCCAATAGGTTCATCCTATACTGGTCACGCTGTTGGGTGCTTATCGGAAAGAAACCTTCAGGAGTGTCCAGCATGGCTTCACTCAAGAACAACAAAAGTGACACTTGCTCCATCTTGACCCACACGATTGCCAGTGACCGACACACAAACAGGAGTAAGGCGTTCTCCAGCGTCTACCTGTTCTGGCAACGAAGTTGTGGGATATCAACTGGCGTATCCTGCCTATAACCGATATAATTTCAGTCCGCTTGTCTCACCCGGAAGTTGTTAGTTGAACAATTTGTTCACATCCTGGGATTATCGTGGCTAAGGAACTATAAACAACCCACGTGACACTTTGATCCCATCTCTTCTATCGAACGTAATTAACAGTGAGTTAAAACCACCCTTGTTTTGGTCATAGCCGCAAAGCATTTGTTTTTTCCCCACAGAATCGTTTTGTCTTTTGATTTGTTCCTATCGTTACTCGACTTTATGTAATTATGATAGTTCTGTTGTCAATTCGAGACACTAGGGCGATTAATGCATCTTCTATCAAGGAGATCGAGTAATCTGATAATCAGTCACAAACGATAGTGATTGAACGATTAGATGCAATATTTCAGTCGTGTCAAATGTGATCTCTACAGTTCAGCGTCGTCGGAGTTTTAATTCCGTTCGTGGCAAGGTTATACGCTATTGACGGGCATCAACGAGGTCGGAACTTGAGTGTAATGCTTTTTTCTGAAACAGGCTGGTTAGAATGTCTATTTGAAGGTGAGGGCTGTGATGGACTGTGCGTACTGCTCAAATTCAAGTCAACCAGACTTCCGAATACTCATCCGTCATATAACTGTATCAGCCTAAAGTCAGAATTGTTTGAAAACGGCCTTTTTGCTGAATAAGTGTTTACGAGACTCCAGGTTATGTATGCAAACCCTTTCTTGACATTTTCTGTTAAATCCATTATCAGACGAAGTGCCAACTTGTTCAAATGTACCAATGAAAAATAATTGACCAACTTCCGACGAGCATGATGCCTCCAGTAGTTGACCATATAGTTAACGTAGGAAAACATTATCAGGCCACCAGACCCACGACAAATTTTGTATTTTATGTTTTACAGAGTAATATTGGGTTAAACCAAGCTGTAGACCAAAATTCCAAGCAATGAGACACCTCGGATAAATGTAATTGGGAAGCCTGCGTTTCTTCAGCTTAGTTATTTGCTATATGGTCTATTGCTGTAAGGTCCAGTGCAAAAAGTCACCATAAGTCTACTATAAATCGTAATCGCATTATAATCCTTAATGTTGTGGGGACAATGAACAGACGATTGGCGGCTTTACTCAAGATGAAGTTAGTACTCTTCAATGCACCGTCAGGATCGACTGCTGATGAGTGGGTTAGATTTAACAAAACTTACAGTATTCCATTCTTGGTACAGGGTTGTCTTTGATTCGTCCTTTGGATGGTACGATCTAGTGCTCGCGTGAGGTTTTTGAGCCCGTAATCTCCAACTACTGTTGGGAGTGATGGGCGCACAAACTCTAACGAGCCTTTTGTATACTGTGCATTCCTCAGAAAAATAGTCGTATTTTAGTTTTCAAGACATGCAATTCAATTGTGACGGTCCCGATAGTCGTAGAGGAAACCCTAACGTATTTTTATAACAAAATTGTCTGTTATTTCTCCTTCAAAGTAGCCGGCCAATTCAAATCAATCAGTGAAACTACATCCCGAAGTAAACATCCTAATGCCTTTATTCCTAAGACATTCCTAATCAATTGTGGGGTAGTTAGATGAATGTCATCCTGCACTCGTTAAGTCATTTGACACAACCACGTCTCATTGTCGAGTTGGACAAGGCAGGATACCCACCAGTGCCAAGATGAGAAAGATAGAATTGTTAGCTTTGCATAACATATCAGTAATTAAGGCGCAAAACCACTTTCTGTTAGTATATTCCCGAACAATCCATGAAAACACTATGTTAGAATGTATCCATAGTTTGCCGGGAGCAGGTTTCCAATTCAGGAATCATATTCATCGAAGACAGCTTCAAATCTGAACGGTTTTCCCCATCAACGATGTATGCGTCTTCTAAACGTGGGCGGCGTGGCACGTAAAAATGATCGTATATTGATGATGTATTTGAAAGAGACATTGCAAGAAGACAGATTGAACCGTTGGTAACCAAAACCAAAGATTTTCAGAACAGCAACAATGCATTCACTCGCACATTGATCCATATCGAAAATTTATCTGGTAAACACAGGTCAGCTATTATTTTGCAGCAGCTCTGTCATCCGGAGTTGACCCGTGTAAATATTCTTTACACACAAACACAAGATACCAATGTGGAAGCCAAATGATTTGTTTTCTTTTAACAAGAGTTAGGCAACAATCAACAGTCATTGATATCACACAGTACATCATTCATAAGCAAGTTGAAAGCATTTACAACAGCGAAATTTGTTTCATTTTTACCTTCGCGCATCTCAGGATGATAACCTAAGAATACTTGCATTCTAAATGCGACTTGAAATTGTATTTTAAATTTCGGGTCCTCCAGACACGGAATTGCAAAAATTCCATTCCGTAGCTAAAAAATATTCACTGTGTCGGCTTGAATCTTGATAGTATGTGTACCTTTAGAAAGAAAATGAATGACATACAGCAGAGAATGAACACTGAGCAGAGACCTCCTCCTTTAAAAGATATGTCACGCATTCACATTACTGTGCTTACCTGTAAAGATGAAACGTCTGACTGCGTATTCTACTTGTCTGGCTTACACCAATTCATTGTGTCACTGCTAACATCGTCGCGCCCGAAATGCGGTCAGAATAGAGTTCTACAAAAGGACGCCTCAGTTGTCAATGTCTGTCTGTCGCAGGTCTGAGGAGTTTGATAAATGTGAACCAGATATGGGATTCGGAAACAGGGCTGATCCAAACAATAGTGACCAATAACATTAGGTATTGTCTAAAAACTTATGCAGTCGTGGATCTAAAGACTGTTGGATACACAAAGTGTTTATATATAGATGTTAGGACGTTAATGTCTGAAAATCATGATAATCACGAGCGGCTCACTTTACGATCAGGTCTTGTTAGTGAATTTCTATACACTCAAACAAACATTGCTGGTTTTAAACTTTTGTGAAAATTCTACAACGATGTTGAAATAGAATGAGAAAAAATCCAGATGTACAACTTTTCTTTGATATTTATATGAGATCATAGTAGTATTGGGTCATGTAACGCCTTCCACAATCTGACCATTTGTGAGTAAAGTCGTCTTACGGTGCGGCATCCGTAGCGAAACACTGAAAATGTAAAAACCTAGTGTTTTATCTACGTGTTTTGTTTCCATCATGAAAGTCATGTAGATTTCACGGGGATAAAATAAATTGGATTAATTAGAGAAGTAGCTTTTGTGTAGTAATATAAGATATTATAAGAGACTAATATTGTAATGCCTTTGGACATCCTGCATCGCACTGAGCCACTGGTTATTGCAAAGCGACGACGCCAATCTCATGAAACGAGACTAGTCAAGTATACTAGAAAACCTTGAAGTTTGCTCCTTCATCCGCTATGTTTTAATTCAGTTTTAACGAAAACTGCCAAAGCCATTTGATAATAAATTAACTGTATGGAAACGACTGATACTAAATAATTTATAGAGAAAACATTAAAATGCCTTGAACCCTCGAAAAATTAACTTGAAGTGTGATGAGAACAGGAATTGAAGCGGATCTTGCATCTGACAAGAAGTTGGTGGAATTTCACGTTGAATATCACTTCATTCATCATTTAGCAAGAGGCTTCAATCAGTTTGTTTCGGCAAGGACTACAAGGAAGGGGTTTTCAGTTCGATAGAGCTCCTCAATCGTACACACCATTACACGATCTGAATTTTACCATCAACCAAGCTTATATGAGACAGTCTTGTTGACCGTTGTATCACTGACCCCACGTTAAAATATTCGAATGTTTGACCACTTCGGCTTATAAGTGATGAACAAATTTTCCCATCCTGTCGACAGCAGAAAACAATTCTGTTGGTAACAACAGGATATGTCTCATTCTCTTATCTCTAACAGTAGGTATGTTTATTCCCGAATTAATTAGGCTGATTTGGAAAAGGATGTTTTCTTGAAGTGTATGAATTCACATTTCATTCTGTGCTTTTTCATCATGAGCTTCAGCATTCCACAACCCCCAGAAGTGGTTAACAAATCCTAGAAATTTGACATCATTTTCCCGTAATTATTCAACTTCATCGTGACCAGAAATTAAAATGTCAACATAATTTAAGTGGAACAAGAAATATTAGGTCACTTCGTCTACGACAGTGAAGCCTTTTTATATGGCAATAAAGACTTGTCACCGCAGTCTAATTTGTTCAGTCCTCCACCAATTAGTTCATGTTTTGGTGGAACAACTGAAATGCAGTTAATAACAAATTATTCTAACTAGCTTATAAAACTGGGAGTGGGAAAAGTGGGTTATCAAAATAAACGTTGTTTATGGCACGGAATTTGTCTTCAGTTTCCGGTGAACTTCAGCTTCGTCTCTGATGTAATACAGCAAGATCACTACACTTCCATCTATTAAAAAATTATCCATCCAGTCTTTTCCACACGTACTGCTTGATCTACAGTGCCACATGTATCTCAGCATTTGTTGAACACAGCAGTTTACAAGTATCCTCTCTACGACTCATGTATTAGGGTAAAATCTCAGTTGTTCGTACTGGACTTCTGATCCTGGGATTACAGAGAGTTTTCGAAATATGACAGATGCCAACGACTTGTTAATGAACTGAATAACAGTCGTTGAGTTAACTCAGTTACAATCATATCACCTTCACCTCAAGAGCAGTAACATATTCACCTCGGTTATGGGAGAGTCTCTTTCTTTTCCACACTGGCTGAAATAAATAAGCAAAAACCATTGTCGACTGGCCATCATCACTGTATCTTAGCTGGTTGCCGTGGAAGGACCGCAACAACATCTGAATACATTACATATTCCATAGATTTGTCTTTATTCAGACTAAGTAAGTTGTACCAGTCTAGACTGTAACAAACAATACATTTCAGTGTCTTGAGTTTATTTCAGTTTTGATTGCCACTTTGAGCCGTGATATCCTTATTACAAGCTAGTTCCCTATACAATTACATCGCTAGCTCCCTGTTTTACGATTTAAGTTGAACACTGTTAGTACTGTTTGTTGCGTTCTATGAGTTCAAATGGTACTAGTTTTGTGGCAGTGAAGTCGGTGGTACGAATATGGTAAGCAACCAACATTTCATACACAAATAGCTAGAGCACACCTGGATTGTGGTGATAGTTCACACTTGCTCGTTTTAAGTATAATTAATGTTGTACTGTGTACTGAACCGACAGCATTCAATAAACTAAAGTCAATGTGATTGTGTACGGAGCATAATCTTCCGTCTGAGCTTATCAAAAACTTCGATGTCGCACCATACTTTTTCTCGAACAACCGGAATGATTAATGGATCGGTTAACGAATTGGATTAGTGACAGGCATAGTGATAATCAGGTTGAAAAATCTGGTTGCTTTTCCATTCACTGGTGTACGTGCAACAACTCGCTAACTTGAACGTAAGTGCATAACGATGGCTGATCACGTTTTGTTGAGTTGGCCAATCACCCCAAAAACCATAGAGAAGAATCGAGGGGAAAATAATTCTTCTGCCTAGTATCTGTCTGGGAATTGTTGAATGAAAGATGAGGGAATACTTTGTTCCTCGAATGTCCAGCGGTACCAGTTAAATTAAGCTGAGAAAGAATTTCAAATTGCCAAATTACACATGCTTGTGAAGCTTCCAAACAGTTTAGCGAATATGAATTTATCACAAGTGTTTTCTCCTTTTACGCTGTCAGTTAAACTGTCAATTCGATCAATAAGTGAATAAATCACCACGAATGTATAAGTTCAATAGTTCTTAAACTTTGCTAAGTTACGGCCATCTTTGTAAGTAATCTTGGCATAACAACATCTTAATCCGGCAAATTGAATGCCTCCAGTTGCTCATAGTTGCCTATCTACGTGGAAACCATTAACAACTTCAGCTTATGTGCCGGGATTAAACTGGAACAAAAAATGCAATAGAACTCCTTGTTTGCTTGTCACACACTGATTTGTTTTGGTAAGGCAAAACCGATTCTAACTTACTGACCATCCTGTGTAAGTCCTGAGAATGCATTCCCTAACGATCGTAACATTGTTCGATTTTCAATTATGTGCAGTGATGCAACGATAGGTTTGGCGGCCCCTAGTTAAGCCAGGCTGTGACGTTGTACCTTACTTCAAGCAGAACTGGAAGCAGACTATCTGGTGTAAAGTCACAAATCTGCTTGCAAATTCTGTCGTATCCAATTCGGTGAAGTAAGACTCGGTTGGTTCTTGTTCAAAATTTGTGTGTTAGCAAAAGGTACATACACACTCAGCTGGTTGACCGATCTGCTTAAAACGAATCGTCTGGAAAATAAGATAAGCACAATTATGAATTTCATACTGGATCGCGGTTTGCTGATCAACTTGTGTGTTCATCGAAGTAAACGAGTAAGGAAATATTTGCACACTTGGTCATGTGTCATCTCTAACTGTCCTGCGTTACTCATACGTATTTAGAGAAGGGAACCGGTTTAAATAGTTAGTCATTTCTCACCAGATGAAAATATCAAATTACACGAATTTTCTGGACATTTTTCACACAGTAAGATGACCTTAATCGGTAACGGAGCGCTACGCCTTAACATCGATTATCCTTCAGTTTCTCATCAACAGAGTGCCGTTCACTTCAGTCGGACTTACACTGATTCTAATCGGTTTCGTGACACTTGTTTCACATCGATCAATCCCGGTCACTTCATTGGGAAACGGTGCGTCTGTAGAAAATATCACCCAGGCCATTTGCCCCAAGAGACTTTTTATCCCGGATGAATTGACTCAGGGCACAGTCCAACTGAAGAATGACAGTGCCTGGTTGATAACGCTGGTGAAAAAATACCACTAGTAACATTGTATTATGTCAATGAATCTGAGTTCTATTTGACCTATGTACAATTTTTGTTTTCCGCTTTAACATAGGTCAACTTTGTTACAAGCTTCAGAAGGTGAAATTTCACGTAAACATGTTCAAAAGTACATATTTCCAACGCACCGGGAGACCTTTCTATGAATAGCCTTGCACTCGTCTACGGGGTCTACATGAGTGTGAGATCACGACCTGATCTTTTAGAATTTGCTCTCGGCTGGTGCTGAGTAGAGAAGAGGTGAGTGAATCCGCCGTAGAGGAATATGCGTACGTCCTGGGAGAAGCCTTTAGTGGGAAGCTCTACCACAAGTTCAGCAAAATTTCTACTTCTCTCCCGTCGGACCTGGTTATAGAAAAATGATAGAATGTACGTCTCATTTGTGGGTCACACGTTTGTGATAAATCTCGGCTGAGTCAAATGATATCTACTTGAAGACTTGTATAGAGAATAGTACTAGATATGTATATCCGCTTCTAATAACAAGCGCAGGCATATACAATGAAAAAACTCGAATTCCTCTTACAACGACATTATTGAGGTGATAAAACTTTCGAAAGTTATTCGCTCATTGTCGTCGATTAGAAGGTTTGGCACCACCGATTTTGTATATGCTGAAAAATGATAGTAGGTCCTTACGTAACCGAAAGATGCTTACGATCGGTAGCACGAATCTCTCAACCTTCTGCGTGCTTTTCTGATTGGGCTTCCGGTGACACGTTTGCAATGAGACATTCAGTTCAACTTTATACGGTGCATATATTCAGCAAACGCGACTTATGCACTGTTTACCAGAAGCGCCCTAGGGCATATGGTTTCCTTGATAACACGCTGAGTCCGGTGTACTTCACGGCAGATTTAGCAAACTAGGTCATTACTGAAGCCGTACCTAAGTTAACTGAGACCACTTAGTGCAATATAGTTGGTAAAAAATAAAAAGCTTGCCTGGTAGAACAAGCAGTAAACTTACTCGTAACCAACGTTACGGGTGTGTATATATCCTGCTCTAGCTTTCGTTCCATCTCGTTCCATCGAATCGAAAATTCAGTGTCTGCACTAGGCAATCGACCTGCTGCAGGACTTGTACGTATGTCCAGTCGTTTCAAAGATACATTAAACATTCATCATATTGCAATGTGAAATGTTTCTTCTTCCTGCAATTCGTACTGCCTATCGAGTACTATTCCGGCAAGGCGCGGAAAAATCAATTCTAAGGATTATGAGCATAAGTTAGGATTTCTATATCAACGAGCAGACACCTCGGTACCTGGAACCTCACCCGGTCACTAGAAGGTGGCCATTCATTTACCGCACTCAGGTTGGCCCATAACGGCGTTCAAGGCAAAGGAAGAACTATGGGGGTCATGACAGACACATTCACTTAATGGTTGGAGATTTGTATTTAATGACGTTAATCACGTCAATACCGGGCGCCGTACACAAGTGGAACTTTGAGATCTGTAGAGAATAGTTATCTCACAGCTATTTTGAAGGAAGATGTTAGCTCACGCTCACTGAAGCCGAGGTGATTTTTCAAGAATAAATTACTTGTAGTAAGAATTGGCTCTGGACAAATTTGCCGGATCCAGGTGAACGGTCACTCACATAACCTCAAGCCGAGTACAGTCGGAACATTTCTCCTTTATCACAAACGGTTTTGAGCTCATTTGAAAGTGTGGTGTATGTCCAGAAATATTTTTGCTCGAAAAAATCGATATGAATAGTTCCATAGTGTTCAGTGAGACGTAACTTAGCTGTCAGGATAGCGCAAAGCAAACGGACCAATCAAAATCCTCAAATGTTTTCGCTTGTTTAATGCATGAGGCAGTCGAAGAAGAGGTTAAACAGGTGAAAGACAAAGAAAGACTTTCAATAACATTTTAATTGTAAATGTTCTTGGAAGACAGCAGGATGTTATTTGTTTCAGCGCAGTCCTTAAAACAATTTGGAAAAACATGTCATTACTGATTATTCGAAGTTTCAGTGGAATTTCATAGTTGACTGTTTGCCACAAAACCCATCTCTTGGTGTTGGCGGTAGAAAATAGTCTTCAGTGTTGCTAAGCAATAAAACCCCATGTACTTACCATTGTACATTGTTTACTGTAGTTTTTGTGAATACTGAGCAAGAGGTGATGGATACTGTACCAAGACAACTGTTTTGTAGAAACTGTCAAATTCAACAATTCAGTATACCCAGCAAAGCTTACAGCTAACGAAACAATTTACAGTCCGAATCTAAATCTAACTGAGAAGCTTTCTAATCTGTTAATCAGACAGGTTAAAGGAACTGGGCAAACTTGTGCATCTAAACTAAAGTCGTTGTTTGCCAGCAGACTATCTTCAGCACGTTGAATGGCATCATTCACAAAAGCAATGCAAAGAACTTCAGAGCACTGAACGACAGTTTCCATTCTATAGCACCATGATCCATTCTGGATTGGCATGAGGCAGAACAATTTTACTTCTTCAAACCGACTCGGATTTCCTATAATTTTTAAGATTATCTAATGTTCTAAATAATGTACAGTATTTAGAACAGATCCAATTCGGAATAATCTAGGCCGTGGCTGGATTCGAGCCAACGACAGAAACAGCATACCGAAACACAGCAATCGCTGAAACCACATAGCTACTAATACAAACCGCGAGGTCAGGGATTTTAAGCTTTGGCACAAAGCCTGAGGAATAAGTACACGTGTGTGCAAACGGTAAATATGATTGACATGTACGAAAACATCTGTTGTCCGTATAGTGCCGAGGTACCGCGTGCTCGAAAATATGCTCATGTTGTTTCTTTTGTCCGATGCTGTTTTGTCCTAATTAGACCGGACAAGTGAAACGGTTGTACTTGCTATTAGTAGTTAGTAGCAAGACTGGACACAGACAAGCGTCATACCCTATCTACTAGGTGATAATGTATACTGTGGGGTGTGTGAGGAGCTCAAGAGCACGAAAGCCGGCAGACGACAGTGGGTGAAGAAAACAAACTTTCAGTAACCGTTTTCATGTGATGGTACTTCTGATGAGTTAATCAGATAAAAAATCGACAGTGATGGTTTCAGAGCTGATGTCCTTCCAGAGAGCCTTGCAACAGTTTTCTTAGTTTAGTATACATCAGGTGAGTTATACCGGTGTGTTCTTGCACATACGGGAAATTTTGAAAAAGGATCGCTAAGAATCGGACAACTAAACATTTTTCCAGAAGAGCGAAGCAACTTTTCCCGTGATAAATTCGAACAAAGAAGTCAGAAACGGTTTTTGCACAATGTATCTCTCGAGCATGTTTCGCTGTATCTCATCAGGTGTATTACCTTAGTCTGCGACTTCACATAAGACATAGTTACTCTGCTGAAAGCCTGTTTTATGACGACATTGGGACGCACGTTCTATTTAGCCCAATTGGTTACGCTGCTCACAACCACCCGAATCCCAACACCACCACAGAAACAATCGCCACCGCATAACGTCAAGTCGCACATCATTTGAGAATTCTCGTGTCATGGCCGAGCCACATACATGAGCAGGACGGAGCAACAGTTACGCAATCCAGTCAACGACCACACTTCAGTTCGGATCCACAAAATGGTCATGGATACCACATTGTCAGATCCAAGTTAGAATGTGATAAATCGTAATCAACCAGCGTCATTGTTCGCTCGACACTTGTTGACACAGTGACCCCAAATGAACCTGGAGAAAGCGTTTCGGATATGTTATGCAACAAAACTCGAAAGTTTCTCCGGTTCGCTGAGGCGTAAGCCACCCCTCTGAGTAGAGAAAGACTGATTCATCAGTGACAGATTGCCCTGGTAGCTTATTTGCATTATGTGCGCGTGTTTGTGTGTTTGTCGACTTTGTTGTTTTGCCATAAGATTTCCATTGCAGTTTGTTATATAAACCCATAGACTGTAGTATGTACTTGAGGAGACTTAGCGAAATGTGCTCAGGAGATATACTGTGCAAAAACTGTTTCTTATCTTAGTGTTCAACTTCAACATTCTCAAAAATGTGGCTAGCTTACCCAGACCTAAGTGGTCTATCGTTTACCTAGATTGGCAGATTTTAGTAAAAATATAGGCAATCACTCGATATAAAACTGGTGACAAGCCGCAGAAGTGTCAGCTAGCTTATAACGGAACAACAGCCGGAGAATTCTTGGGTCACTCCTTCCAGCGTTGACATTTGTTGCAGAAGTACCCCGTCGTAATTGGTTCGCTTACTGGCCAAATTATGCTTACTTATGTTTACTTAACGTTCTTAGCCCCTCAAAATGTTCGTCACCGCGTTCGTAGACGTCCAATGGTATGCTCGTTTCTAATTTGCTTATCGTAACAAAAGTAACATGCGTGGAATAAAGTTGGAAAAAAGACTGAAACATAACTTAAGTTCTAAGTTTGCGTCAAATTTGAGATATCACAGCTTCATTTTTCCCAACTGTTCAAAAGGTGACATTAGATTATAGTAGATTGAACTTGATGAGGGATTTTTCCATATCTTGAGTTTATACTTAGTACCGGCAAATAATTGTCTGTAGCTTGAAATTGTACTTTTGTAAATGTATTTGTCCGAAAATTGAACACAGATTCTCCTCAGTATCGAAGGGGAGAAATGACAGTTTGACAAGCCAAAAATTTACGCTAAAGCTTACCATCAACATTATTGTCAACAATGACGCAGTATCCAAACCAACTCTTTAAATACTAGTGCAAATCGTAGACATATAGACAGAGTGTCTTCTCACGTAGGGTCCGGTGTTCTTCTCCAATACTTATCCACTACTCAGTATTCTTTCTACATGACTTGCATTATTTTGCAGACTGATCTGAATAAGAATATACAGACCGTAAGTGCAATAGCTACAGGTGTTGCTTGAAAACCTGTATTTGCATTTTAGTGGACGTAGGTTGAGACTTCGTGCGCACTCGAGCGAGCAGTTCATTTTGCGTGTATGTCAAACTATGGTTTTCCATTGCATTAACATAGGTAACGTGGGCGTTTATGTAGCTAATATGAGACAAATGAGATCTGCTACACTTTGATAGACGACTCAGTCTTAGCACGCCAGTTTGAGCCGTCGTAATTATTTTTGCTTCCGATAAGAATGGCACTTGAAGAAAATTGGAATGAGCCTGAGTCAGTTCGTAGAACAAGAGTTATTAACCTTCTTCTGGAAGGTGGCTGAAAGTCATAACGTGGAGCGGACGGCAAGTCTCAGTGACTCATATCAGCGATCCCAAAACATTCTGATTTATCACTCCGTTTTCAGTTCATGAGCATTAAACTAAGGTGATTGAATTACTGATGACCAAATGCATTCATTATAAGAATGCTTGTGATTTGAAGATGAAGATCCAAGACGCATATCGCGATATTAGTTTATGAACGATAAGCTACATGCTTATTATGATAAATAACTGGTCCTCGTTTCCGAACGTCTGAAGTGTCCTGTGCTGTCTAGTCTTGATTATAACTCTTTTTTTAAATATCTCGAGAAACATTCGTCCATATCTACTGAGGAAAAAGTATTAACAGTACAGCTAAATGAAATCCTTGTAGAGATTACTCTCCTGAAATATTCAAGTAAGGAAGTTATTTGTGGATGAAATAATGAGGTTTTCGATTGTGTGTCAAATTAAAAGTTATGATAGTAAGTTTTAAATTAGAAAAATAGATACCGCGTGTACACTGTACTCAAATGGACTGGTAACTCGTTTCGCACGCTTTTCGTTCGCGAGACGAGTTGGGAGCACAGTGAATACTAATAAACACGGAAGCTACGTTGATTTGGTATCCAGCACCAAATAGTTTCAAGTGCCGCGTAGGTGGATGTGACACATTATTTAAAGGTCATGGGATATAAAACTTCTGTTTGTGGGTATATGGAAAACCATGGTGTTGTCCACAACTGTCGAGCGGTTGAGCATAGTTTGCATGCCCACAACTTACAAGTGATTGCAATCAAGTCAGTGTGGCATTAGTGAGAACACTTAGAGGGGACATCTACCTTTTGTGAGCCTTTGAAGTACAAGGATCATATACTGATGATTGTAGTAATCACCAGTGATGCTAAGCGATAAGCGAAGTGGATAAAACGACGGTTGTAACACAAAAACAATAATTACCTGAAACCAAAGCAAACTGTTAGCTTAACTAGTAGGACATCAGTGCGTGCAACAACAAAGCATTTCCAAGATCCCGGACATCGAGTAAATCCTGCTTCCGTTTTCTGTTCCAGTTGTCCAAACCATGAGTAAACACAATCTACCCTGCTCCAAAATAGCTGCAAAATGTCATACGAAGGCATAGATGTACGTTGAGAAATAAGTTGTGGTAAACCTATCATTACTTTCGTAATATGCTACAGAGTGTTTAGTATTCGTAATCCTTTTTTAACATACGCCTTCTGTGTGATCGATTGATCATTTCTACATCCTGTTAGCCGGTAGCTGAATAATTACTCGATGGATGAAATCTCGATAGTATACTGTTCCACACATTAGCATTTTTTGCTCTCAGCATCTATTTCTGTGGATTGTAATCATTGAATCATGTGAGTGTCGTTTCATAAGCTGAATAACGATTGTACAATCTAAACATTTGTTTGTAGGTAACAGTTTTTTTCTGCAACATTTCGTGAATGTAGGTTAAACGAAAGAAGGAAATGATGTTTGGCGCACCTAGCTACTACTTCAGAAAATCAAGCAACAAGTATATCAGCGACA
>LUCH01000216.1:110088-152261 GCA_013368495.1 Paragonimus heterotremus | reverse complement strand
CTAACAAACACTTACACTTTCCATAATTGCAGTGTGGTGGGAGTAATCTGTACGGGTTATCTGTTACTTTGTAACAACCTCATGCATTTTTTATTTGTCGTTTGCTAATTTCGTCCTCGAAACCACCTTATAATGTGGCTAACGCACAATTTACCTCGTTTACACGTCCTGACTAATCAACCGATCACGTAAGCCCTGATAGACAGAATTATGTAAACTGACATTCTTCTGATTACTCCCTTAGGTGTCTGATACTACGTAAGCCTTGGTAAAACTGATCCCTATTGGATTCGCCTCTACTCTAGTCTCGTGAGACAGTATTTGCAGAATGAACGCCCCAGAGACCATTGAAAGGTTATCATCAATACTTTGAGTTCAAGTAGTGGGTATACGATAATCTGAATTGTATTTGATTCTGACCAGATCCATTCAGTTTCATACATATTACAGCTAGTTCCCGGTACAGATCACTACCACCATGGAAGTTGTAACTTGAATGAGTGCTTTGAGCAGGCAAACCAGTTGACTATTGGGACACTGGCCTTATAGTGAGGACCACCAAAATATCATATCGAAATTCCTAAGCAGGTGGATCACAAGTTGTGAAAAACATATAGACAGATGACACTAAATTTTCAGCTATCCGATCGAACGTTAAAGACTACAGTGGAAAACCTTGCGACATGAAGAAAACGAGTTGATTTGCTGACTGTTCATTAACTCCGATCACCTGTGAATGTAGAACATACAAACTAGGTACATCAGACCAGCAACAACAGGTAGTGGGTAAATGCACATGAAATGATACAACCTCAACAATTCTATGCACACAACGCCGGTCAGTGAGGTTTATTTAGCGAAGCTTGGCTGATGGCCAGAAACTTCGGGGTCTGATTGCGTATTGTAAAATTAGACCACGACGAACGACCGCATACAAAAGATTTTCCAAAACCCCCTTACTTCCACCGATTTTTGAAAAACTGAGACCTCGTCCTCGAAGCAACAGGATTCAACAAACTTAAACAACTCACTAGTTTTACATTCAGTCTGAATTTTTAGCCAGCCGTTTCATCAGTCAGTCGTTGAACAACAATTTCTATTGTGTTAGATCACACGTGTTATGTAAATTAGTTTCGTGACTATTTAACTGCCACACACGCTTTCATGAGACAACTTATTTGAATGTTACGTCAGTCATCTAGAATCAGGCATTATTGGATGACCATTGTGAAAGCCTATTTGCATCAGTTTGTGAGTGATGTCTATTTTCCAACCTTTGTAACTGTCTTCAAGACACAACTGTGTTTCAGTTCGTTTCTTTTTAACAAAATTCCTCGATTAAGTGGCAGTACACAAAACCGTGATAACATTAATAGTTTTTGTACTCCTCTGTACTAAACCATACTTGATAATGTTTGTTCGAGCGGCGGGTAGTATAAAGAAAAATCTGCTGGAAGTTAATGCAGTTTTTAGTCGAATGTAATTATATATAAATGCGTGTTGGAATATTTTTTACTGGGTTATTGATAGCTATGAGCATTAACAAGTAACCACTCAGCCTATTCTGTCGAATGGCTGCATGTCTTTTGAAAGTGCGTTGAGTGAATATTTATCGAACTGATAAATATCTGATCAATTGCGAGCGATTTTCAATGTGTAGTCTAATGCCATCTCCTTTTTACTACATCAGTCAAAAGAACTATTTCGAATTCCTGACTGGTACGCATGTTCAGCTGTGTTCATTTGCTAATATAAACAGACTGACAGACGATGTTAAATGATTGATCTGTCATGGAAAAATGATTATGTAATTGTTGATTGTGTAACTGTAGTTAATCACATGAGATTTTTGTTTGCAAATAACAGCTCAGAAGTGTGTTGTTTACTTGCAATGAAAGCACTGAACAGGAAACAAAAAATACTTCCCTTGATTTACATCTTATCCTTCTAGGCACGGCTTAAACTGAAGCGCATAACTCGGTTTTGACAGATTCCCCATTCACTGGACAAAGTGGTACAAATTAAGCCTTTCATGCCAACCGACTGGATCGAGGTAAGTCAGGTTAATTGTACCAACCACGCGCTATTTTGGATCCACTGTGATTAGTCGGTAAAATCAAACTCTTGTGGTCTAGACATTTTTTTTCGGTGAGTGACCGACTAGAACAGCGTTGAGTAGAACTCTGTGATATATCTGTGAACGGCTTAGAATGAATCAGTTGAACAAGCTGTTAAATCAATCTGATCAAATGAAAAATTTTAAAAATATGATTTCAGAGTTTGTAAAAGCCTGTCGCGGATCAGTTTAAAGTGCTGTTATCCCCGAATAAGCAAAAACAATGCCTCGATTACTAAGAGGTTTGCATGCCGATTCCTTATCACATTCACCGTTCTCAATAAGATACTTGAAACGATATATGAGCTGCTGAACCACCGAGAACTTACACAAGGAAGGATGAGACGAACATTTATTATCCAGCCGGAAACCACAATTTTCACACCTGAATCGTTGTTTTCAAAAAGGCGGTTCGCGCAGATGACTATGTGTATAAGGATCACTAGCGAAAAATATTCCGCAGTTTACTGAGAGAGAGAGATGGTAATACTTAGAAAAGATTGTAATAGGGTGTTAAGATGACAAGCAATTAATTAGGCATTGAAACAAGAGGCAAGTGAACGCGCGATCACTATTCTGTCGTTCGGCGAAATAGGAAAAGTGGAGAATTAATGCAAAATCCCATCAACCACATCAAATATACGCATCACATGATCTTTCCTTTCAACAAGAAAATGTGCTAAAACTAAATCTTGAAAGCAGATTTGCAACTCCCTGAAATGTTAATTTCATACAATTTTAAAATCTTGACGAAGTGTTATCGCAAGATCTTAAGATGAGGGACCGTAACTTTTGACGCATTAACTCACAGCTTGACTGAAAGTGTCCTGATGTTCGTTCGATCAATCTTTGCACACCTATGGGGGCTGACCAAGTAGTGACGTCACGTGTTCCGTCTAGTCTCACTGGATACCAGTTGGCGACTGATTGCTGGTTGTTGAGTATTCGGTATTCGTGGTGATCAGGTTGATTTCGTGTACTATTACAGATGAGAACAACACTCAAATTCATCTTTTAGTGGGCAGAAACTATTCCAAACCCGTTTAAGGAACAATAAGCTGAACTTATTGTTTGTTATTTCCAAGTTGGTATGTCAGATAAACTACTGTTTCCATATGTGAATTTGAATAATTCATCATGGCCAGTACAGCCTTTCTTATACATCCTGGCATGCTACAAGTGTTCTTTACCTATTCTGTTAATCGGATGGGTCTAAACGATCCCCTGTTTAAGTGTCATGTAGTCATGCAACGTCCAGCAGTTATTGAACACGACACCATCCGCAGTTTGCTCGGTAAATTGGAAATTAATCTCGCAAAGGCACTACTCGTTTTCGATCGATTGACACTCAAGGAACGGTCTGATTTTGAGCCTTATTCTGCACAGATTGTAATGAAATGGGGTGAAAAGAGGCTGGATAGATCAGTCCAACAAAGCCGTCCTCGGAGTTTCTAACTCATTCAGAATGATACGTTGGCAGTTTTTCTTTGAATCTGGACAAAGTATTACTCGAAGTACTACCGCTAAGCCCTGAGTTTTGTTGTCCACAGCGTTTACTTCATCAGTGCATTTAAAAGGTGCTATTTAAATTAATCGAACACATTAATCGAAAAAAGGACGCTACGGCATTGGGATCGCCGTTAGGACCATTGCTTGCGGATAATTTCATGGTGAAATTAGAAAGCGAACAGTCGAGTTCAGCAGTATGCCAATGTAATTTCGATGAGGTACGTTGACTACATCCCTTACGTACTCGATAACAACGTAAACCAGACCACTGTGCTGACCAGATTCAAATTTGCCTACCAAGATTTACAATTTTCGTCGGAGTGCGAGATGAATAACCAATTGGGCTTTTTGGATGTGCGTTTACGTCGCCGTGCTGGTAGCGCAGTTCACTGTGAGACACTTAGAAAGGGTATGTGGGACGGTTGCTACATTCATTTCAGTAGTTTCCTATCATTGGCTCTGAAAAGCAGCCTAATTGACCGTTTGACGGACACGATCGTAAGAATGTGCACGGATTACACCATTACCGTAGAATTGACTTTCATACGTAAAACACTCATACACAGTTGCTGCCCCGAAAGGCTCATAGACAGAGATATGCAACAGCGGAATGAAAGTGACCAGGTGCATCTAGCGGAAAAGAAAATCGTACATATCAGATTGTTCTTCAAGGGCGACACGCTAGCTCAGACTATCACATGTTGACTCACAAGGGGGGTTGACACAACATTTACGCTGCTAAATCGCGTGTCCACTTTACGTCCAATCCGGCTTTGTGTCCATGCCTAAAAGGTAAAGTGCCCGTTTCTGCAGCCTCGTTTTTTGTGTATTCACCCCACTTCTTCCTGCGAAACCAGTTATGTTGGTCGCACGACCAGACGCTTATCTGATCGGGCCCGTGAACACCACTCAGCTTGGCTCAACATTGGAATAACGAAATCTGTCAACAGTGCCACATTGTCGCACCTTGTGGATTCAAATAACTCTATCAATGTGACGGACGCATTTCGACTAATCTACCGAGTTAAGGCCTCCCAGTCGAGGGCACTGTGGTGCAGGATCCTGTCCACAGCTGAAGCCATTGGAATTAGTCTGTACAACCTACCCTTGTGCACCCAGAAACGTTTTATTCAGCCTATGGTTCTGCCTTGGCCAACCCCGCACCTTGTTAGCTTGTCAAGACCCACGAATTCAAGTGAGCATTCGACTGCAGTCTGACAGTGAACTGACTAAACTCATTAACCAGTCGTTCCCCGTATACCCCCTTAATTTGTGACATAAATATGATGTGTTTAGCTTGATGATGAGTCACTGGAAACGAGCAGGCTTACTACTCCATATTAATTACGAAAATACCATTCCCAACAACCTACACTAGGGAAGGAAAACTTAAAAACCGTTTATATCCTGCACTTTAGCCGAAATGCGTCTTGCGCAACAGTTAACAATTCAACGTGAATTGCATTATAATAAGTTACTGAGATAACTGAATTCCCACGATTAAGCACATTTGACCTTGACCACCAGACTTATGTCACATGACTGATTGCTCTTCCGCACAAAACCTTCGGAGGGAAATCAGGGGCGTTTAAACTAAACTTGAAAAAAAGAATACAACTTGGTAGGAAAAATTACGTGACGCTGCCCCGTCATTTGCGTTAAATTAGAAATGAAGTTTGGGTGAATTATACATTCCCACTGAGGTATTCAGACAATATCCGTTAATCATTTATCCACCGTGTGGTACAGCCGAAGAAATGTTGTCGTCCTGACGTAAGCCTTTGCGTAGGCTACGTACACTGTGGTGTATCCGTCTGCATTTGCATACTTGCCAGCCAAACCTTTCTCACAGACACAAAGTGGAAATTCCTCAGAGTCACAGGATGGTCACTCTCACACATGTAACTAGAAACCACAGAATTGCGGAATGGAGGGTATTGGTTTCGCCAGAAGATAAATTTTCGCCGACAGGTATGACATGATACACAGTAATACCTACATGCTACATAAGTTCAAGCAATAACTACTTTCACATGCGTAGCTGATAGCAGATGTTTTTTTAATTTACCGTTGAAACTGAGTTTAAAATTTTAACTGATCTTTCAGCATTGCTGTTCTTGCTAAAGTTTATTTTATTCTTTTCCTTAAAATTACGTAGGTAACACTTTCAAGCATAACGATCATCAAGGGGGTGTTTGTTAATACCACAATAAGCCAAGCATTTCTGCTAAACTGTACATGTGACCTGAGTTGCCGTATGTTCTTGATAACGCGGAATCGGATGTAGCTTCTGATAACTTTTTTTCGAATGTCCTATGGTCGCATCCCGTGGTATGGTGAGATCACGAAGTGTATAATTATGCTGACCGCAGTCGTTTGGTTTATTCATTGCACAGTTGTTCACGACGTATCGATTACGATGTACCTGTGCACTTCAGCTTATATGGGTTATTATGAGTTTTCAAAGTTGTGTACACTTCCGCGGTTAAAGAAGTCGGATGAATGTCCACATAACAGCCGCATGGTTTTGTCGTGGTTGTTCACGTGATTATTTTTATTTGCTTCATCACAATAAAATTTGGTCATAAATCGAAATTCCCTAAAACTGCATTGCCAACTGAGTACGTTTCAGAATACTAAATAACACATGTTACTTAAAATGTGGAGATAACAGATAGAGCTGGCTGATGAAACAACACTCAACTGGACTTTATCTGCTGTGCTGTGTACATGCTAATTCATTGCGAATAGCAGACATTTTGGTGGAGAGGTGTATGAGTGCCAAAATAGTTCAGAAACTCGGCTGAATCTCTCATGACATCATCTTAAGTGGTCTCATTGGACTTCAGTCGCATCAACCATCTTTACATTTTGATGGTACGTTCGCTTCTGTTGCTAGCTAGATGACTCAAAGGTCAACTGAGGAGACTGGTTAGGAATCACACCATGACCCTCAGGTACCAGCTGCTAAACGGTTACCCAAATCTTCAGTTTCCTATCGTGTAAGTGACGATACTTTAATCACCTACCATGCTATCTTGTCCTGCTCCCAGTAGACCGCACTGCTCGAGAATAGACTTATTTTAAGCTTGGGTTGACGCCGGTTTTTCACATCAGGGGACAACATAAATACACCGGTCGACCAATAGTGCGGTTCTGACACAGTTACGTATCGTCGGCATGCAACAGCATCGGTGTCATGATTGTGCTGCACTGTTCGAGGACAGTAAAACTGGATCATTAGGAATATTGTTCGAACGATTGGCAATGCAGAATAAACACTTTGCGAACGATTAGTTTTAATCATGACTTATATGGGATCATACTTGCATAGGTTCTTTTATGAAGAAGAAAGTCATTTGCTACTGCGTTTCCGACCAAATGTTAGCCGGCAAAAATTATGTTGAATGATATATTTGTAAAAAACTGAATTAACATTCCGTCACATATATGCAGTCAGTGATCTGTGGAACTGGGCTAGAATGACTGTTAGGGAACCTGTGATGCAGGTTGTCTATCAAGTATATATCGATCACTTAATGTTTCGAGACTGAGATAATCCGGGCATTTCGTTTCACTGTGAACAGATGCTGAGTATGAATAAGCTTTGTATGTAAAGTAACCTGACTATTTCATTACTCACCGTCAGCGAGTGACATTCATCCATGTTCAATGAGAAGGGGTATGCCAGTAGATTAGTCGAGGTATGAAATATTTCGTCGGCAAGAGTTAGGTCTCCCTCGACGTTCCCATGAGTCATTGAGAATTAACCTAGTTCTTCTAGTCTTCTTGAGTAGAGATTTCCATAAGCCCCATAATTACTTTGATGATCCATCTCTGAACACTTATGAAAAGTAACAAATGTTCCTTAAGGCGAGGAAGACAGGTCTGTATGTTCGGTTTCGGTTGTGGGCGGATTAGTGAGGCGAACTGTGCAAGAGGCTTCGCAGAGTGAAAAGCTTCACAGGTTCTCCTTGAGAGGTTCAGGGCAATTTGTGAACATACTCAAAATATCTACCACTATGGCCCTTATGTCTAGATGGTGAAATTACATTCAGTCAGATAGTCATCAAGCCACGTAAGTAAGCACTCATCGAGGTCATTACTGTTGTTTTTTGGGGCAGGACGAAATGACCATCCCTTTCAAACGTTTCAGAGGAATTAAGGTAGACCATAAATATCGCCAGTCCTGCATTGACAGTCTCCGTCTTTGGTTCACAAGAAATCGGCAGATACTTGACGCATGAGTTTCTTCTATGATAGCCATGTTGCCCCTTGGTGATGAGTTCGAGGTCTTCAGTGTTTGCCCAGACAGCCTAATTGAATCTCAAATGCTTTTGAGACCGCTGAAAGCAATGCTATTGGTCGATAGTTGATTGGGTCTACTCTGTATCTGTCTTTGAAGATGGGAGTGATTGGTGCAAAAATGCTTAGAATTCGCCTTCAGCTTTTGGGCAAGACCACACTAAAAGCAAAATCGACCTCTCTGATAGTAGTCGTGGTACGATTGCGCCACGTGACATACCTAACAAACGCAAGTTTCAGTAACTAATGCAATAAAATTGTTACAGCTTCCCAATAGCTTATTGTAAGGTGAATATCACACAGTGTATACGAAACCATATGACTGGGTGTTTTTAAAGTATGATGTGCATAATTCATTATATTCAATAACTCACTTCGGATGTGTGCAGTTGTGCAGTCTTTTTTAGACACAGTAAATTCCGAAAATCGATACGGATGTTAACATCACTTATTAGAACTGTGCAAAAGCTTAGTCTGTTTCAAGGTCATAAGTGACTTACTTTTTAGATTTCAACGTAGCATAAGTAGTATGTGGTTGATGGCCAAAATTAGTCGAAAACCTACACCTTACAAGATAAGCGTACTCCGTGAACTTCGACCATATATTCTGCAGCAATGAGAGCAGACATGAAAGTGGTGGTCGATACGCTGATTACTAGTTGAACACACTGTACTTATTCCACTTACAGCCATTGTCTCATCTTTTCACTCGGCGTATCATGTGTTAAGCAGTTCCCATAGTAATTAGTCTCACCTGCATACACGTGCTTATATCCCCCGTTTCAAATCGGAACAGGTACGTGCGCGCGGTCACCATCTACGTACCTAGTTGGTTGGGGTGCTCTAGGTGGATGTGATTCCATGCGATCAAAGCGCATGCGCGCAGAACACGTCCGAACTTGGATCAGAACAATAGAAACAACCGGCACAAGGGCACACCACACGACACGGTCCCGGCAAAAGCTGCTGCACCAAGTTTGTATGGCATTCGCAAGAACAAAGTTCCAAATTATCAATTCCACCTTTTTTTAATGTGTTGAATTTGAAAGGTCGTCATATTTTTGCGGGTACTCATGCCACCACTGATCAGTGTTTCATTAAACAACTCACCCCGTGAAATCAATATATCCTCCGGGATTTTGAAATTGACTGAGTATCTGCCTGCTTCTGGTAAGTGTTGTTGACCAGGAGATTGATCTACGGACTCCATTCAATCTGAGACAAACAGCCCAACTAACTTGCCGCTACTTTATTGACACCAAACTCAATTATGTGCAATAGGACCTGTGATCGATTTTCAGGGGGTAGGTGTAGTTCAAGTGGCAACAATCACAAACTCGATAATGTACTTCAACTGAACCTTGATCGTTAAAAATTTAAGACTTATGCTACCTTATCTTATAACTCAGATTATTAATACTATTAGCACGAAGCGGTAAATGTTGTTGTCAGGGTTGAACCTCCGTTTTTGTCGAAATGTACAACCGAACAGACAAAAGCCGACACGGCATGGCTAAGCGCCCATTGTAACGGCCGGATCGAGTGAACGATGAAGCAAGCGGGTAAAATAAAGTCGAAACAGTGGAGAAATGCACCACAATTTTAAATGTTTGACTGAAAGAGGTGCATGCAGTTAACAACGATCAAAGAGACGAAACCTTCAATCACGTGTCACTGATCACAGTATGGCCAAACAACGTTAATGATTTTTGTCACTTAAACTGTAACGAAGGCTCTAATCATGGGGTCATCGAATGAATTTAATGCGACAGTTACGGCTTGTCCTGTCGAGATGATGGGGACACTCTGGGGATTTCTCACGGAAGAATGTGGTATAGCGTCTGCAATGGATAATTTGGTCACTCTTAGTGTGAGGTCAATAGGACAATGACCAACATGGTTGCCTCATGGGAGCATGTTCGCAATTCAACTCTTGTCCGTGGCAAGGAGATGCAGCACCAATGAGCTATAACGAGAGCGGATCTGGTGTATAGCGCTTTATTTCGGGGTGGTAGGCTGAAAGTCCAATGAGAATGTGAATTCTCATAGTTTTCGTGAAGTTCTGCGTACACATTTTTTGGCATCACGTGTGTGCTGACTTATTTTCATTCGACCACAGGTTTCATAAGTCTGTTCTACTTTACCTCTTTTTACTTCTATAGTTTATGTCCCAGTTAACACCCGTTTAAATAGTTTTTACCAACTCGTCATGGATCGCTCGGCTTCCTCGTTTTTCTGTTCTTCATGCAGGTTACAGAGAGAACACCACTTAAATAAAATAACTCACGTATATGTATTTCAGGTTTATTTAACCACTTGAAAACATACTTAATAATAAGGTCTAAAAAGGCAAAAGTTGTTCATCTTAAGCTCGAATAAATCAGAGAATGTCCGGTTGGCTCACTTTCTTCAAATATGCGCGTACAATCGTTTGGGTGTGGTTCACGGAAAACTTGAATTTTGTTGAGCCAGTTCTCGGATTTCAGTTCTCACAAGCAGTGAACGATTCATTCTTCCCAATCAAACGTAACTTTCTATTGAATTAAGTATCTTTAAGTTTAAATTTTTGGCTCATGTCGCAAACTTTTGTAGACATTGTATTCGAAAGGAACGCTATTGTACAATATGAGGATTCACGGCTATACGCAGTCTATCGGGGCGGTTGTAAACCTCTTGATTCAGGGGAGAACAAGACGGAATGTCGAAGGTTTACTCAGATAAAACCGGTTCTGTACACAAATAAGCAACGGTAAGCAAATTATGCAACTTACAACCAAGTGAACTCTGTGCACGGAATTTAACCGTCAGCAAATACAAACCAGTAACACGGTAGCGTAAACAGTTCAAGGCGGAGGTACAAAACAAACAAAGAGCGAGTTCAAGGCAAAAGTTCATAGTGTCGGAGCAGGGTTGGTTACGTGTAATAATGTAAGAAACGTTCGGCCAGTAATTAATGTAATCAGTACAGGGGTATATATGTGTAAGACCTACAGTACAATAGCCTGACCAATGGGGTATGGGTAGGGGGGTCAGTTGAGATTGGCATTGTGCACACGGCCCGCAACGGATGGTTAGTCGAGCGGTGGAGTTGCTGCCTGGGGTGTGGCGGTTCCGTGGTTCGATCATCCAGTTGGTGCTTTGCCATCCAACTATCAGTTTCAGTTGGAGTGATCCGAACAAAACTTCTGTTGATTCTGGCCGGAATCTACAGCTATCTCCTACTCATTTTCTCTCATGACATTTGTGCGCGTATCTAATAACTGTTTGGTCTTTTTTGGAATGTGGAAAAGTAGATCAAACAATAGAAACTCACCGAATATTTCCAGCGATAGCATGGCGATTGAGATCATGGTAAGTTTCTGTTAAGATGGTGTTGTGGTAGAATTTGGCACTGCCACAACCTCTACTATACCTTTCCAAACAGTAGCTCACACAGTATGATATTTCAAAAACAGTGGAGTACGTCTTAAATCATTTTAACATGAATTACCATGTCTCACTGGTGTTTACAAACATTGATTCGCAGTCTGTCAACTTATTCGTGCGATTGTCACGCTGAAATAAACTGCACTTCTACAACACAGAAGAGCAGGTTCGCATAAAGCCAACTTGACTGCTCCCTTCGGTCAGCTAATTTAGATTTTCTCTATCATCAAACTGAACCTCAATCGGGCTTACTTGAAAATATTTTCTATAGTTTTCTCCAGCTCCAGTAACTTACTGAAATTGTTTGAAGACGGTAAATAAATCTTTTTGCAACCGCCCATATGTTGCTTCCACAGAATATGCAGTTTATCACACAATGAATCATAACGTCACCCTGTAAATAGGAAGCACGCTCATTGTCGCAAATATCTCCAGTTTGTTTTCCTACTTCCTATTTCGAAGAAATATGGCGTACATTGCTCTATCACGCATATCCTCATCTACTGATGACTAATGCACGCTTGGTATTTGCAAAGACGAACAATTCACTAGGCCCACAATTCTTGGCGGCCAGTTTTCAGCAAGTATTAATGTACAAGAATTACATTGGTTTTTCCGCAGACCTAGCACAGAAAACACAACGGTTTGACACAAGTAAAGTACACAAATGCGAATACGTTTACGATCAGTGGGTAGATGTTGGTAGTGTTGTGACTGCAATTGACGGTTGGCCTGAGATTCCGTCTACTACGCAAACTCCTGTTAGGTCATGTCAAGAATCAAATCACAAACGCGTACACTCATTTGCACGTCAGATATGCATTCACATATATCATTATCATTCGCCTTGGTGGGACTTCTGCCGTAGCGTGTACACACTATTTCGATAGTCTATTCTTGTCCGTCGTCTACCTGGCGATCGCAGCTTGCCCTTTTGTTCCTGAATGTCGCCTGTAGGTAATATACTACTTGTGAGTAGTATGCTACTCACAACGAAACTGCCTGTCATACAACAGTAGTACCCTAAATGTTTCCGCGGACTGATCTTGTATGTGTGTTGATCTGAGCATACTATGAGGAAAATCGGCAAAACGGGGATTAAAGCGATTGCCAAGAACAGCACTCATTTTTACCAAAATACCGCAGAATGTGATGTATTTTGGAATTTGCCACTCGAATGTCTTTTGGAACACTTCATGTAGACTGAAGTGGGAGTGATACACAAGCATGATCTGACCACGGCACGTACAGATTTGTCTATTTAAATTGCTGCACCTGTTTGGTCACACACAGACCTACTACTATTTTCGTGATCAAAACAGAGGCTTAGCCTAGGAAGATTGTTACTGTATGTCAGGAAGCGATTGGTCTAGTATAGTGCACTACTACAACCGTTGATGTTTAGTTTTGCCGAATATGTGGCTCGCAAGTATGCCGATAGCCACACAACTCTCGATTCATAATCGTCAAGTACAACTCCGAAAGAGTAGTCCTGTTGACCTCTGTCAGCTAGTATTGTCGTTCAAATGCTAGAAGGTGCTGTTGGTTCCGTCATGAGATTCGCTCCTGATGATTTACTACGTACTATTTATTGGTTCTAGTGAGTGACTGACAATATTGCTGTGAAGAGAACGGGAATCAACTCGATAATGGAGACATGTTAGGAATGCTATTTAGAAAGTAAACTGCTGTGAAAAAGTTACGATCAAGTATATGTGAAGCACAGAGTATAACGATGAAATTTTTGTACAGCAAATCAATCGCTAGTCACAGGTTTCACAGACCCAATTATTCTACAAACTTCTATTCTGGTCTACCTAACTAGACATTTATGTTATCAGACGAAAATATTTAGGGGTACACCCACAAAACTCTCATTGACCATATTCACGTAACACTGATTAAGATATTAGTTCATAAAACATCAGCGCATTCAAAACCTTTTGGTTTTTGAGGAGTGCTATGATGTCGTTTATCACTGACGGACTACCAGAAAGGTTTCTCACATTAAGTATTGAGCAGCACTATTTGATTAAAACAACAGATTCACGAGTGACATGTATCAAAGCGAGATAATGGCCGTTTACAACCACATACACGAGCGATATAATACCAGTGTCAGTCACCCAGTCGAATGATTGGTTGTAGTGAGACTTGTTCGGGTATAACAAACTTTCATTAACTTTATGGTGGGTAAACTACCAACCGATGGGACGTTTTGAGGACTGTATTTAAAAAAAACCCAACATTTACAGTGAAACTGAAAGAACATTATAATACATTTTATCACAAACTAGCTTTCAATTTGTTTTTTATGTAACAGTTCAAAAAGACAAACTGTTGACTAAGCAGTAATAGCTTTTATAATGCGTGAGCAAGGTGCGCCTCGTTGCCAGCTAACCTACGAAAGAGACGACTGAAAGGGAAACTTGACCTACAGAGATCTTTACTATGTTCCCATTCAGAGGTTAGAAGTGGTCAGGTTAAGCGTCATATTCTCCGTTAAGGAGGCTAGTAATTGTTGCGAGCGTGTTGTAACAGAATACTAATTACTGGGAGCCTTCATGCCCGACAACAATTCCTATTCGGTTCTCATTTAGTAAACGGAAGACGGTTATATAGTAATTTCACTGTTTGCAAGTTTCCCACCGTTAAAACTTGAAATTAGCCTTTTCTGATGGCAATCCAGTAGTGTCGAAAAATCTTCTCACGTTTATAGAGTTAGGTTAGGTTTAAAGAGCTGAACGACAACTGGAAACACCTTTGTTTTGTTTACTATTGCCGAGGTCGTAATAGATAGTCATCTTAAGTGTACATTATGTGTCAGCTTAAATTTGACTACTGCATAGACCGTCAACTGTTGAAAATTTACGCACAACCCTACCACCTTTTCCGACAACTGGTAGATTGGCTATTACCCAATGGCAAAGAGCTGCACCAAATTGTCAACAATTTGTTGAAGTCGTATATAAAAACCAAACATGTCCAACAGCACTAAGTAGGATGAGTTATACAGCTGATCTCAAATCAGCGACAATGCTAAAACAAACTGTAAAAGCCTTGTTTCCAACGTTGCAGTGTTAGTGGACAGAATCGGCGGAACATATTTCATTTAGATCACAAGAACCGTCTATACCCGAACTGACTCACATCATATCATCTTGTGAGAGAATTGCGCTCAGTAGGCGTGATAATACAATCAGAGAAGACGAACGGAAAGTCTCAAGTGCAGTCGTGATGGTCTGAAGAGGACAACTTTTGAGCCAACCAGTTTCTTTGCTACAGACGATCATAAGTCAGCTGTGAATCGTTTTCTCAGATTCCTTTTCAGCTCTGAGTGTGCCTATAAGAAGGGACCATTTATAACTGCTTAGAAGCTGTGGTAACTGTCGCAAGGTAACATACACCAAAGTGACGCAGTATGGCTTGCGTATGAACGTCTGAGTTCACGTTGACGTTTAAGTCGAGATACGGTTTACTTTTGATGTGTACATTCTTGGGGGCTTAGTTTAAGTGTCGTGCTAATGAAAAGGATTTACATAACCGTTTCAACTTTTCAAACGCTTAGTACATCTTGTTTATTATCACTGTAAATAGACTAATCACTATTCTGACAAGAACGTTCACCTCAAGATGATTTCCTTGAATGGGGTAGAAACGGTCACCATTAAGTCTACTTAATCAATGACCCACTAACCCACACCTCTTTTTCAGTTGATAAAAATGAAGTCCAAAGATTGTCTTGCTGTCGGGATCTGTTTTGTAAGCCAGAGCAAGCAGAAGTAACTATCCTCAGCGGCTGCAAAGTAACTTAGGCTGAGTGGGCCCAGATAAAAATTTGGAAAATCGCGGTGAGCTTAATCTATGAAAATGTTGTACTGCCAGGTATTTTGACATATTAGTTAATTCAAGAGAGACCTAATCGTGAATATTTTGGGCTTTGGCTGGATTCGAACTAGAAACAGCAACACCATGTTTAAACGCGGCAAGATCTCTACTTGCTGAGCTACAAAGCCAGATACGAAATCGTCCTTTGATGGGGTTTTTGATGACTGGTTCCGAACAACAACGTATTGTTCATGTTAACGTAAAATTAGTCTAAAATGGGCAGTCGTGAATTTATATGATAAGAGGTTAGAGGAAACCATAGTATCTGAAATTTTCATATGGTAAGGGTATTTCACATCCTTGTCGGTCTTGTGTAGTCCGGTGAAAGTAATCGATGGGCACTATGAAGCTCATTCTTCCTGGTGGAACGAGAAGCTTGTGAGCGATAATTACTGATTGGGATCAAGAAAGTGGTCACCGGCGCACAAAAGATCTCTGTCTGACGAATCTTTATGCTTGCAGTATGGCACTGCCATTAACAATCAGATTTACAGGGCTTATGTGGAAGAACAGCTTGAGCGGGGCCCCCCAGTTGGTGGCGTATTGCATATCATTTCCTGTGATCCTAAAAGACCGGATACACTACGGACCGTTGTCAAATGTGCGGCAAAGTTCCAGCATCACTGATTGTATTGTATACTCCACCATGTTCCGGATATGACCGCTAAATTGGTAGACGTGCTAACTAATTTTCATACAGAAACGCTTGATTTTGCAAAAGATATTGATGAAATGTCTTTCCAAGTGAGAACGTTTGATTTTCTCTGGTGGGCTAATGGCGGTCTTAAGATGCACCTTACCGAGTTGCAGATGGGCGCACATCAGCTTGAACCAAGGCCCTCTTCATTCTGTGCTGCCTTATCTCCACGCAGAAGGGTTGACAGTTGTGGCTGCTTCTACGGCGACGTACCCAGGGCAGCAGAGGAAACGACTGTTTCACGTAACTGCCAAATGCCAGTGTAGCTGAGCGCGTTGTGAAACACGTTTGTAGTTTTTTCTGAAAGAAAGGCTCCGGCTCAAATATTGACGCTGGGATACTAAACACTACAATCTCCTCGGCAGCGTGCCAGTCCGCTGCGTAAAATTTGGACCAAATCACTACCTATTGGGTCTATCTCAAATGATCAGTGAGACGCAGAAACAGTTTAATTTGTTGAGTACCTTCTTACCAAATAAACCAGTCACTATGAGAGATCCGTTGTCATGCTGAAGACCCCAGTACGGACGCTTATTCTTTGTTTAATTTTTGATTCACCGTGTTTATAATCAGAGAAACGTCTGCAGAACGCACCATGCTAAGGACAATTTGACTGACACAAGCTCCTTCAAACTGAGAGTCTACTTGGGTAGAAAAGTTTACACACTGTGCGTGGCTTGCACGTTTCCCTGTACATTTAACTATGTAATACTACCGATTTAGAAAATACAGAATCACACATCTTTTGCTAAATTTCAGACGTTTGTTACGACACCGTGGCCTATGCGTGCTTCTTCACACCAAATGGCGAGCGGCATTCATCACTACTGTTTGTTAAAACCGGAGTTGATCCTTTGAAACCTAGTTCCGTTGGTTGTGGCCGTTCTCGCGGTTCGTGTTAATGAACTCCCGGCTGTTATCACGAAAGGACACCGAATGCGTTTTATTACGGTAATGGTGATATCTCCACTAGGTTTACCAAAGTAGTTGCGAATCTGCTAAGTACCATACACAATTTGGCAAACCCGGATCATTGAAGGTGCGTGTGATCGGAAGGTAACTCGGTAGATATTGCACCTCGTGAAGTTCAAGGCCACAGAAGTATAACCACCTTGATGTCACTTGCCTCGTTTCTAACACAACTGGACGTGGCCTAGCCTAAAAGGATCATTGTCGTAAGTGAACCTACTAGAGTAATGATGAAGCAATCCTCGGCTTAGCTGAATCTGACTGCAGTGAGCAGGGTTTCTCTATTATGAGTGCTCTGAACATTTTTAGATAGATTGCACTCTTGAATACCAAAGCTTGGTGGTACAAAGTTACATTGGCTTTCAGCAAACGGTCGACGAAATAACATTAAAACCGAAACAAGTAGCCTAAAATTGATGGAAATTCGGTCTGGTGAGAGAGGTATCCGTCTGATTTAGAAGTATGTTCCACAGGAAGATCCTTTGCTGAAAAGATTACGGTTGAGTAAGCGATCGGTCTAATTGCTGGGTAATTTACACTTCCAGGTATAATGTTTACTAGTACTCCCCAAGCACCACGGTCGGGCAGCCTTGACTACCAGTCAGTGGGATACGCTTATGGATCGTTGTGATGCGTTGCACGCATTTTACTTCGTAGGATGACCATTTTGGATTCTATAAGTTGCCTGTTATGTTGAACGCGTCATCAGAGAGATTTTCCGCGACCGTCGTCGAAACATCATTGTGGACGAACAACCGCACAAATGGAAGCTGGTTGGCACTTGCCTGCCAATTTTGACGGGACTACTTTGGTCCAATCATTGTGAAGGAGAACAGAGGTAAGGATGAGAGATTATGTACTATAACCTGCTTTCAACCAAAATTCACTTCTCACTGCTGGTGATGACCTTGCTGAGGCATGGTTTTCTTTCGGCAGCGGAGTCGCCCTTGTCGCTACGAATAAAGGACTCATAGCGTAAATGATTAAGCTGAATTGTGACTCCTTCAGTAACAAGGTACTAAAAAGCCACACCCAACGATATAATCCATTTTGTATCAGCTGTCATGCAGATGTCGGTGTAGATTATACACCGGATACAACGCATCTCCGGAGCAATTTGTGTTGGATGAGTTGACGATGAATAACCATCATGTACTTTCTTGTTGGGATAGGACGTATATGAAATGGTGAGCCGTCAGTGTCGATTGTTTGTGTGTTCGATATAGGTTCCCTTTCGTCGATGAGAGGTGTTTTGCTTCTGTGGAGGAACTGCGGGTTTTTCCACATCACACACTGGTACAGCTAATCGAATAAAAAAGCTGATAATCTTCACGGACCCTTTCGGGGTCTCTGGACAACGCAGTACTTCCTTAGGCCACGCTCACGACGGAAATGGTTACACAACAAAATAACATCGTATCGATAACTATAGAAACCTTGTCAGGAAATCCTTGGCTTTCAGGTATGAACATCAGTTGTACAGCTCACGAAGACGGTTTGACGCGAATCGTCACTAAGAAGACAAAATCCGGCGTATTAACACAAAGCGGTATGTCTTCCGTCTTGAGAAAAGGACGTTCATAAAACTGAAAATAGCTGGCAATGTCGAGAAATTTACCAAAATACTCGTACTCCGCGCTTCACATATATGTTGTTCAAACGGCATCGGTTTGTGTGTGCGTGTGTGTCTTTCTATGTATTCCTCACCCACTTGATTCGTTAATCAGTAGCCGATGAACTGACTCCGGGGTTACCTAATATTTTGAAACTTTCGGTCGGTTTTAAGGTACACAGAGATGTGATAAGACCGTGAAAAAGATTATCAAGCGGCTTATTCGATCGCCTTTCGCAAAAATAAGCTGATCTGTGATATTTTATTTAAAACTCATTTTGTTCACAGTCCGAATGGTGAAATCGAACGAAAAAAGTGATTCCGTGTCTACCTGTTTACCCGCAAATTATGAGTTTTAACTTATGAAGGTAAAAACTAGATAAATATCATTTACAGCGTTGTTGTGTTCCACGATCTGTTATGTTGCTAACCGTTAAACGTGCCCACCAAGCGTAATCCCATCCCTGTTTGGGCGCGTCAGATAGAGACCGTATGAACTGGGGATCGGACTAGCAGCGTTTCGTTCTTCCGAACGACAATTGTCATCTACTAGTCCCCTAGCATATGGAGTATCGTTTTTGGCGGGAGAAGTTCTGAAAGGGACACGTTTGACTTGTAATTTGCATTAGCACTGACAATGTCATTAAGGCTATTATTAACATGCTGAATGCGAACACTTTGATCAATTGACGGAACGAAGTTACAAAAACGGGTAGTGGCAAAGAAAATCCGACGAAATTCCGACTTTCCGCTTAGCTTGAACTAGAAAATGAGCAACCGAACTCTGAACTTACCGATCTTTGATGCGTAATTTAGAAAAACCTAAAAAACATTGATGTGAACACTCGATACAAGTTGAACCACGTAACTGAATCTAGCAACATCTGAAAAGACTTAATTAGGCAGTATACTGCGCCGTCATCTTTTCGTCGAAACGTTTGCACGGAACTGAAAGAAATTCACTGAGTTCGAATGACCTTTAACAAAATTATTGTCACAAAATGTGAAACAATCATCTCGGTTAAGTGATATTGTCAGAACTATGTGAGGATGAAACGATCTTCAAAAGATTTGAGGAAAATCGAATTAACTTAAACAACCACCGAATTTCCAGCAAATCTAACTAGTGAATTTGAATGTAAATAGAATTGTTACGTACAACTTATAATCGATGGCTGATTACATACATTTTTAGCTTGTCCCAAATGAATTTTACGGTTTTTCATGATCAACGGGGAATTATCTGTGAGTTATTAATCTGCGATTTCAGAGAATAAGAAATGAACTGACCACGCAGTGTTCAGTTAAACGGTTTCAGTGGGGTTTTTGAATGTCAATTTTGTGTGATTGAAAAACATAAAATTGTGCTCTTTGTCAGTTGTGCCTACACTTCATAGTCTGAACTGGTTAAGTTATACTGGTTATTTTAAGAACAGTTTACATAAGTGAATTTTTGTTTCCATATCATTTTTTCATAGAAGTGTATCCGTGGGAAATGTAGGAGGATTCACTGAGATTTGGTTAAACTGTGTATGCCATTATACTTACAGGACGCAGCTTCTGAAATGCACGCAGTAATTTTGCCGTTCTTTTCAAAAGTCATGCTTCAAAACAGCATTTCTTTAGGAAACGTTCGTAAAGGTTTTCAGGCTGTTAACCTACAAGAAGCCATAGACCACATAGTCTGTGTAAATTGACGAGGAAAGTTCCTGATCGATTTTGACGGAAAATCATTTAGATTACCCTCCTGGATATATTTTCCTGGGCGAGTTGTATTGAACATACCGTACAGTATGAAGATTGTTTGCTCGCTCTTGGTTAACCCCACACCCTAAAAGGGTTAACATCTATTCACAGTGACAACAAGTGGAGATGATATCCTATCGGTGACAGTCACTACTGAGACAAATGCTAGATGAACAACTGACCAACAGCTCTTTATTAAGGAGTTCACATCCACTTCTTATTAACGCGGATTTGTGTGCACAATAGATTCCATGGAAGATTCCCGGTTATCTAAGCTTGGATGGTAGAACGAACAGGACAGGTGTCGTATGCGATATTGGTATACACTTTTTACAGTACGGACATTAATGGTAAATGCGACAAGCCTGTTAGCTTAAAGCACTGTATATTAGTGATACCGGATAGAAATATTTAACTCAGTTTAGATTTTAAGAGTAGATAAAAGTTTAAACTTTAACCAGACGTGGAATGACGTCGACCTTTTTGTGTACACACAACGCTGTTAACGTCGTATATGTTAAAGGTTCGATACCGATACTAATATTACTCAAGGGAGACATATGAGTGTTATTCAATAGGCCTCGCGTCATTCTAGCGCAAACTTACCAAACAACAGTCTTACGACCACGTACTTCAGAGGGTCAAGCATTTGATACTACCAAATAGGGCGGATTCACCTCTTGTGGCCATATCCGGTCACTAGAAGTGGAATTTACCTCGTTTACTATGGTTAACATTAACAACAACGACTGAAGCAGCTTCGATTCATCATTTTCACCGTCCTGCGTAATCTGAGTTTGAGTAAGTTTATTTGGCAATCACGAAAAATCCACAAACTATGTTTGACTGCCATTAGTTAGGAGCGGTGACTGTAAATTTTATTATGCGATATTGAATGGTCGAGTTCATCTAAGTCCCTGGTAAATACACTAAATAAGTGTTCCTGAAAGTTAGAGTATTCAAATGACAGATGTTACGTCAAGAAAAGTTGTTTTATGAGAATTATTCTGGGGTCCACAAATGTGACTTCAAAATATGACGCCGCATTTGTTATTTCCATTCAGAATATACTCTGCGACAGTTTGTCACGTGGGTTACTTTATAGTCATGCTCGTTAGTGGCGCATCTTATCTAGCAGATAACATAAAACATCGAGATGGTCTCTTCGAAATTATACAGTCAGCAGGCACAAAATGTGCTCTACTGGATTGTGAATGAGCATCAGTTGCAAGAACGCAAGAGATTCTTAATGTCAGCTGGTAACTAGTCAATACCATCAGTTCTTGTTTTTCGCTCGAAGATAGTAATCGGTTTTTAGGAATACTTCACACAAACTCACCTTTTAGTTTTAAACAGCAGTTACGTAGTTCGTCCGCAGCAGTTTCTTCAATGAAATGTCCCTTATGTTTCAACGCTTGCTTTGCATCAAAATGTGGCAAAACCCGAAACATAGCTCCTGAGTACGAATGACCCAATCATCCTTACAAGCAAAAATGGTTGTCCATTGAAGTTGAATATGTACCACTTCAAAATAACTATTACGAGTTGCATATAAGTAAGCATAATATACAAAAATGGTGATTAAGTGAATGTAGTCGACCGATTCACATCTCTGCTAGACAACCACTTGCCATTCGAAGTGTACCAATCACCAAGGTTTTGATAGGAGTGAAGTGAACACCACTTTTAGAACAGGAATCTAAGGTACTTTTCGGCCTATTCTATGCTTCTCATGGAATGCAGATCACAATTTTATCCGGAGAGCTATTCCAGCTCTCACGTGGTATTCACAGTCCCAGTTTCGGCATAAACAGGGCAACATATACGAGGGTCATGGAAAGCAGTGCTTTCGAATGAATACGTTTTATCGGTAGACTGTCGTCTTCGACTTTTCTGTTGTTTTGTTTGAACGTACCGTTGTTCGCAGTTTATGCACACTACTTGGCATCTAAGATGTGTTCCCAGTATTTGTTTAAAGTGTTGATGTTCACCAGTAATACACTTTTGTGATCACTTACACTCGGTGACTCATGTTCTTTATCGTAACTTGGGCAGAACGAAACAGCAGAGTCACTAGTTACCTCCGCATCGTGACTTGCACTACATTGATTGGTAGTAAACAATGAACTGGGTTATTGTGTAGGGATACCAATCTCAGGAGACAGTAAATTATGCTTGTCACAACTCTGGTAAACAGAACACCAAATGAAAGAAACTGCTAGTGTATAATATTGACACTTTATGGTTACATAAGTGAAATATGAACGTTTTTTGCTGATTAACTATTGTGGCTATCAGTTCACTTGCACTAGCCGCAAAAGCGCATTTATCCAAATAAAACGAACATACGAAAGTAGCCCCCAAATCTAATCCAATCTCCTCACATACTCGTGAAACATTTTTTGGCACACCAAAACAGTAACAACCAAGAGGAAACCGATAAACATAGTTATGGTTTCGCAATCCCCTGATACCGTTTGCACATTTAATCTCGTGTCTGCAATTTTCGTAATCTCGTCATCAACTAGTCATAGCCTAATTTCTACCAAAAGTACAACAGAGCCAATCTGTGATTGACGTCATATCGTCTAAAACCGTTGGCAGGCGCGCCAACTGGGTTATCAAAACAGGTTGACTAAAAGTTCTAAATGTGCACAACGCAGTTCAGATATGTTGATTTCATTGACAAAGAAAAGTACTATACTTAGGCCGTATTTTCGATACATCGAATTTTCAGTTATACATTGTAAACATACTTCCATTTACACTTAAATATTCACTCCTGTAACCAGCGTCTACCTGTTCATGTGGAAGCCAAGAACCAATCCATCTCAACAGAGGTGCTCTTCTACATGCAAAACGGTCATCCTTCTTCTATTTGAGCTTCAAGTATGCTTTCTGACCGACACCTTTCGTAAGAAAACGCTTGTGGGAGAACGTAGTCATATATGTTACCTATGTAGTGTGTGGCACACTACCTAAGATTTCCTCTACTCATCTATAACCGTTTGGCAATCTCGAAATTAAACTATCGGATAAGAAAGTGATAGTAACAAACGCCAAGGTGTAATGGGGGGTTCAGATTATGACTGCCATCATGTTGTTTTCTTAGGTGCGTTTGGTGGTTGTCGGTGTCTGTCATGATACCTCATCAATCGGTTTACGTCAGCAAGTGGTTGCCTGACTGACTGCAGAAATATAAGTCGTGCTTAGATTTATAACACATGGATTACCTTTTGTTTTTGGAGAAATACTCTTCAGAAACCTAACTGTGAATCACTCGAAACCCTTGTCTTAGGAACTACGGAAGTAAGTTTTGCCGTAAAAAATGACATTTAAGAAGTGCGAGTCTGAATATTATCCCTCTGTTTATGTTTTGAGGTTCCAACTAAAATGAACTGACGTCAGGTGACAAATTTTTCGGAGGCATTTAACCACACGGAACAGCTAAAATCTACTTCATCCGATGAAGTGGTATAAAAGAAAGTCAGTGTTCCAAATCTAGGACTTACCCAGGAATTTTAGTCAAAGAAGCCAGAAACAGTTTTTTGCACAATGTATCTCTCGAGCACATTTCACTGCATCTCATCAGGTACATAATGCAGTCTGTGTGTTTATGTAGCAAAGTTCAATGGTCATTGTGAAGTTAAACAACGAAATCAACAACCACACCTTACACACACATCCACACACATCAATTACCGGGGCAATTTGGTACTGACGAACAAATCTTTCTGTACACAGAGTGGTGGCTTCCATTTGTTGATTGCTACCGCCTCTGCGAACCGGAGAAGCCTTCGATTTTTTGTTACGTAACGTATCCGAAACGCCTTCTCCAGGTTCAGTTGGGGTCGACAAGTCAACAGGTGTCGGGCGATCGATGATGCCGGCTCCCTGTGACTTGTTACATTCTGACTTGATCCCTGTGTTGTTGTATCCATGAGTGTTTTGCGAACCCAAACTGGAATGTGTTCATTGACCCAATGACGTAACTGCCGCTCCGTTCTGCCTATGTAAGTGGCCCGGCACTCACATGAGAATTCGTGGATGATGTAAGGTTTGGCGTTGAGCGGTAGCGATGTTTTCAACGGTGGAGTTAGGATTCGGGTGCTGGTGAACAGCATGACCAGTTGGGCTGCTTAGAACGTGCGTCCCATAGCTGCCGTGAGACGGGTTTTCAACAGAGTGGCTATGTCATCACCTTTGTATGGCAAACGGAGATAGACATTTAGTTTGGGAACTGTTGAACACATCGCAGCGGCCGGCTTTTGTTTGCTGAATTTCTCAACAAATGCAGATGGATAGCCATTTTCTTTCAGCGTGGTTCTCAACAATGACATCTCTTTGGCCAATGTTCCCTTTGAGCAAATTCTTCTTGCGCGGTAGAACAGTACGACTTGCTTGATTCAAGACATGTGTGATATTGGTCGCCGCCTCCAGCATGTTTTTAAGGGACGGTTACAAAAACAAGATCATTAAGGGTCAATTTTGTTAGCAAATTGCATGTAACCTGAGCAAATGCGTTTTTATGTCAGAGGAGCCGGAACTTTATTGAGTTGAATCCTTCTTCGTGCAATCTGTTTTTATACTTGTTTACTTAATACTAGTGCCATTTCTAGGGATTGCTTTCCTTAAATTTGTTAAGCGAACCTAGCAAATGTTGCCTGACAGACGCTGTTTTTACAACATCAAACAAAGCGTCTAGTGCGAAATCCCATCGAGTGCTCAAACATATAAATAACTTGGCTGATAAGAGGAACAGTCTGGGATATCAAGTGTCACTTTTGTGGGGCGATGTTTGCACAATCCCGACTGAAGGCACGCACAGTCTGGTCATGAAATATAAGATGATCAGGTCATGCGCCACATCAGTTCTCATGAGCTATGAATTGCGCTTTCGGGCCATCAAACAGTTTCCTGACACAACTGGTTTGTGAATACGTTGTCAAATTTAATTGAAACAACATCTAACAACTCTGCGGTTTTGTTTAAAATGAAATAATTATGTTTTACCTCACTTGGGGTAACTTCTGTCAACGAATTTAAACCAACGTTGTTTCATAAAATGGGCCTTACGTGAATAACAGACATCAACCTTTTCATAACATTTGAAAAAGTTTGTTTAACAAACTGGAACTACTGTTACCTAACTACAGGATAATAACGCTCAATGCGCTTAACTTTCAAATCGAACCTCTGCAAATCTGTCGGACTCTTATCTCATTTCTAATAATAATTCACTATTTACTAATATCTCGGTGTCTCCGTAACCCAACTGGCAGAGCACTTGCTGCTTCTGGACATCTTTTTCTTGCTGCTGGTTCAAATTCACCCGAAGGCCGGAATTTTCAGAGTTGGGTCTGTTCTAAAGTTTGCTTTTTTAAAAATTATTCATTAACAAAGATCTTGTAGGAGTTAGCTAGGAAGAACCAGTTGATTATTCTCAGATTTTTGTTCCTCTTTTGCTGTAAGTAGAACATTGATTAATGATGTCTTGCGATGAGACAAGATTTTTTGAAGTGACTTCTAAACTTTTGCCTCGTAACTGTAGGGGATGGGTAACCCGATTAGTCCAAGTGATAAATTGAGCGTGCAGTAAAGCGATCAAAAACTAATATTTTTTAGTGTCTACCAAAATGTAGCTGATTGAAAGGCATTTCTCAACCATCGGTATCAATATGGTGGAGATAAAATCTGCATTAATTATTTGAAACTGACAAAGTTCCTCTCTTTCATCCAAAGAAACTCACTGTTAATTGTTTGGTGCAGGTTTGCCACATGCAACTAAGTTTTTCGTATGTTTGGTCGATGAGAGAAAAAACTGTCAACATCTCGCCCTGTCTGTTTTCCTTTGACTTGCTCTCAGTATAGATTTCGTCCTCTGCGATCAATATTCACTTTATAAAACCTGTCAATGTATGTTTCAGGCTCGAACAGAAGACTGCTTAAGGCATGGCATTTACAAAATGCAACTTTCCAATAATTATCTTACATATCGGTACATATAATCCCTTTATTACGTTCACCTAAAAGGTGTCATATCTACAGCTAATCGACCAACCGTTCTCTGATGAATAGCACTCTAACTTATCCTATCCTAATCCGATGTACTTGTTATTTATGTCCTGCAAATTGCCAAAGGGTTCAGTTGTTCAAAACAACGAACTTTCAATGATATCAGAAGTGGTGTTTATATCCTTAGAAGTTAGTACATCTGACCAGGATGAAGGTTCCGACTATTGCATCTTCAGATAAGCGTCTATTTTTCGATGTTGCTGCTTGAGGGCAAAACTTCTGTCATCAGCCAAACTGTAAACGTCTGTGCAATTAACACTGTCCAGCTGAATAATTATTGTTCCTGTTGTGACAAAACACAAAGCACTATCCCTTTCGGTAGGTAACTGGTTTGGTGACGAATTCTACAACTGCTAAGACCATTCACCCCACTTAATTCGTGTAGTACTCTTACCAGAGGACCAGTTTTCCCTTACGAGAAATAGTGGTTTTGCACAGCCTCGGCAAAAAACCGTTTGCAAAATATAATCCGACAGAAAGGCCACACATGAGAAATTGTACAATGCTTAGTTAAATTAATCGGTAAATGTGTGCTTGTTTTAGAACTCACACATCAAGTAAGCGTTCACCAGCGTCCCAAATTCAGAGGCGCGATTCTGCGGTCTTTTTTAAATAAACTTTTGGTGACTGCGAACTGCACTAGTCTAGAAAAGGTAATGAATAAATCGATTACTGTTGTCAAAATAGATCCCAATATGAATTCTATTTTATCACATATATTTATCACGTTTCTGATTTATCTCGCCGTAAACGCCCAACCGATAGCAATTCTGTATGTTATTTGTTGTTTAGCTATATTTTCATGAGATACGGACGACTACCTCACAAACGGTACGATAGTATTGGCCAGAGTTGTTCATGATGTGCGATGTACCGCATATCTGTTCATGATAGCTAAAAACGATAAATTCCGTGGACCTGCGGACTTTCACAAAATGGCTTAATCATCAAGGCCACGCGAGATCGATCTATTGACCGATCAAATGTCCTCTGATAGGTCTCGTGGGATTGTTATCTACAAATAAACTTAGCTTTAAACCACTTAAACCAAGACAAGCGTGAAACAGAAATTTGTTGGTGCGCTGAACTGAGATGAGCTGGGTAAGTCTAGCTGGGAATTAATCATTGGATTTTTCTTAATTTCGGGTCGCTGCTTCAGCAAAATAAGGTCAAACTTTGTAGGCCGCTTCGATTAGGCCAAACAAAGCTGATGGTGCATAAATTTTTTTTACAACGGAAGATTGAACTGAATGTTTAACCAAATATAACTTATTTGGCAGCTCCCAACTGTAAAGTGGTCCGTTTAAATTTCAGGGCATAATTAACTGGCCCTGTTTATGATTAATGTGAACAATTCTGTCTGCAAATGTCAATTTAAGTGACCTCAACCATGATCTCTAAACCAACTACCAGGCCTGCTTTTATCAGCGACTAATCCGCATGGGTGATTTTGACAATTACTACACGGTCGTAACATTTGGCGTGCTGTTGACCTGGTTTGAAATACAAACGTCAAACTGTTATTGTTTCCCAGTAAAGAATTTTTCAGATGCACAGTGGCTTAAAGTTTTAGGCGGCTACTCAAAACTGTGCGCGCAAAGAGAAGGGTTATTTCTTTACTTTACTTTCGTAAACAGGATTTTAATCCTTAATTGGCTTGTAACTTACGGCTAGAGGAAACGGCATTATCCAAAATATATAAGTCCTGTGGACATTTACAAAACAGCCACATTTTCATGTATATGAATTGTATACGTCATTTACTGAAAGGAAACCAGTGTTCCAATAACTGCCGTGTTTTTTGAAGAGTACATAACTTATAACCTTCTGTATAACGAAAACAAACACACATACCCGTAAATGTGATTGACATATTGCACTAATTATGATAATCTGACAGTACGGTAATCCTTCGCTCAGTAAGATAAAGGTTTGTGCTTCAAAAGAAACGGTCAGTAAATATCGTGCTCCTACACGCGAACAAATTGACGGATGCTGAATAGCATACCGTTGGATTAAATTTCGAAGCATGCGGTTAACGTTTAACATTCACAACAATTGTGGATACTGTCTTGCTTATGTGTCCAATTTCTGATTTGTTTTGAAAGCAATACTCGATCGAATGGTAATAAAAGTTCCAGTTAAAACATGTCTGTGGTACAGACTTGGTGTCAAACTGATCGCAGCTACACAGTCAGTTGCTCAGCAATTATCAGAACAAAATCAGTGATCATGACGTCTTTTGAATTACGTTTCTGCTCATGAGTAAAACTTGAAGCAAATCAAAGTAACACAAATACTTTTGAAAAAAGATTACAGATAAGAACAGTCAATAAATAGCTAAACCAAAAAAAGAATTTTATTCCACAAGTAGCATCAATTCCAAAACTTTTGAAAGATATTGTTGACGGGTTACTCATTTTAACTGGTTGACTTTTGAATAAATACTCAGCATTATTAAGTATACTGCCTTCGTCTGTTCACGTACATTCCTTTCTCTATGGTGTACGGGACGTGGTTTTTGTTGCAACCATGTGAATTAGTAATGGCACAAAATTTTATTTTTACTTCAGCCACATTACTAATTATTACAACAATGTGATGATCAGTAAATCTCGTGACGTTCTGTCAGCATATCGAACGAAACACGCTGACCTGTCAGCCGAATTTGAAATATACGGTTGATGAATTTTCGGCTTTCCATCGCCAACAACTCTGAACAGAGTTTGCTGTGTTTAGTGGGAAATCACGTGGTCACAAGTTTTACTTACTGACTTGTTTACTTGCTTCAATAAAGTTAAGCAGCGCGGCATAAAACTCTGTACTAAGTCAAAATGTCTCTTAATTTAAACACAATAAAATGTCAGTACCACGCATATGCCCGGTTCATTCATGAGGGCAAACGTCTAGCAAAGATCTTATTTTCAATACTTTTTCATCAGGCTAAATACAACACTTTTATGTGGGCTCCCCGGAGGAAATACATCATTAGGGTAAGGGCTCGCAATCAGTAAGGTCAAGTTAGTCGAACTGGTGAGGTCTAATTTTGTCACACAGGTAACTTAGATTGCAAACGTTTTTTCCAATTATCGTTACTCCCTCCGACCAGATCGATCCCTAATAACAATCCCTATTGATGCATGGTCAAGAGAGGTACATTGTTTCGACCGGGCGTTTCTGTCAGCATAACAGAAGTGGATGTAAACGGATTGCGGTGGCTTCTGCACTGGCTAATAAACGACCTTTGACACATTTCGATCATGCTTCACAGATTCGATCGATCGGCTTGAACAAATCAGCCAAACAAGACGACAGTCAGTATATCGCAACATGTGAACGTTTCTTTTCATATCAACGACTTCATCTTGAAAGCCAGTATTATAAACACCTCAAACTGGTAACTCAATATACCTGATTCAAGGGTTCAGGTTCTTTAGATGCGTTTGCGCACAGTGTTCAATTTTCATCCCTAGTTTTCAGTGGACTGATCGCTTTTCAGGGTAGACACTGCAGAAAAGCCGTTTGTTGCTGGACGGTTGTTTCCTTAGAAGAAAGAACCAACTTATCTCTAAAGTTTCATTTAAGTCTTGTTTTGTTTTGTTTTCATGCTAGTCATATGTCTACGACTGACGAGTGTGTGCGAAATGAATTCATATCGTAATTTGTGTCTTCTGACTATTCTATTCAAATGGTTTAAAGGGACTCAATGTTTCAAATTTCAAATATCTCTGAAGTAACAATAAAAACATACTTCCACGACATGTTTGAGTAAATAAAATCTGACCAATGTTACTTGTTTTGTTTTCTGTTTGATTTATTTAAAATCGCCCTTGCCTTGTACATCATATCCAAATCAGGGATGAACATAAACATTTATACCGATTGTATCTTCTCCACAACCTTCTTATTTGAGTGAGTCACGGGTTGTGTGCCAAATTAAATATCACCCGTATCAATAACCGCATTTTCGGTTTTTATATCAGTGATCACCACTGTAAGACGTCTATATCAAATAACTCGACTAACGACGATTTCACCAATAGAAAATATGATACTCCTACTGATTACAACATAAACGTAAGTTGATGACGTGCCTTAGAATCGTGTAAAAGGCCAACACTCAATCAATCGATCCATGCAGTTTGAGGTAGATCATTCGATCGACTCAGCTAATGTAATCAAGCCAATCTACAAAGTTCGTTGAGTAGCACAGACAGATCAGTGACCATGCACTGACAGTCACAGAGACAAATGGAAACTATCTACATTCACCCATCACAACGTAGCAAAAACACCTTGCACACAAAAGGTAGCTCCCATGGCTGTGAATTCATGCTGGATATTAATGAGCCGCTAGCCGGCAATTGTTTTGTAAGATTCAGCACATTTCAAATGATACCCTCATGGGCTTTATTTATAATAAAGAAGCAAAGTTACTGAAAGTTGTTTATATTTCACACTGAACGTCTTTCCTATTTAATCACAGGCTTCGCTTTCGGATAGGCTTTCTGATCAGCTTATTTCGAAAGGAGCACTAGGCGTAAGTTTCATTCTAGTTGAAGCTGGTCAATAGTACATATCCTTGACATGGTCATGCTGGTCACGCTTTCATGAGGCAGCCTTGTTGATCACTGCGCCATTGACCTCAAATTAGGCACGAGCGAACCTTCAAATCTGAGAGCTCGAACTTTTTTGTCTATTGATAATGATTAGGTTGCCTGAATGTCCAGCTGAGAGATATAATAACTGTCCTACTCTAATCAGTAACCTGAGGATTTTGACTTCCCTAGCAGGTCAAACCATTCGATCTAATTAAACATGTCAGGCGATAGTTTATAGTACTGATGAGTAGCCGGGAATTTGAAACTAACTAAATCTTGGACTGTTGCCCAGTAATTGCTCATGAATAAAGATCGTCTGTGTCTAGCTTACAAATAGAATTTAATGCAACTTTTGAATTCAATGTTTTTAAATAAAAACATGCAAGGATAAATAATCTTGCGATATCTCAAGGTTATCCGTCCACCAGTGACGGCTTCTGGTGAGAGCGAAACTCCAGTCTGGTGCTTTTTTTCGAAAGGGACCGATTGGAGAGTCTGTGCTGATGCGACAGCTGCGATCAGTTTTGGGTGATGTTCAATCTACATAAAAACCGAAATCTCCTACTACTCGGCATTAATGCCATTTGCGTAAGGTGTTAGAATATATCCTAAAAGTTGTACGAGTTTCGTTATTTATTTTCCATAGAGTTTAAAGATTGTGGGGGAAACAATCATAGTTGTCCAAAAACCGGCTATGACCAACCTGCCGTCAAAATCTGTATGCAGAGAAGTAACTGAAACACACTATAAACTCCCCACAATCGGCCTACCTGAAGTTTACTCACAGTTCTTAGTTGTTGCGGTTTACATGGTGACAGTTCGATCGCAGTTATCCACAAGACTGGTTTACAAGCACTAGACCGGTTTCCAATATGTAATATCAATCAACGGTTGAACTGAACGCCATTCTAGCACCCCATTTCGGGTGGGTCAGCTGGAAAGCTTATATGCATGTGAAAGCTTCTATTGATGAGGAGTTAGTTTTTATGTTGATGATATGACCGACAACAAAACCATCCTCGGATATACTCAACAGGATGTCAATACATCGCCATAAACAATTATTGTTGTTAAATATAATCTAATCGTGACTAGTAGGATGTGTGAAAAAACTATTTTTAATCCACGTTTAACTGACTATCATCAGATATTACTCAATAAGATTCGATATAACAGAGTTGTGGACGAAGAATGTATATATCTTGATGTTTTTACTGGGGCTTGTTGTCGTGGCGTACCTGCTATTTCCGGATCCAGCTAATTAAGTGATTTCACTTGTTTTAGCGTCTTTCCAGTAGTAAAAGCTTCAATACCAGACGTACCAAGTCATTTTTTATTCGTCAGGTGTTACGCATATTGATGGTTACTATTCATACAGCTGTCATTTTACAAGTGGATTTTTTATCCGTTTGACCAATTTTTAAAAATGCATACAAAAAAGTATTCAACACTTCTTTACTAAACTAAGTGAACCTACAGAACTAACAAAAATTAGATTATTTTGCCATTAGCCGAAACACGTTTTGTTAGCATTCTCTGGTAATCCGATAATCCTAACATTAATTATTCATTGCTGACAAGTTTCCACGCAACTTAATGTCTAACTGACTTTGTTGTATGCTCATCGGATTTTTGGCAAGCAATTCAGTTCTTTTCGAAAAACACTGATTTTGTGTTGCGCTCTGAAATGAACTCAATCAATTGGAGAAATTGTCCAGTTAGCCAAAATGTGTGATGGATTTTTAAAGTAATTTACATACTGTGATTAATCGATGAGCTCGTTGAGAATGGTAGTGACAGACAAACAACACTATTTTATAGGAGAGAAATTTTACGGTAATGTTTGAATTAATTTTTTCAATGTAGAATTGCTCTGTCCGTTTTTAGTTTTCAAGGTCACTGAATCCAGCAGCGTCCGATGTTGCACTGTTACAGTTAAAAATTGCACTCCAGGTGTGACTGTTATTTTGACCGAACTAAGTTAACTTGTGTGCTCCCGTGCCGTGTAGTAAGAGTCGTATACGGCGGCTACACATGGTGTACGGTACAAAAGGTGAGAGCATTTTGTGGTCAGTTTCCTTGCTGGAAAGATTTCACATTAGTTGCTCTAAATAATTTTCTCACAACGACAGTAAAACGAACCGTAAGGCATGTAGAGTGGGGATATATAACTGCCAATTTAGGCCACTCCTTTGAACAGACAATTACTTGTGGTTGTGGCTGACAATATAAAGTTGATCAACTTTCACAGTCTGTAACACACTTACTGTGTAAACCAACCATTTTAGAACATTGTACGTATCAATTTTATTGCTCAGAAAAAAACAAGAACAGATTTCATAGTGTAGGTATCTCATGCATGTTGACGACTGCAAACTAATTATTGCTAGCTGTAACAAATTCTCGTTTGCTGATACTAGAATGTTAGAGAGTGAAACATTCATTTTGAATCAGTCCGCTAACAATATCCAGAACTGTAGTACCTAATTTCAATCTGAGTTAATACTTGTGACCATCTAAGACAAGCTTCATCCATACACTCATAAACCGACCGAGTGACTATTTCAGCAACGAGGGTAACACGTCACGGGCGAGTTCAGGTCAGAGCAAAGCTTGACAGCATGGTCGAGTATGAGTACATTCGAAACCGCAGTAAGTCGAATGGAAAAATCTCTGTTTAGGACTTCGAAATAAGACTACTTTGACCTCTCTAAGATAGAAGGTGAAGAAATGAATGCGGTGAAGTTAACGAATTTGCTGTAAATGTAGCCTTAAACATGACAACAGTAAACGCCAAGTCTGAATGAATATGCAGTATTGTTATTTCATATGACAACCTTTGGATTAGTGCTTGTGTAAACAACGAGTGATTGTCGACTTGAGAGTGAAGTTGTTCACGCAGATTCTGAAAAAAATGCCTGGTTCACTGAACGGAACTGGTCACGGAAACAGTCTAGTACATCCAAAGGGTCACCCCCCCTCCTGCTTAGTAGACAGTTCCCAAAATGGACACAGCCAAACATTTTGTAACCGGAGAAATGAACCAATTTCTGACTGTATAAACCGACTTCACGAGATGTTTTTATGAAACTGTATACACACGGAATCGTTAGTACTCCCCAAGAAGAGAAAAATATTGACAGGCGGATACTTTTATTAATGTACGTGTCAGTTCTTATAAGATACCACAGAATATTCTAACTTCAACGTCAGGATGGAAGCTTTATACGACAGTTAACGCACGTTTCTTAGGAAACAACAAACACCTTGAAATCATTGAAGCCAATAGTGATTTATTGTTTACAGTCGATTGGAAAATCAATGAGAAGCAGTTTGAGATAGCTACAAAGGTCGATCACGCGCAGGCAGAACACATTCCACGTGCTTGCAAGAAAGGTTATCTTCGTGGTCTAGGTAAGCACGTTTCCATCTGCAAGTAGAAATGACACGTATGATCGGTTTAATAACCGCGTAGTGGTAACAGTTAGGTGGTTTTAATGTGCACGAATATCATGCTGGGCACACTGATTTTAGATGCAGCCTGGTTTGCTATGTGAACGGTCTAAGCTACCAGTCGATCGCTCGAATTTCAAAGTTTACTAACTTTTCGGGAACAATGGACAAAACCGGTTACATCGCGTCTGATAGGTGAAGTATACAATTGTTTTTACAAATACAGTGCCCTGCCACGATCTGGAAAGTCACGTTCCGTAAATGAAATCAATACACTTCCGCTTTGAAGAGGTTTAATTGAATAGTTTAATCTTTAATGGAGAGTTGCATAAACTCTGACTTTCGCTATTTCCTTGGACAACTTACTGGGACTCTTATATATGTTTAGGTAAGTCAAGGAAAGTACAGACCAAACGATACAAATAGACAATGTGCTTCTAGGACCCATTTTGCTGATTCTTAACGGAAGACAACTGTTATTTGTATTCTCAAAAGAAGTATATGACAATCTTGCTTTCTGAGGCAATAAAATGAGCTTACTGACGAAAAATATATCAGCCAGTGACCTTTCATGAAAGTTCGTCTGAATGTACGCCTCACATTCACAGATCAACAGAGTTTTGCAATTTCTATTTTTTCGGGCTAGTTTTGAAACGCTATACAAAAAATAATTCGTGGGAAAAGGCAAGTGGGCATAATTATAAAAAACATTTTTCAAAACTAGTAAGTGGTTGAAAAAACAACATTCCACCTGTTTCCTTTAGCAAGATGAGGTTATTAGATTCCAGTTTGCAGAGTGATATACTTTGAACTAGTCAGGCCATGTTGGGTCATTTTGGATAGCCTCAAATTTCCCTACACAACTAACATGTAACAAATGTTCATATTGGAACTGTTCAGTTGACATAAAACATAGCATTCGAACACATTGTACGTGTGTATGTAGCCTCTGTTCACAAACCATCCTCTTTCCTACACCTGTTTGTGCGTAAGCACTATATTATTACATAACTGTATAAAATAAATCGAAAAGAATTTGCTTCTGTAATTGTATGCTCGCTGTAAATGAAGGACAAACTGTGGGAAAACTCTTTTGAAATGTATGCAAAAGTTATAACTAACAGTTTACTAGATAAATCGGGTGGACCAAGTTAAGTAGACCATTTTAAATGGAGCTAATCTGTTAATGAGTGGGACGAATGTGGTAGGGAGTAAATCTTCCACCTACAGTGGAGTAATAAACAGCTATGTATGTAGTGTATATAACATCCAAATACCTCAGCTAGATACTTTCTTGCTTTCAGTTGTTAACTGGTAGATAAAAGGGGGAAAATCCGGAGAAAAGCGTAGCAAATAGACGTGCTTCCGATGTTTTATTATATATGACATTGTTATTCTGGTTGTTGATAAACGGATTGAGAATAACTAAATGTTATGAGCAAGTTGTAACACCGTACGTTTCAACCAACTTGGGTGGCCTTCCTTAGGATTGTTGTAATCGAAATCCGGGTTCAAATAATCTTGGTGAGTGAGTCGTCAGTGGGGCAACCGATGTCAATGATTAGTGTCTAACTGGAGTCACGTAGCAACAGACACCTGAGATGTAAAGTTTTCGAAAGAATCATTGCTTCTATGTAATCGTTCCATCCTGAGTCTGAATGCAGGGCGGCAGGCGGCTAACTTTTTAGAGTGTAAGTAAACTGCGGTAGCTTTTGTGTTGGTCAGCATGCAATCTTTGATCTATCTTGAGTATACCCCTCAAAATCAATATGTCACCTAGAATGAACCGATTAGATTTATCAGGTAGTTTGACCGGGGCAGATGCGCACCAGCCATAGACAGAGTCCTGCCGATTCGTGAGCGAGCTAGACTGACTGAGGATCCCGGATACTTTCATGTAATCGCCCTGTCATGCAGTCAATGTGGCTTATTCCACAGGAGCAAACGAAACGGTGAACACGGTAAACGCAACATGAACAGGCAAAATCTTTTCCATCTGGGCACGAAAAACGGTGTGGACGTATATCACATAGAACGGCGGACAAATTGCTTAAACTGAAAAACTAGTAACGCGTCAGAAATCCGAATCACACACCTTATTGCAACTGCTAATAAACGCTGTTGTAAGGAAAAACCGACGTCAGCGTAACGAGAAAAGTAACAACCACAAGACGTATTTGCATTAGATATAACGAAACAGTTGAATTTACTCCTGTTAGGTGGAGAAGTCTTTAGGTGAAACATTTTAAGGTTCCAGCCTGGCTTCTTCGCTCAGCTAGTGCTGCATTTGTCTACGCTGTTTTTATGTCGTTATTTATAAACCTAATCTAAATTGTTCGCAATTGGCTCTCTTCTGACACCCTATTAATCTTTCCGTATTGTCAATGATTCCCCTTTCCGTTTGATTTAGTACGTCTAACTAAGGACAGGGGATGATCGCAGAGGGCTGGGGAGAACTTAATCCAGTTAAACTGAGTGACGTTAACAGAAACGAATGTTCAGTAGAACCGCCTGACGAGCATTGTTAAGCTCTGCTCAATCGACCAAATAACCTACCGATCAGATGCTTTGCTAAGAACTGAAAGATCCATTATGAGAGATAGTTTTGTCCTGGCCCAGAAGGGAACAATAGTACAAGGGTAATGGATTTACTAAAACTACACTCGTCCTCTGTCTTATTTTGTGAATCATACATGATGACGGAATGCAGCGTGAACATCGCGTCATATGACGCAGTAAGGCAATAATCACGAGGTGTGTTGGAAACTCGGGAAGTTTTCTTTTAACAAGTTGACTATTGCAGCCATCTTTTCCTGGTCTGGCGGCCTCCTTTACATTGCCGGCCATGTGACCACATAGACAACTGAATACAACTCGTAATACGCGGTGTGAAAAGCTTCAAAGTGACGTAATGTGAAGCTTCGAACAACGTACTTCGAGTCTTTTTGTCAACTATAAGTGAAAATCACCGACAATATCTGAGCAAATTATTAGGTACAAAACGGTAAACCTTTATTTATATCACGTGGTTATGCAAGACTGAAGTTCGTGTGAAGTGAACCTTCATAGAAAAAGAACACTATTTGGTCGCAGGTCCGTATTAGAAAATAATCGCTTCGATGGCAAATTAAACATGAATCAGAAAAAAATCAACATTAACATGTATATTATAATTAGTCCATGTTTTACACCTGCCCGAATCTGAAAACTAGGAGATAAAAGGTTGCTACTAACCAACTACTTCTGGATAATGTGGCAAAGTCTAACTATTCATTTCTGCTCTACCGGGAATTGCAGACGTTAAGCCAGTTTTGGACAAAACATGTCTGCTAAACTACAAAAAGTATATCAGTAAGCAATCAATTCTAATTAACCACCAAACGTTAGGCAGATCTGTCTCACTCCTGTCAGACGCGGTTTTCATGGAGGGGGATAAAGCAGGGATAAACTGCTTTATTGTCGTGTGGTCATCGACCAGGATAACTAAAAACAGACTTGGAATAATTGACATGTATATTATGGATGAAAAATTAAGTCAAACGAGATAGTAGCACATGCGTTCCTAATCTTTTCGAAACTTGGATTGATTTGGGACGAGGTTTCAGTTCTTTCCCCCTAGCTGTGTCCCATTAGTTAGTCTGGTGTTTAGGAGTGGCCGGCAAGAATGTAAATTGCATACGCTGTACACTGTGTAAAAAAACATTATGTGGACGATCGGGTGGATGTTCGTAGTATGCAATAAACGATGAGTTTGTGAATGAAGTTATGAATTTAAAGTTTAGTGTGGTGGCATACTAACTATAATATTATTTACTAAGATCACTAAGATTGACAGTTTTAAATATTCATATACATAATTCATTAGCTTACAGTAACTAATTTAGCTGAACCAAGAAAACATATACTTGCAACGAACTCGTAACCGTTATTAATGAGTATCAGGAAGATTTTCAAAAATCAATACTTCATGGTTTGTTTTTGTTTCGCCTTACCTATTCAACGAAGGCTAGAATCGAGGTATAAAATATATGCCAACGACAGTCCTTTACATCCTCTTAGCCAGGAATACCGGAACCGAGTTTCGCCTCTATTAGAGGTCTTCAGTAGTCCATAATCTTGTCCTGGCAGGAATCAGTCCACATAATCTACAAAGGCCGTAAGACAATCTCTAACAAATCTCTGTATAGTAACAGGCGGCTTTGTTGAGTCTTTTATTACTGTCTGCGACTCAGACGGGAGTGTGATATTTTGTTCGTTACTAGTAGATCAGTGAACAGAACTATTTTCAAGCTTGTTATAAGTTTCTAAATTTATTAAGAGGTGGTGACTTCCAAATATGATGGTGCGCGTTTACCAACGTTGTTGCCATGCTTTAATCTCTACGGATTTTATCCTTGCATATTAACCCACAGGTCGTTTATTGTGCAAATAGTTTAGTGTGTAGGCGCAGAAGTTATTAGTCTTCGTAAACGAAACGGTAACACAATTTTGCCCGCTGCGAACATTCATTGTATACTTGGCAATGACATGTTAATTCTTGTTTAGACAAGGATAATAGTTTTATATTCGCTATTACAAATAAAACTGTGCTCTAGGAAAATAAAAGTATCATTGAATTATTCGAACTTATTTATATTTGAGGTTGATAATCAAAAACAGTTTTGTGACTATACGGACTTTTTTAAGTTCCCGGTCTCAAAAACCATAACTTCTAACCGAAAATATAGACATGATGTCGTGACTTTCCGAAACTACTGGCTATCCGATAGTACGTTAACAACGTTGCTCAGTGTGCACATTATCTCTTCACCTCATAACTGTATGATCGTGAAAATATCAACGTGATTGGATAAGCACCACAGAAACGCCTATAACACTCGACCGGAATAGAGTTAACTGTTGGAGACTGTTTTGTTTCGTTCTGTATCTGCTTTGCGTTTTCTGAACTTTACATACTAACAAAAACAAGACATCCGCTCTTTGGGAGTAAATCAGTAATAGGTTATTTTGCTTGCTGTTCATCTTTGCCTTCCCATGGTGATCAGTTTAGTGACCTTGCTGTATATCGGTCAGTTATCCACTCTTAAATGCCATCTCTATTCGTTCACCTCAATGTTAGCAGTAATATTAAACTCAACATGTTGATCGATAGAATAAAAGGTTTTGTGAACAACTGAAAGTTAGGAAACAAGAAATTCACATGTCTTCATTATAAAGTTCTCTAGTATAACCAAGTAAACTGCACCCAATTGTTTGGGTTGTTATTGACTTGGATGTAAGACAGCGAAGCATTTGTATTGGATGAGCCACTACAATATTCACGCTGTCAAAAGCGCGCCTATAATCATCAGAATTTACCTAGACTGTAGGTGGCAAAATAGGAGATCACTTATTTAAGGTACACTAAGCTCAGAACGAAAGCTATGCATCTTTAATGTGGGGGCAGATTCAGGTAAGCGACGTGAACTGGTGCTAGCTGTTATTCATTCGGTAATGTCTGATAAACGAGTGAGTCTGAGTTTCATTCGTTAATTACGAGCCCACAACCCGTTTTTCCTCTGGATACGAATCGTGTTGAAATTGCTCATCAAAACAACAATATTCAGTAGGGAACTCCGCTTTGGACATTAGGATGAAATGGCGACATTTTTCTGCAACACGCTCAACCAGATAAAATCAATTCTTTAGTCCCATGAGATTTGTCAACCAGCTCGTGCAACTGTTCATTCAGAAGCCTCAGTCAGAGAAACGGTCAGACATTCCTAAGAGCCGCCACCACCAATTGCCCTAATTGGAATCTATAAAATCACTGTTCTCATTCGTATGTGATTCTGAAAATCCTTTCGCATATTCGGTCGACCCACTGTCCCAGTTTTCGAACAGTTCGTCAAACGATGTAAAAGACAAATGAAGCTTTGTTGGTCGATGTCCAGACTAACCAAAACAGAAACGCCTTCCTAATCCTACCAGCCATAACCACAAGAGAGAAAGGTGATAAAAATAGCAATAACTGACAAGATTTGTATCACACGACGGTTAAACCGCGTCAATGTGATCTCTAATCCTAGCTTGATTCCATCAGCTTTTGTCCCGACAAATGAGCTCTATCCTACCGCGCACGGTGGGCAATTTACTGAAGTGATCAACCTCTCCCTCGACACTCACACCCCCATTCTACCCTGTTGCTCTCTGGTGAGACTACTTGATCCTGCAACAGTCGCCGTCAGTCCCGTGGCAAGTAGGTTGTTTCTCGCTGATGTCTCATTCGTGTGTTTCCGCTGCTCCCGTGCGCATGGATCGAACACATCTAAATTGTATTGTACTCTGATTTGATTTTTTCAACTGTGAGAAATATCGTTCTTTAATGAATCGCGGTTATACATCCAACTAGGTGAGATTTGTAAGTATGTGCACCCAGGTTCATGTGTACAAGCGAAAACACAAAAATATTTTTACGGTTTACGTTGGCTGTGTAGAGGATATCCGATGTTCGGTACAAATGTTTTGTGACTGCATTCGACAGTTCTGAGAGACATTGTGAAAACCGATAACCGATCTGAAAACCTAGTTTTAGTTCATTTCATTTCGCAAAAACGCAGTCACACAGATGCTATCGTAAACCTGACAAGACTGTCTGTGTTTACGAGTGTCGTGTTGTGTGTGTAACAATAAGCATTCTAATAAGTCGACTAAAATAATGTATGTGAACTGTTAAAAATAAGTGGTAAACTTGGTAGAGAAAATATTTTTTCTGATGCTCATCAGTACTATTGTGATTCCAATTCGAAATATTTTTCATACCGTGTGAACTGATAGCACTGTTCTGGGTAGGTTAGACCAGTAAAACCGACGTCCTCGTATGAACCTAAAGGCATTGGGTGACAAATTTATTCGGTGTAATCAACCGGATATGCTTAGTTAAAGATGTACTGTTCTTGGAAGACAAAAATTGGGTGCTGAATTTATGCTGGAGACTATAAAATCTGCCGAATACTCCAGCGAATAAGGTCATTCGCGCATTCAAGGTTGATCCATTCAAGGTCAGACGAAGTCGAGTTTACAATCCATTGGTTATTTCTAAGTTTGATTATCTGTTAATTGAAACCTTCAGGCTTTTGCTGATAGTAATTTGCTTTAATTGCTGATGAGTATTAGGGGATTTTGGTTGGCCTGTTGCTTCTTTTTGAAAGGGGCCGACTGGAAAGTCTATGGAAATGCCACGGCTGCGATCAATTGTGGATGTTCAACTTACATAAAAAACAAAATCCCTTACCGCTCGTCAGTAATCAAAATAGCGCTCAAGAAGTTAGTGATTTATGTGATCCCCACTCGCGAAAAGTCCCAATAAAGAGGCCATCGATTAGAGTTAACAGGACGGTTATTGTGTTTCCTCTCGAGGCGATCGGGCGACCTGATCATTACTCACAAGCGAAAGTGGTTGGGCGTTCGCATATGATAATTCGGTCTTGCCTAATGTCAGACCACTGGCACAATAGTCAACATGATTGCCTTGTGATAGCGTGGCCGGAGTTCTACTCCTGGCCGTGGTAAGGAGATGCACTATTGACGAGCTCTAATGAGAGTGAAACTCGAGTCTAGTGTTTCTTTTCGAAAAAGGCCAACTGGAATATCTATGAGAAGGCAACAGGTGCGATCAATTGTGAGTGATGTTCAACCCATATACTCTGTTTTAGCTCAATTTCCTAACACTTAGCCAAAAGATGACTTGTGATTGCACAGTTTTTAAGTGTACCATCACATCTCAAGAGGGTTCAG
>LUCH01000216.1:18108-76224 GCA_013368495.1 Paragonimus heterotremus | reverse complement strand
CTGTGATTTTTTTGACCTTTTCATATATAACTCGCACTTACCCCGTGTGCTTGTAATAGCCTGATGGGAATTACCGAAAACAGCTGTTTGCAAAATTGACTTCTCATTACAAAATGAGACCACCTCGCGGTTTCAATCAACGTGGTCACGCAATATGAAAATTCTGACTGATACACCGAGCAAAGTGTGTAAGTTTCACCTGCTTGGATAGGGTCATCGTGATCATTCAAACCATTGGATAGAAATGCTATCCGAGAAGACGATGGGCCTCAGTACATTATGCACTTGCACTCATATCAAATTCAGTCAGTTCACCTAGATCTGTTAAAAATATTATCATCATTGCAGGAAGCAGCCCAATGAACTCTTCAGATTTATATTTCACTGTTGAAGCAAACGGAAGCCTGGGCCACAGCACCTGATGTTGATTATGATCGTATCACCTCTCAGAAGGCTGTCAGGCTTACCATACAGGTGGCGCCCTCTCGTTTTTCTGTTCCTGTTAACGTGGCCTACCCAACAGAAGTACATGTACGGATGCAAGAAATACCAATGAACTCAGTTCATCACACTATATGGTGTTTCTGCGACTTTATTCCTGATCAGAGCTGTTGATGGTAAGTACGTGATTATCCTTGTACACTACAATGAAGCGAATGCAATTAGTCACTCTTCCGCAAATGTTGTGATGAAGTGTGTCGTGATGGTTACAAACAAAGGATGTAGAGCACCCACCTCGTCATTAATGTCGAAATGCGTTCGGAAATTAGTTTTGAAAGCATTCTTGGTTAAAAACTGAACAGGTTGATTTACAGCAATCGGTTCGTGTAAATCAGATAACTGCTTTTAGTTTCTAAAAATCATAAATTAGCAAGAACTGCGCGATCACCAGTAAAAATAGCTCAGCCTTCGCTCTTTTTTTTTAATAATGTGACCCTTGTTGACTAGCAATTATTCTTCATTTAATTGATTTTCACCCTACCCTACACATCCCTCAAGATCTGCTGGGTGAATAACATAACCCATGCACTGTATCTGGCTGTGTGACAAAATGAGAAACGAAAGATGGGAATTTGCTCTGAAAATGTCAATGTTTTTGGTCTCATGCACGGTGATATAGAGTTCGCCTAATTTTAGTTAACTTTGCACCGACACAGTGTCTAACTGTTTTGTAAGTATGAATTCTTTCTACATTTCGGACTTAATTCATTTGGTCATGATGGTGCGTAATAATTGACGCTGTAAGTAGGTCAGTTGTGAGGATTTAAATTGTAATTCTTTGAAATTACCAGCTGTGAGCAATCGACATTATTCATCATTACAAAAATAGAACAGACTAAACGCTGAGCGTCAGCATTACAAACGTCTACAAGCATGCATTGATCTCTCTCGATAATAACTCTTAATATAGTGAAGATATACACATAACGGTTCCTGAATTGTACTCACTGGAAAGCACTGTTGTCTGTTCCTTTCAACAATTAGTTGGCTTACCTGTGCGCATATCCCGGTAAAATCACGTACCGCATTGCAGACTCCGCAATGCTCGGGAAGCATTGACTGCAATGGACACACTTGTGTGAAGCGTGCTAGGCCCAACGCTGGCAATCAGAGATAGACATTGTACATCCACACTAATAGGATGTAAACAAGCTATAATATACAGTTCCCCGTCAAAAGCGATGCTTATGGAACTTGTGGCCGAGTGGATTGAAGCATTGACCCGTTGCCGGATCGATTCCCCATTCAGACTATTTTTATCTGAACAGTCCAAAAAAGGACAAAACCGGTCGTGGAGTGTCGGTTTGAGGATCAACACCAAGAAAGGGTACAAACCAATACTGAATATTTTCAAGTTGAACATCACCCACAATTGATCGCAGCTCTCGTATTCCCACAGACTTTCCAGTCGGCTCCTTCCGAAAAGAAGCAATATACTCTAGTTTCGCTCCCATTAGAGCTCGTTAGTAGTGCATATCCTCGCAGTGGTAAACACGGTTGCCTCATGAACAGCGTGGTCGTGGTTCTAGTCCCGGCAGTCGCGAGGATATACACTACTGACGAGCTCTAATGAGAGCGAAACTCGAGTCTAGTGCTTCTTTTCGAAAGGGGTCGACTGGAAAGTCTATGGGAATGTGACGGCTACGATCAATTTTGGGTGATGTCCAACTTGAAATTAATCAAATACCCGACTACTCATCAGTAAACTGAATAGCATATCAATCCTTCTGTTGTCTGTCTGCCTCCGTGAATCCATTGCAGTGCACTATTTCGTTCACATCGCATCAATTTATTGATCGTATTCGGAGATGCAACCTTGACATGAGCTTGCATTCACGTCCACAAGTGAATCCAATTGTATTATTGTTGTCATTCACAACATCAAATAAAGGCATCCGACAAAGACAAAAAATCAATCAACAAGGATTTCTGCCTTCGGGAAAACTTTTTTTAGGGTATAGTGGAAAATAAAAGTGAAAAAATAATGAAATCAGTAGCAGGATCGTTCAAAAAAATCAATCGTTACTTATTCGTGGTGTGAAAGTGTAGAACATCACAAAAAGCGAATGGGAAAGGGAAATATGTGGTGAAATAAGGTGTTCAATTCGAGTAGTGTCCTATCAACAGTAAGGTGGAACCTTATAACGGTGATTTCTTTCTACAAAAAGAAGTACCTCTGTTTCTGATAGACTGTGTTAACAAGCTACATCCAGGCAGATGAAGGTGTTCGGAACAAAGGTCTTGAATTAGCAACCACTGGCTACAATTCGCTTGCATCAAATGATTTTCCTTTCTAGACAGTACTTTATGGTTAATGTTTGATGCTTTAATAGGGTCATGAACACGTGCACTTAATTAGACTGTACCAAGGTTCAGTCGGAGAAATCCCCCACACTCGGGTTGAACAGTCTGGCGGTTAACCGTTTTCGTGACTGATCCCATTCGACCAATTTGGTAGTGCAGTTATATCAGGCTACTTACTAGCAGTGACTAGGAGGGAATCTCTGTCAAATAACAGGTCCAACCCCCCCCTTCTAATGCCGGACATTTTGCCAATTCACACTAGGCGAAAGAACTATCATACTACTAGATCTGACCTTCAAATGCATTCGAAAGTGGAACTTGACAAAAACGTTCATCTAATCGAATTTACAAAATTCGTAATGATGATATCCTCAACTCAGATCTTCTAAACCTTTCATGCTAAACAAAAACACTCAGAAAAAATTTACTGCCGGCAAAATGTAACGGCTATACCTTCGGAAGTGTGTAGATTCGTTTGGACTAACAATAGCTTGTATGAACCTTCGGTACAGCGGTGGAGTTGTAAATATAATTTAATTACATATATATGTATATGTAATGTAAAAATATGTTCTTCAGCCACAAACTGGATCGGATGTTAGGCAAATCCCAGTCCACGTAGGTTTATCAAGTGCGTCATATAAACTGTATTGTCCTCGTTCAGAATTGTTGCCCTATTAAAAACAAGAGCTGACTGAGTAAAGCTTCCACAAACTGAAGAAAGCGTCTCAATACGTGTCGAATACATGACCTTTGATGAATAACGATCATGTATCCAATCAACATTTCTCACTCTCACCAAAAGCAGTACTTCTATTCGCTAAATCAACAACCAGACGTTCACAGTCCCGCAGTCGACGTGATCGTCCACATGGTACAAGTCGCTACATTGTATTGTGAAGAGGACGGCATCATTCATTCGACTTTGAAACGGAGTCATGACTCCTAAGGTTGAATTCCATATTGTAGTCCACAGTTCACGGTTGTATGTTGTAACTGATTTTTGTTTTGTTTTGTTAACTTCATCTGTACTCTCGTTTGAAAGGAACATTATCATTTTTGAACTTGACTGACAACAATAATAAACGGCAGTTTCCACACACCGTCTCTGTCTATTCATTTCGGGTGGATTTTTGACTAGCGAATTAAGTGCATGGCGAAATTTTGTAGCTCCGTGTATGTGCTGACCTGTCAACGCTCAACGTTTGCTATCTTACGTCGCGTATGGAATTACTTATCCAAAGTCGCCCGAACCTACACTGTGACGTTATTCTTCATATGTGTGTGGTGACCTATTCAACTCAACGGACCTCGAACTGTCAGTGAGTTATTCTAGTTTTTTATCAATACGTCTTCCACTTCATTTGTATGTATACCTTTTGCACACGTCTGCTGCCGTCACAGCTGTTTGTTGGTGTTGTCATATTTCTGGTCATTTTTATCAATTAGTTGATCAGGTCACTGCAACATGTTCATCGATCGCCAGTCGTCGTGCTGTTCGTCGATTAGCACAGGTAGTCAGTCGTGTTGAGCTGTAAGTATTGAATGAAAAATGTTGACCATATGGATGATCAGAAGTCACGTGAGCGATGTTTCTTGATACGATCACAGCAACAACAGATTTTAGTGACAGACATAGAAGTTACGCTGAATATATAAAAATGAATCGATGAATTTGTGAAACAAATACAGTTAAGCTGTCAAGAACACAGTAGTTGCTCCCAGCAAACGACTATTCCACCATACATCATGATGTCCTGAGGTCCTGATTGATAATAACCCGGCTAAATATACTGTTGGGCGTCAACTGTTAAAAACTAGCAGAAAACCTCTTAGATTACATAGAACAAGTTTTTTGGCACAATTTCTGATGAAGGGCTAGCAGGAAGTTCTGTGGAAATAACTACAGTTCGAAATAGGCAGTAAACATCAGAACATGGAAACGGTTGGGTATATCAGAACGTCACTTCAGTTGAAACGGAATTCAACTCATGTCGAGTCAGCCTGGTGGCACGTAAGCCGTGGAAAATTTAAGTGTAAAAATTCTGGCTAACATGTGAAAAATACGAGTCGTACATCCGTTGTTTGTTACGATAAGTTTGTCGACGAACTAATCAAGTTGAGGATTAGGTAGATGGGCAGTAGTCCTAAATAGACATAATAGTAGCGGGAAACTGTGTATATACCAGGACGATAGTATGAGTTGTCTAGGAATTTCTCCACTTAAAAAAGCACTCGTTAGCCCGTCAACTCAAAAAATCACCAAAATGCGTCAGTGATTTCTAAGAGTTTAAAATGACTGACAAATAATAATCAAAATACAATATACGGCTCACCGACGTCCGTTACATACTAAGAACCGTAGCCAAATAGTAGAAGTCGAATATCCTGAGCTGTCAGCATTTCGATAACCATGCAGGCAACAGTTTTGGCTACTCCCACAGGTTTGATGAGATAGCACTAGTTGAATACAAAAATCCGGTGAATGAAAGTTCCTTTCAAAGTGCTCCTGGCCTCTAGCTGATTTTGCATGTAACTAACTCACACACTGAAGGTTGCAAATGCGTTCATCACCCGCCATCTCAATGAACAGCTTTGTGTATGATATTCGATGCATATCTTTTTTTCCAAATTGCATACGGATAGATTTTTTCGTAATATTCGTACAGATGGACACCGATGTGGTGTACACAAGGGCAACATTAACTATCTCCTTGTCGTCGGACGTCCTACTAACAACTGGCTATCGAGGTCATTACAGCAACCAACAGACACGAATAAGCTAAGGTGTACTAAACCCATTTTCTATTCCTGGTCAGATGGACCGTTGCGCCCCTGTTAAATGTACTGGCTGTCGTAGACACCTGTGCTGTTCGACCTAGGCAATATGATCAGCACATACGATGTAGGAGATCTGCATGCAGTTGCATCTAATAGACTGAGATTCAGTCTAATCGATGAAATTTTCGCAGAACTCCCACATGATGAAGGTTGATCTTCGACTCCGTTGGTTAAATATCTAAACTGTACTTGTGGCAAGCCATAAAGTATTTGGTTTCAGATAGAAGTAGAAAGTTGCGGATGAGGTACGGTGACGAACAGCTTAGGACTATGTTAGTAACGGATCAAGCACAAAAGTAACACGCATTCTAATGAGCACCGCTGCATCCTTACCCATGAGGCCATCAAACCGGATGAAACGGACCTTCAACCGGAAGAGTGGATTCTTTCATTCTGCACGGGGCTCGTGCTTTATTCCACCCCGAACCCCACTGATTCAGCAGCAGATCCAAACTGAAAGCATGCCTTTGGCTAGCCAGTCAAAATGACTAATGTACTCTTCTTGTGTAAAAACAGTTCCGAAGAGACGTTACTCACAAACTGTAAGTCACAAAACAACGGAAGTTGGAAGTATTAGAGAAAAGTTTGATATAAATCCAGTAGAAATGAAATTGTTCCGAAACGCCTTCGAACGTGAACTGGAAGCATAAGTCTCAAAGTGCTCAAATGGACCACCTCGATATCCAGGTGCTAACAAGGAGCACACCCTCAAGACAAGCTACTTTTGGCATAGTAGACTTAATTGCCGCATACCGTAAAGACCGCTGGTGATCAAAATTGCTAACGCCATTCACGCCAGGGTGACTTTGCCACAAACTTTTGTTAAAACTGAGGTGGCCTTGTGGGTCCAACATAGGATAAACGATCGGTAGAATGACGACACGGTAGAGTTCACCTGCCGACCAAACCAGTTCTCGAGAGTAACAACCTTCATCCTTGAAATCGATATCATACACAATCATGTAGATTGTGAGGTTAAATCTTCTCATTTTTCCAGGTCCAAAAACGGTTTGAAATGTCAATTTTCACATACTTTCAAGATCGCAGGAGCATTGTGTGAAATGCACAAGAATAAAGCGATTTATTCTTAATGTAATTATTTTCAAGACTGCGGTCGAGTTGAACACTTCCAATTAACCTGGTCACTAACTTGACCAACTAAAATAAAATACACAGATCACAGTATGCAGACCGGAATGGTCGGAGAGTTGAGCAGTTTATTGGGAAGTGGAACACGGGTAAACACAAAGCGTATACTGTACTGAGATGGTAAAGATGTAATGAAACTACAAGGATCAGGAGTAGATAGCTGAAACCAGGTGTTCACTAGAAAGCGTACTAGGGAATCCCCAAAAACATGAATTCCCATTCGTCTACATGGTCAGTTAGAAGTGGGCAATAGGAATTTCTTGATTCCATCGCCACTTGCGTTACAATGATTTACTGTAAAGACATTGAATTCCAACAATGCCCAGCCAAAATGACCAAATACTTTGAAATGATGATGCATTCGTCTATCGATACAAAACTGTGGGGGCATCCAAACTATCTCACGATAATGACCTACTTGGAAACTTGATCCCAATTCCATAGAATATTTTCGGAATCACGTACTGGACCGTAGACTCTTTAACATCTGAGATCAGTGCTTTCGAACGCATGATGGCAGGAAAAAAAAACAATTTGAGACAAAATCATCAATCGGTCCAAGTCAAACCCAGAGACAAGACTCTGAACCGTACCAAACCCATGTTATAAGCTTCACGGTCAGCAGCCTCCAGTAAGTCGGTCATCACCTGTGTCGGTCAACTTCCTTACCGGTTCGATCACGTATTGCCAGTGGAGAAGTTGGCCCTCATTCATCCGTGGCAGATCACATACAAAACATGAGAAACTAGCTACAGATTTGGTACACGAATGATGAGCCAACAGACCAAGGAAATTCAATAACGGTACCGACCGCTAGATGTTTCATTGCATTAGTAAAGTCTGATCGAACGAGTTGACCATCGGAGAACAAAAACAGCCAGAATGAGTGAAGGTTGAAATAAGCCGGTTAATTGCAGTGTTAGCAAGGAGAGCCGGTTCCAAAACCGTTCAATCGTCGATAGACAGTCAAATCCGTAACAGAACCACCAAAGAGGCTGGCTAGAAAGTCTAAGCGAATATGAGAGCTGAGATCAAATGCGTATGATTTTCAACCTAAAACTAACCGAATTCTCCACTTCTCACCAAAAATCCAAATACAAAAACTCAGGTCGATTCTGTGAACGCTAACGACTCCCGGAGAGAGGATCGTACCAAATGTATAAGACAGGCTTCAGATAATGTCTGCTTGATTACGTTGGCCAACCGTCCGGACAGGTGAAAGAAACATGCACTGTCAGGAAACGCACTATGAGATAAAAAAAGACCTATAATGTGGCTCAACTACCGTGTTTCGGGCATCTGCTGAAGATTGACACAGTATTCGGATTTTGCAGCACGGGTTCCAGTCTTAAGCCGATTGGATCCGGCCGGAGACTTGAGCAATCCACATACACTGTTTGTACTAATCACATTGAGGATACCAACTGTTCATATGTCTAGATAAACCTAACGAAGCATTTGAATGAAAATAGCAATGTAGTACGGAACCGAACCCAACGAAAAGGACAGGCAATACAACAGAGAATCAAGTCCAGCCGACTCCACGAGTGATCACACAAACAAACACGTGCGCCGAGGGTACGGTGTCGGAAAATGATTGCTAGGTTAACTCAGTTGAAAATTTGAAATAAAAGAGTACCCTTTAACAACACTGGTAATTATTTTAGCCAGCTCCTCAACAGAATAGATAAAAAAGTATACACACCCCTTAAAAATACTGAGCGTGTAAACAATATAAAAAAACACACCAACTTTAGTAGAAAAAATGGAAAGCGACCTTAAGAACATGTCGTCTTGCGGCGACCAATCCATCTATTTTTTGAGACGTGTCAGTTCACTGACACGAGTGACGAAGCGGCTGCTGAGATTATGTGGTAACTCTTGTTCTTTTTTTACGACCAGCATAGCCCCAGACGTTTCCGAAGAGGGCTGTGCCCGACGAACACATCGATTATGTAATGCAATGAAGGTTCTGTTTTAACTTGGACCGTGCGACGGACAGCCAGCTAATAATTCGGTGTCACAGTGTGAATATGGATGCTGAAAATTGGGAAAGCTGGAGCAGAATCGGTTCAGCGGCGGAGGTTTTTCTCTGTCGCGATCTTAAAGAGCCACCGGTAATCTCTTTAGGGGGCTCAGTTTCAACGGTTCGTCCGCAATCTCCACGTCCCTCAAACCAACTGATCAGCACTCATATAGGCTATCTCAGCAACCTCAATACCCTGGAAAATCATGGTCCAGATTCTCCAGGGCAGTATACTTCAACCTCATGAGAAATGTTTCCGCCCAGTTATGCTTGGCGGTCGGTCGCTGAACCGGATACTAGTAACAGCGTCGCTCGTCTGCAGAATTCAAATCTGATCGTGTGAGCGAATATGGTTACTATCAAGTGTCCAGGAGCCCGAGTATTGAACCATGTGAGCAATTCCCACTGAAGTTGTCACTGCAACAATGAACCCGTTTCGTACATTGTCAGTGGCTAGTGATCTATCATGGATTACATGGTACTGAGTTATTTCCTGGAATTTTGTCATTTTTTGGAAGGTGGGGATGAGCCAAATGTCAACATTTAATTAAACCAAAGCCCATTTTCATTCGGTATGTTTAACTGTATGGTCTGTGCAATCAAACGACCGAATTTGATATCGGCATACTAGTATAATATTTATACCAAATACGTATTATACACTTGTTCTGAATTGAGTGGGAAGGTGAATGACTGATGGAACAGAGCGCATGAAGCAAAATCTAGACGAGGTTAGGACAAACAATTCGATGGGAAGAGAATGTATGCACGCCGCCAAATCTGAAGAACAAAACCAGAGAGGCAGACAAAAACAAAGTCAAAACACGATCTAGGAAGCAAGGAAAGAAGGTAACCGGTCATAGAAACAGGACGGAACACATCTTGATTGAGCAATTATGCAAAACCGCGAGAACTGGATTAAAGGTGTTTGTATATACACGTGTGCGTTACCACGACTGTACGAGGAAAGGGTGGCAGTTGGGACCATGAAGCACACACATGCACAGTGATGGATCGATGAATACACAGAGATGTGTAGAAAAACTGTACACCCGAATGGGAGCGAGACAGTATGGTTACTTTAGGTCATGTAAACAAACATGTTTTTATCGACATCATCTCGCTGCACGTATTGGCCATCAATCAAACCTTCGAGCACCTCCTTGATCAGGCGCTTGGAAGGAACAAACTGGAAGCGAAGCAACTCGACCAGTTCGTTGTACAATTCGTTGAAGGACAGGCGTTTACGAGCCTTCAGAATTTTCACAATGCCCTCCTCCGCTCGTAAGTGACGTAATTTAACAATCGCCATTGTTTCATCTTCATTAGTTGCCTCTTGGGTCAGTTGTAATCGACCGATCAAATTGAGACGACGCCGAGCTTGTGTTTTGCCAGATTTGCTGACAGAAAAAAAAGGCTAGAATTTTAGGCGAACGACACGCGACTCTACATTTAAAAAGCTGAGTGCTCAAGTAACTAGTGATAAATGATAGACCACTCTTATCTACGTGATGGATACCGGTTGAAAACTTAGTTCAGATATCTTTATGAAGCACAAGTAAACGTGTAGTGGAATGTCGATTTCAGAATGTGCATCCGTTGGTTCTTGCTGACGTTTGATAGACGACGAATTCAGTTGCTTCATCTTGACCTTGAACCCCTGATAAATTAGAGAGGAGGCACGTGTCTCCAGTGAATATATACGTTTGACCGGTTTGCGCGCGTTCCTATATGACGGGAAAAGTACCAACGTGAGGATATATTGATCTATCGTTGAGTCACTCCTGCATGAGGTTCGGTCATCAAGAGCGATCTATGTGCTGGCTTTATAAAGAGAATAGCGGTGTTATTGCCACTCAATGACGAGAGGAGTTAAACTGAACTCTCGAAAATCCAGTGCAATTCGAAAGTACCAGATATGTAATTAGACATTGAGTACTAAGGAACAGGTCGACCTTAGATGACATAGGAGATAAGCTTCAACTGATTTAGAGTTCTGAGTTATAAACTGGCAATCGAACGACTAGTACTCCTGTCCTTCCTATATAACTGCAAACCCCACCCATATACTTGACATAGCGATACAACGTCACTGTTTTTGTCACCAAATTATTTTATGAAGCTCCAGCCTCTGAAGACAAACGAACAGTCAACAGATTAAACTGAACCATAGAACAACTGATACGTGTAACGTTCCCAGGTGTGACGCTAATTGTCGACAAAGTGATAAATGTCCACATTTTTTCGATAAATATACCTCAGGTAAATTTTGTGGATGCTATAAACCGAGCTGGACAAACCTGGGAGAAGGCTTCTTAGCTAACTATCACTAAACCTCTAAGCACAGGCTCTCGTGAAGTTGTTGCACATTCCGAGTATGAGGGAGTTGTGAACGACTCCAACAATCCAGAACCGATGAGTCGGTCTCGGAACAGTATAAACTGAGAACAATGTATAGTAATGAATACGGGTCTCTTGTCTTGTGAACAGATAATGATAGCACGACAGAGTGCTGATTAGCCCAAAAAGTATTGAAGTTTCTAGCCAAAATGAAAGGGTTTCTGTTTAGTATGCGGCTATATCGTGTCTGAAAATTACTCCAGAAAAATGAGTTCATTTAGTGCAAGTTACATTGGCCAGAGTACCTAACTTTGAATAGCCATGTAAAAAGTCAACGTGACAATGTTGTTCAGCTTTTGCTATGCAGAGGCGATTCAATCGTTAACGCAGACCCCAGATGGCATCTATCAATCTTCAACAGTTTAACAAGCTCAACTGCCCACGCATCTCTGATATTATTACGCTCGACCATCAAACGTTTCCTCAACTAGACGTGTACTTGAACGGTAAGAGATGCCACAAAAAAACGTACAAATTTTCTGCGCGCCACAAAAGGGGATGTGCACTACTGATGAGCTCTAATGAGAGCGAAACTTGAGTCTAGTGCCTCCTTTCGAAAGGGGCTGACTAGAAAGTCTATGGGAATGCGATAGCTGCGATCAATTGTGTATGATGTTCAATCTACATAAGACGGATTATTAATAATGAACAACATAAACCTCATCCAATTATCAAATATTCACTAGAGAACTCGCATGAAGATAAGAAAACATTTTAAAATTTGAATTTCGTGTGAAACTCATGCTTCCACGTATACATTCTATGACCAGTTTCGCTTTGCTTGGACTAATGAAGTAGTTCGGTGCTGGTCTGGACATCAAAAATACATCTCGGTCAAGTGAACAGATGAATCACGAACTGAGGGAACAATTATATCAGATTTATCACACTCCTATTTTACTAGTTAAATGTCATGTAAACCGTTTAAAAATAAACTGAATGTCTTAGTAATACGCAGTAAGTGCATAAACAGCATGACGGATCCATTATACGATTTAATTCATATGTTATAGGTGCATTACACATACTATAAGTATGCATATAACACTATATTCGGAATCTCATCGTTACACGCATTCTATCTCCATAGTATGCTGCTGCTATGTTATATTCGAGCCTCAGGTCGCAGCAAGGTGTGCTTCTTCGGGATTAGACTATATGGGTATAGCAGAAGCAGTGGGAGAGTTTCAAGAGTGTAGTAACCCATTATTCCCTAACAAAGACAGATGCTAACATGACAACAAGTACATATTATATGGTGCTCTTCGTACGATTGTCCGATTTGTTCATTGGATGGCTGTTAGCACAACAATTAGCCTCGTAGGATAGGAGTCAATTCTTTCAAATATCACCCATATAATAGATCACTACGATACAAGCATACGTCTCAGTGGACTGTGCTAAGTGTGATGAAGATATTGATCACAGATCAGAAACAACGACACTTGGTCTGTGTAGGGGTTTGGATAAGCGATGAATTGGGTAGATTTTCACCACATATAACTAGCCATCAGTCATACAGTTTGTTGTAGATATGCTATCTGTTAGCCCGGTGACTGACGCAATTAGTAGTAAACAGGATTTTCGACAACTAGGAATTTGTAAGGTAAATAGACATCCGAGTGGGAATTGAGTGTGAAAATCGCAACCACAACAGCTGGGATGCCTCATTAACGACTGGAGCTTTGTATGTTTGAAGTCACATCACTGCCCGTAAATGGTGACCTCGACGATAGGATATAGAGACAGAAGCTGTCCCTGTAGCTTTAAAATAACATACTCATTTAAGGTGCTTACAATATCCTAGAAATCTATTCTGTTAAAGTCACATGCAAAATCAAGTTGAGTCATAAAACAGTTGCCAGACGTGTCGTATGATGTTTGACAGTATAACCCAGATGAACCCACAGAGAGAGTAGTGTAGTTTTAATGGAAAATGGTTCAATCATATCGTTCACCCGAACAAGCCATAGAAAAACGATTGAACTGCATCCAACGTCAATGACACGAGAAAAAGGCACGAAAGTCTAACGTACACATGGATCATGAGAAACGGAATATGAAGGAACCATTCACCTAACTCAGATCATAACAGAATGATCCTACCTCACCAGATTTTAAAAAACTAATGGCAAACTGGAAAGTTAATTCTGCAAAACACATACGTATTGGAAAAGTCTAGATTAATCCAAAATTCGGTAGCTTCCGTGAACTCCTTCTCTGATTTGACTTTGGGTGAGTAGAGAATAATTTGTTGCTCCATTTTGGGATGTTCACACAAAGTCTGCAAAGTTAACAAACATATGATACATAAACACATGTACACATATATATATATATGTACGTATATACAACACGGAATCTTAGCATGAAGCGGCAGACATGGCACGGTATATGGAAGGAGGAACAGACATTGTGAAAGGTAAAGGAGGACAAAGAGGTGGAGACAAAATTACACCGGGACACATGGAGATTCGCAACATGAGCACTCTTAACCCTTATTTTTCTCCAAATCAGACAGCATTCTTAACCGTAGATTTTCGCTGTCTTTTGGGTCCTAACCAGAAATTTGGAAACACTTAACTGAAACCTGTTTCAATGTGAATGCCTTCATACTCCGAAACTCAAGTTGTACGCTGACCACCAGACTGTCGCTTCCAACCTAACCGATCAACTGCAAACAAGGTACGAGGTGAAAAGCGGGGCACTGGCATTCGTAAGACGTGGTGAAATGTGGGAGACGAGATCATCGTGTCTAGGGACCGAAGGAGTCTATTTGATCGGAAGATACGTTGGCGAACTTCGTCATTGCTGACGCGGGTTTCCTACCATATGCCGCCAATGCTTCAGAGGTAATGATGGTCAAAAACGGACACTCTGTGAACATCCTCAGCTCGGATGGACCAGGTCTTTAAGCCGTAATATGGGACCGCTTTTATAGTGGCAATGTACACTAGGCCTTTCACAGGAAGAGTAAGATTATGTGGATGTCACACGCAGAACGTACAAAGACCATACAAAATTGACGTGCTGAAGCCCCTAGTCTGTCCAAGCTGTTCTGAGTTCCATGTAAACCCTCACAGATTAGAGCAATATTATCTGCTCGGTCTGTGTCTGAAAGTCGAATGCCAGGGAGTAGTTCCACACTATTATGTTCGCAATCTGTCAGATATTGTCCAAAGCATACAAGATTTGCTTGAGACCACTCGATGAATGAAGTCAAACTAGCAACGACAGAGCGTCAATATTTTCGCCAATCCGCTCGCAAAACACTATAAAGTTATTCGTGCAACTAAGAAACAAAAGTAAATAGCAAGCGGCACATAACATCTGGGGCTACTCTCTTCTAAACGCCTAATCAAGTACAGAGACACACATTAGAGTTGAACAGCTAATGACCAATGGGAACACGAACCTAAGAGTAGGCCGTTGACATGTGAATTGAGTCACTTTTCAGTAGAATACGGTCATTGAACATACGTTGCTAAGAGAGAAACAGTTGTTAACTGCTAAGAACATTTAACGAGGTACAAGAATAGCACCACTATTTCGCTGCATGTTATCCATCGATATGCAGATAAATATGACGCCTTTTTTATGGTCATCACAAGTCCTAATCAGTGCTAAGGAATGTTGATGAATTTCAAGAGAACATCGACGATCGGCCTCGGATACCACGACCCCAACAACATTCAAAGTGATGGAGAACAGTCAAATTAGCAGGATCACATCGAAAGCGAGTAAAATTGATGCAAAGTTAAAAGTGTGAAAGCAAAACAACCAGGCAATTAGTATGTTTTCTACAGAGAGCATCTATACTGAAATGGTGGAATAAACCCGGGATAGGCCAGTGATAATCACGCCGTGTAATAAACTGGACATCACATGTTACAATATACAGTGTTTCTCTTCAATGACGTCTTACCGACCGAACAAGAACCTTCCTCTTTACAAAGATCACTTCAGTAATGGTCCCTTGTGTTTTCTCTTCGTCCCACCACTTTTCAATGGATACTTGCAGTAGACGTTTGTAGTAACGGTTCACAAAAGTGTTGGGAAAAGTCTATTTTCCCCAAAAATGATTTCTTTTTCGAGATATCGTCGAAAAATAAATTGAGATGTTGAATCTTACTTTTTCGCACCACAAAGTGCTAAAACTCAATTTTGGCGCATGTTTCTCCTGAGGCTGTGATTGGCCCATTCCACTTTTAATGCACCAATTCAAGTGGGATTTTTCAAAGCCATCTAAAAGCTCTATATATGCAGACGCTCGTCTGCATCGTTACCTTTCGTTTGAGAGCAAATACAATCTCGGCTAAAAGTCACGGTCTTCTGTGTTATTCTGGGGTTTCCGGGTATTGCTAGGCTCTGTGCTATGTTCCGTGATTTGTATCGTCGTGCGCTAGACATTTTGTGATTATCGTTGACCAGCGGATCGTAACAAAAAGTGTTAATCAACGAGACAATTATCGAAACAGACCTACAAAATAACGCGTGTACTCGACCGCCTATGGGAACCTCAATTCATGAAAGCGTACATGCATGCGCAGTCTCAAACCAGACAAGATCAAGTTGTTTTTGACTAAGCCATAATCTTTCGGAATAGTTTGGTGGCACCTTAGTGTAGTGTTAGCTTCAGCCTAAATATCGCTCAGACAACCGAACAAAATCATTAGGCCCGGCTTATCAACCTGTGTGGTATTAATAAGCTGTCTGGAAGGCTAGGATGAGTGCGCGAGAACATATTCACCCGAGGATTTGGACTCAATAGCAAGCAATCGCCGCGTTTGAATAGTGCTTGTTCAACCGGCCATAGGAACCGACAGCAGTCATTCGAGTAAGACAAGATAGGTGAAGTTGTTTTTGCAAAGAAAAAACAAAAGAACTCGCTTGATTACACAAACTAACAGGCTTCTTACGAAATCAGAAAGGTAGTGTATTGAAGGAAAGAATGAAATAGTAAGATGGATTAGAGGTAGAAAATCCTCAAGGCATGTCACCGTTTCTGAGAATGCTCCCTAAAAGGGACAGGACACACTCACTAACAGACATCAAACAGGATGCATAGTGACTGCAAATTGATCAGCCAACAACACTGTGAATTAAGAAGTGCGTGCTGGATTTATGCAAGTAGATACGCCGGTTCTCCTATCTTGTGATCAAGACAAATTTAATATGAGCGGGGTACGGGAATCCTCTGAGCAAGAACCGACACAAGCCAATTCGGCTGGGTTCCGCTGGAGAGGAGTAGTGTATGTATAGACAGACCAGGTCAAATACAACAGGCTAGATGTAATAAAGGATGGACCAATGGGCAAAATGGAGCACAAAGAGCATCGGGTCTTCTAACAACAGCAACGTTGAGTTTTGTCAGTTTATAACGTTACTATCTAATGTCGTTTTGATCTGACCGCAGACAAGCGGTGTACCTATGGGCTCCGACAAACAAGCCAATGATTCCCTATGAAGCTCCAGTGTCTCTCGAATCCACGTCAGACAATAACAACCTGGTTACCATTGTCAGTCTAATCCAGACTGTGCGAACAGTTCACAGCGCCGCGAGTCATGGGTCGGCGCTTTCAAGACTTGTTCGATTCTCCGAACTGTAGGCAGAGAGAACCACATGCACATTGTTGTTAAACTGAACTGTCCAAGTGTTCTGAACGCATTCCATAGGCCGAGGAAACAACGGAGACCGAAAACAAATAGTTTTGGAGCACCTTCCGCATAAACGGGGTCAGGTTTTGCAGCCACAAACATGCGTGTTGAGGTTTTGTACAGTTTGTTCGCCAATCGAAAAGTGATATCATACCAGAGTTACAAGCAACGAAGGTTAACAAATATCCGTAGTTCGTCTGCCCAGAAGGTGACACAATACCAAGCACTGGTTTAGTATGCAGAGCCAAAAATCAACAACTGTTACAGTAAATAACTAATTCCTTCCACATGGACAAGAGCATAGCGATTTAACATCCAGTCTAAGTAGGTAATCAATAAAGGATCCAATATGGGTCAGAAGAATTAGCCAAAGAACCACTCAAATATGATCGGAGGGATCCAATGCAATAAAAATTCAAACTCAACTTCAATCCTTCAGACTAAATAGGGCAGTACCTGAAAAACATTAACGATTAGCAACAGTAGGTCAGGTGACGACTTAAAAACCTAAACTAACAAAATCTACACAAGATAAATATGATCGCAAACAGATCATTGCGTCAGACGGTCAAATACATGAATTTATCAACAAACAGACTAGTCAATGGGAAACAAAGCATTCATAAAGGAATAGGAGATAAACGGAGACTACATAATTTACCCAAACGGTGCGTCGGACTTCGCTGTCTTGCATACTCGTGGCCGTAATCAGACTATCCAGATTGAGTCTCTGGTCGAAGCGTTGGTTCCATGCATACAATATCACCAATTGATGCGCGGTCAACTCCAATTCAAATCGACCGCGGTCGCTTGTGAACAACACTACACCATGCGAGAGATGGTGTTGCCAGATCAGATTGCGACCTTGGTGTTTTTTGTGGTAGAAATCTTCGATCTGACAAGTAGAATCCGGCAAACAAATGATAGAAGTGATCGATGGAGAGAAACTTGATAAAGACAAACTTTTGCCAACAAGGTCAGAAAGAAACATACGTGTTGAAGTCTGCCGCGAAATGAGTGGTTTACAATGAAGGAAACGCGTCGGAGTGCAAAAATAAAAAGTGTAGGAGGGACGAAGACACATGGAAACACACTACTAATAACCGTGTTGTTTAGATTGAAGCAAACCGTCAAACGGAAGGAACAAATATTTCAGCAGATGCAACGGTTTGCAAATGAGACTAGTTTCGGAATGAAAAATAAACGCCACAAAAAGTAAAATTCCCTAGGAACTAAAGCAAGACATCCTGTCTTCGAACAGTAAACAATCGGGCCAAGGAATAAACTCCCACAGGTGTGAGTGCACGACTTCACGTTGAATTCCGATGGACAAACCTGAGCAGACCTGAACATGTGCACCTTACATTCCGCGTCGAGGTTCTTACGAAAATCCTAGTCTTCGTCTCCATATATTTGAGTCATCATTTTTGTGCGAATAAACTAATACCATTCGGATGATTCTACACATAAGTGTTGCTATTTGTCATGTATTCGGATAGAAAATATACACAGGTAATTTGCATTATATGAGATCGCTTTAGTGTTCATGAGAGGCGGTTTAAAACGTCCAAACATTCCAACGAGTCTTAAATTCTTCGGAATGTTTTTTGTCACATGATTGGATTTCCATAGTCGTAGTGCAATGTTTCTAAAATAGAAATGGCTAACAGAGGACTTTTCAAATTAGTCTAACAAAGTACAATCACTTTAATAAAATATATGAAACAGATTACACATGACCAAGAAGTAAAACGCTTGACCAGATGAATATGATTTCAATCTTACTTTATTCGTTCGGAGATCCTCATCGATATGAGATGGATATGACAAAATGAATAGGAAGCTCGGATTTCTAAACTTATCAAAAACAATTCAACTATAGTTTCGAAATAACATATCAACAACTTCTTATCGGAGCGTCAACCAATGGGCCAGACAAATGTGACATTAGTGAATAAGTATAAATGTCACCCACAGAGAACACGACAGAGGTTATATATATGAACTGCCGAATCAAGATCCAAACAGCCACTACAAAGAAAAACTATTAGCAGCAAGGATTAGACAGGATTGTCTATATGTTGTATGACAGGCAGTTTCGTTGTGAGTAGTACATTACTCATAAGTAGTATATTACCCACAGGCGATATTCAGGAACAAAAGGGCAAGCTCCGAACGCCAGGGAGACGACGGACAAGAAGATACTATCGGAATAGCGTGTACGCGCTATGCCAATAGTTCCACCAAGGCGAATGACAACGTACTGTTACCCGATGTATGTGAATGCATGTCTGACGTGGAAATGAGTGTACGCGTTTGTGGTTTGATTTTTGGCATGACCTATACGGGAGTTTGCGCAATAAACGAATTCTCAGGCCAAACGTCTTTTGCGGTCACATATATGAAAGCTCGTTCGTGAACGATATTCAATCAGTTTCGTGGAAAGTGAGTAAATCTGAGCGGTGAGTGGTTTTGTGTAGGTGCATGGGGAAAGAATTGAACCATAAACAAATAAGGTTTTTTCAGATAACTGTTACAGAAAAAATTTAGTTTCTGAAAGGAACTATACGAATGGTACAAAACAAAAACTTTTCATAATAGGTAAGGGAAAATGGTACAAAAATGCATACGAATGGGCGGAGGCTAAAATGCGCAGTCTTGGACCAAACGCTTAGTACCCAATGTTTGCGTCAATAATCAGCCATAAACAAAGCAACAAAATTGTGAGGCTATGCAACACTTTGGACAAAATTTTGTTATCATACTTCTACTGTGAGAATTAAACTACCAAATGAAATATTATTCTTTACTGCGGTAGTGTGAAGTGTGTACTGAACACCTCGTTCTTGGCAATGCATCCCAAAAATGACTGCGACAAAGCAACAGGAGTGACCTCATGGATGCATACCCCGTTCACGCTTCGAATACGTATGAAACTAATACGCAGGTTAAACGCTCGCTAGAAAGATCACTGTATAGGATTAACACATGCCAAGCCAGAAGATAGCATGTGCCAGGGTCTGTATGTCATCAAAATAAGTCTACATGTTAAGGGTAAATAAGCAATTATGTCAGTCCTATGAAATGAGACGTAAAATTTACATAGAACAGAAAAGGGGATCGTTGACTTTCAAGAGCGTGTGTTTGGGCGTATGAGAAGTGGACAAACCAGTTTGAGGTTGGAATTATGCACTGAGGCATTCGCCGATAGATCCATCTTTATACCTACACACACGAAGTCACTTAAATGTGACCAGCGTAAAATTCTAGTTATTTGTGTCAACCGCAAAGCTAAAGCCAACAACTGATCTGGACATGACTGCAACAACCGCATAAAGAAACACACGAATGACAATGCCAAAATAACAGATAGATGGAAAGATCCACTTTTATCGTGAATATATTGAATGTCGGAAAAGTGGCAGAGACCCATTAATCAAACAATTACAAACTAGACTATAAGAGCATTGACAGGACTTGTGATAAGATAAAGTGAGCTTTGCAACAAGATCGACATTAAGTGGGAGTGATAGTCATTGGAACACATTTTGAACAATAGATGAGAGATCGGAAAGATGGTGGAAATACAATTTCTTGTGCCGATAAGGTGAATCGGTTGTTGCTACCAGCTGTCACATCATATATGAAGGAGAACGAAGATTCCCAACAGAACAATCTTCCAATGCGCACGTCTTGCGTTACATAAATTAAGGGTTAGAGTCACGGAGTACACTTCAGACTGAGTAGCCTGAAATCCTGATCTAAATCTGGTTGACGTTTTGAGGGGCATACTTCCTTTTGCATAACGCCATAATCTACGGCTCTATGGCAGAATCGAGTTAACGTCAAGGAGCTAGACCGGAAAAATTAGCTTAGTGTTGCTTCATTCACTTATGAGGAAGAGATACTCTGTGGGCTGTATTGTTTAGATTATCCGTAGAATATTGGGTGGGCTTATTGATTTATCGAAAGATGTGTAGGAGTTCGAATGACCTCATGAGAAATTGACAGGTCGCTGTTCGGTCAACTGAAACATCATGATAAACCCATCACCACACCTCCAATACGTTCGTCCATACACATTCCGTAATTACTCTGTTGAATCTGTCGTGTGTGCAATCGGGTCAATTGCCTCTAGAACGTCGTATCCAATATATGACGTTTTCCGACACGGAAACCCATTTGACGCACGTTTCAAAGGCTAATGTGAACTATAAAAACAGCCGTGTTTATTCAAGCAACGAGTGACATAACGCTTGACAGGGTTGACAAGTGCCCCGCAGGCAATACCCGACATGATCAGACACTCCACTTCTGTCAGCAACGTTAATGTCAGTACCAGCGACATATTACATATTCCATGGTTTGGTAAGACTCTTGGCCACGAACACTGCCACAACAACTACCCAGGTTGTGTCACACACTTTTACCAGACGTATTAAGAGGAATGATTTCACTGCTGCACAGTATGTTGAACAACACATCCTGCCTTTGCACCGCCACACAATCTGAACAATACAGTCCTACGTCAAGCGTCTTCGTACATCTTTGTACAGCTTCATCCAACAAACGAACTACAAGTCAAGGACCACCCTCACATCAACCCATCTGTCCGTCGTGCCCGCAAGCTCCACTGTCACAGCTAGTGATTCATAACTGTCAAAATCATTTTTGTTACTCTATTCGGATTTGATAAGTTCAAATACATTTCTATACAGTTTGTGTTATTTACATGTATTCGGTACACTGCTATTTATGTGTCATATATGCATTTTTATGGGAGTTATTCATCTTTTGATTATGGGTAACATTTGTGTCAACAGATGCACACTGGTTGAAAGTTTATATTGCCAACTGCACATAACTGACTCGGAAGATCAAAAAACGAACTTGAAAATTTAAACCAAACGTCAGTTTGAGGCTGTCATTCCGATTGCGATAACCATTAAATTATAGCGGGAGTGGCTAAGGCTAATGAAAATTGTAGGGGCGAAGAGCAGCTAAATGAAAGGCATCAAAAGCACAGAAAACCCACGAAGGGAGAGAAAACACGCTTTTAACGAACATATTTCCTCTGTGAGTCCCAATCAGTGCGGACAAACTACTATTCTAAAACTCTCTAATTGAGTTGTACTGCGATCCCAGAACCTGCATGATACGGGCAATGACACCTTTAAGTTCGGTAACGAACTTGTCACCACCAAACAGAATGGTAAACAGCCCACGTTACAACAGTTTGGAGTGTGTTTGCATCACGGAGTTAGGTCACACTCATACAAATGAGTGGTTGGACAGAAGACCATCGACCCACTCAAATAGTCAGTTAAAACACAACGGTAGCCTACATGCTTAGAGGTATTCAACTAGCGTGAACTAGTCGACACCTCAATATTTATTAGCTTTTCAACGGACTACTCGTATCCGTGCGTTTAAAATATTTGATATGAAAACCAGGTTATAAGGATGCTGCTTTGAGATACCAAACGGAAACACTATGAATGAATCGTTTTTCATAGGCCATATGCGAGGTGATACTACAGCTTTATTAAAGCCACTCTGCAGCTTTCTTCTTTAATTAACTAGGAATAAATGGGCCTTAGATAACTTCCTCATTACGATAAGTAATGATCTCTATTAGTTAGACATAAAGAATGGACAGTCAAAAGATTGTGGAAAAATGGTCTGCAAAGGTAAGTGGTTTTCTCACGGGTACCTTTCAAGATAAGATTTCAACCTGTACATCACATAATTGGTTATCGTAACGGTTTTTTATAGGTGGAGTTGTACGACGAGGCTAAATACGGTGGAACTAGTCAAAATCAGACATTTGGGGGTAACGGTAACAAAAACTCACGAAGTTAAATTCAACAAACAGATATACTACTTGGCGATAATATTCAGTAGCGTGGCATAAATTGAGAATACTAACGCCCAAATTGGAGACACGGGCGGGAGAGAGCAACAACAAACGGGAACAAAACTCAACGCGACGTTTCGACAACCAGTGATCGATGGTGAAACGATCAGTGGCACAAATGAGAATGTATGGCTGCAGTGGTATATTTTCTTATACCACGTTATTTCGACCCGGTAGCAAAAAACTTAGTTGAACGATATTTTTTGCCAACAGTAGTTAGCGTCAATGTCACCGCGTTATAACCCTGGAATTTGCCAGAGAACCACGGCGGACAAAGCACTATATCAATTAGCCAGACTACTTCACTTTCAGGCAGCTGAGATTATAACTGTTGTGCACGGATTTCTAGCGACAAATGTTGGACGAGGTTTACTAAACGAGAGTAGCGGTTCAGATTGCGCACAGAGCACACAAAACAGAACAGATTAAAACAGATTAGTAAATAAGTGTAATGTACAGCTGAACTCGGATTGAAAATTGTCGAGAACGACTAACACAATGCAATTTTGATGGTGTTGAAATAATTTGCATGTATTTATCTTTTAAGGTGTGCTTGGTTATGCTATCTGAAAACAAGCCGATTAAACAGAGAATCTAAGCCGGTGAGTTAACCAAATGACAATGTAAACAGAAATTGATAGGAGCATCCAAGATTGATTCAACAGGAAACCATTTCTGCTAACCAGGAGAAATAAGCACTAACAATAGATTAGCTCTGAAATTAGTGGTCATTCAATGCATCGACCAATGGCCTGGACAATAGATATCACGGGGTGATTGATTAGTCAACTTTCTATGCAGGTTCCGTCAACGTTATAATTTTCATTGCCAGGCGCATGCACATATTCCCTCATGAGAGGCGCAGAACCTAAGTCAACAACGCATCTGTTGTATGGATTTGTGTATCCTTTAACTCTGTGACTGCTGATAAGGTTGCTGTTTCTGTCTATTTCATCTGTTGTGCCTATTAGGCTTACCACTCTGCAAAAGGCGCTGGCGTAATATGCGTACGCATGGCGCTCCGTCCCCGCAGTTACCGTCCCTAGGGAGTAAGAAATTCAGTCGTTCTAGGTGAGCGGATGTTGATAGGAGACGATCACAAATATTTGCAATCCGGCAGTATTACGTGGCTAATTCAAGTGTGTTATAGTGCAAAGGAGAGAATGATGTGCCGTAAAGTATGTTTACCTCTGTCCACTTTGATGAGATCAGATATACATTAAGAGCTCATGGTTTCGCTGCTGCAACGTTTGAGAAATTAGTTAAACCATACTAAGATTAGACAACTATTTGCGAAAGGTCTCTTCGGTGTATATACTCTTCATTTACTCGACACTTTAAGTGTGTCTGCAATTGAAATGTCCTCCTCTTCTGTTTAAGATTCCTCTGTCTACTAAGTGTACTTTTCATTGTATTCTTTGCTACCTTCAACATGAAGAATATTAACTGTCAAGTGATGAAAAATGAACAAATAGGCAAGGGTGCTAAACCACGAACATTCCCAGTCGATCAAGACACTGTAAACACATAAATGCGAGTGCAGTATCATCACTTCAAATTGAATCCTTGCATTCCAATGTCATACTATTTCTTTTTTCGTATTCAGTAGTTGTGTTCCATTTGTCAGGAGACAGCCGACCACACGCCTAACTGACTATTCGTTTCAGTTGGCCTGGTCTGATGTGAATTGACTGTAAACAAACCAGAAGTGCCCTAGGTCAATCCGAACCAACCTGACTTTAAGTCGTGAGATCAGTGATACACACCTGTATGGTAATGGTGCAGCCAAAACCCCGGGTGAACGGTCGACAACCAAATGACGCACAAGAACATCAGTATATTCGGTCCTCCGTTGTACAGGTCAAGTGAAGTAGTACGATAGTAGTTGAAGTAGCAGCTCGAGGTTTAATCTAAAACTGACAGTTCAAAACGTGACGAGATCCAAATCGAAGCTCTGGTCGCGCTAACTACCAACTTAGGAGAGTGTTTAGTGCATGCGGATAGTCAGTAAACGCCCATCCCTGCAGTGACTACCACTAACTTCGTTCACACATTGTTCGGAATGGACTGAATTGAGATGATGGTTATCACGTTTCACGGAAGTAGCAGCGACGAAGAAAATCTCAGTGTTGGTCGTAGTAGGGGTTACGGGAGTGGCCTTTCAATGTACTGAATGTACATCGTGGTCGCTGTAGCAGAGAACACTGGACGACTGTTTGAAAACCAGCAGAACACCGAGTGCAGTACAATGAAAAGAAATGATAGAGCAACGGAATGCAGGCATTCAGATGGAATGAGAAGTTGTACATCAACGATTCAGATTGAATAATAATATGATACTGAGGCTAATTTAGAATAAAAATGCATACATCCCATAAGTGAGATAAATAGAATGCGCAGTAAGCAGCACAAGCGAAAGAAATGAGCAGCCAGAGACTTCATCCATCTAAAACAGACCCATCTCTGACGAAATGTTAACGTATTAGCAGGAAGTCATGTCCCGTGAAGTGGGAAATTAACATATAGCGGGAAAGCACAGAATGAAGCTTATTATGCCAAAATACCTGGCTTAATACTGCTATTGAGAACTTTAAAAAAAACTGGCAAACAGTTAGAATAGAATCAGCGAAGAAAATAAGCAGTTGCAGGAATGTGCACTAACTTTTGCTTCTAATTCAAGCGGTCTGTATGACTTTAGGGCTAGAGCGAGTTACTTTACAGATGGAGAATTGGACAAGTATAACAAAGGATGGTGTATTTAGTGGAAGATTCACCGACATGTAGAATCGGTTAAGTAATTTGTCCAGATAACACAGTTGACAATGTTGCAATCCACTACGTCACACTATATGCAGGCCGAATAAGACCAACGTCCAATACGAGATGCGGACAACAAAACTCGAATATTCAGCCTAATATGAAAGATAATCAGTCAGTATTGAGCAAATTGCAGAGCGAAACTTCAAAGTCATTTCACACAGAAGCCCAGACAGTGAGTCTTCTTTTAAGGCCGGAGGTGCGTTTTAGACACTTGTTGAAATCGTCCGAAACAACCGTTCGAACAATGGCAGTCAGTTTTTGCCTCCATATAGTACAACGGAGAAATAAGCATTATTTTATACAGACATATGAAATAGTGCTTAACAGCCCAGCGTTTAAATCTATCTACAGCTTTGCATTTTCGGCTATATTGCCTTCTGTAAACCAGAATCTCATGTCGTCATCATACAGTAGCAGAGGGGAGTTGACAAATCGCTGTAGCAAAAATAAAATGAACATTAACCGTAACTATATGGAATCTCGTGGCACATTATAATTCGCACAGTGCCCAACAGAGAATTCACTATTGACATTGACACTAGTGTGACGATCACCCATTCCATATATAAGCGGCGTTATGCAGTGTTGAATGACCTAGTCGGCTGAACGTTCTGTGTAAACAGAGAGAGAGACGACCCCAACTACGTCACCTTCATCGACTGCTGTAGTTCATGGTTTAGTAACGGCAACTAGATCAGTAGCCCATTGAAATTCCACCCAAAATCTGTGCAAAACGTGAGACGGCGCTACATAGTCGACCGAGTAACCGTGTAGATGGTCAACAATCAGGTACTCAATAAACTTAAGAGCGACGAACAATAATCTGGCTAGTCTGTAGTTAGAGGTTGTGATAATCATGCTTAAACATGGATGGTACAGTGTACATTGTGCATGTCCTAGGATAAAAAGAGACTAATAACTCATTCACACCCTGCAGTAATGCCATCGGGGAAATGCGACCAAGGTCAGATAGCTTACTGTTACAAAGCTTAGTTAGTTTCTGGAACAAAATAACATTGAATCAACCGACTTGAAGACATTTGAGGGTTTTAGATGCGGCGGTTCGAGTTGCGGTAATGCATAAGCTAAAGTACTTGCTACCGAAGACAATGGCGGCACCCTCATTTAATATGGTGATATCAATTAGGCGGAGCAGGTGGGAGCTCTCGATGATGCTGCATAATAATATTGATCAGGAGTCATCGATGCTGACGTCTTTGTAGCGAATAGTTCGGGCTGCTCGTTGTGAACTAAACAACGGTGTTCAGCTGTCCAAATCCAAACGGAACAGGTTTTTCAAGTATAGCACCTAGGTGGATCATATCTACCAATAATCCTGTTTAATCAGTCCACAATAAACTACCAGTGACCATCTAATGTTGCAATGTACAGAATTGAATTTTCGATCTAAAGCTGTTCAGTCCGCGATATGAAAAGCTCTAGGAAGGGATGGATGAGGTATAACACCAGTATGCCAACGACCCTCTTAAATGATAAACCGGTAATCAGTGGGACTGACAATGTAGTAAATTGGAAAAGATTTCATAACTCCACTACGGAAATCAGAAGCGTACGATATCCGTTGCACAGCAATTTGGTTAGTTTCTATCATTTAAAAGAGAAGCAGTAAACAATTAAATAGTGATTTACACCTTTGCGAGGTTGATAAAACAATTGTCACGTTGCGATAAGATTCCGTGTGAACGTTTCCTTGATTTTGTGATATTTCAGAATACTTCAACTGGTGAAAACCTTTCATCTAACATTTAACCTGACTCGACGTATAATCGTAATTCGAACTTCTACATATATTTTTATCCTCCAGAGTGGATTCAGATAAATAATACATTTGCTCACACCAGTAGAATTGAAGCCCAATATTTGCTGTAATCACAACCGGAGGGCTACGCGAAGAAAACGTTAACCAACGATGATGGAAAGAAGGTGAACCAGTAGAACAGAAGGACACAAGTGAGCTTAGAAACAGAACAGGGTCAACAATGGGTAGATTCATGAAGTACGAGATTCACGCGAGCTGATTAAAACAAAAATGCACAACCTATGTGCATCCAGAAAATAAGTCTGGGCAACAACCAACAGGATTGTGCAAAGCTAAGCAACCGAACAGTCAGCGACTTTGAGAATCATAACTAATCTCCAAGAAAAAGTAGCTACTAGCATATAACTCGTTTGAACCATTAAATGGGAGGTTGTCAAATGAATGCGAACAATCAATCAGAAAGAGATAAAGAAACCTTACTTGCGGTAAAAAGTCTTCCAATTCCGAAGGCAAGCAAATCGAGGCTTTTCGTTCAGATTGTAAGACCCAAGAACCACTAGTCAGAATCAATATATTGATCATATCCACGTTTGCTGACGTTGTGCTCATGGGTGACAAGGATCCGGTAGGGCTCATCGAACTTGTGTTGCTAATCGAACGACATGTATTCTTGAAACTAATTGTCAAGTCGTGAGACAGCTGCATGTCCTGAAACATGCGACTCAGTTTGTTTAACTGTTCTGCAGGCATACCCACATTCTGCAAGTAGAAAGGCAAGAACCTCAGAGTACACATATAAAACACTGTGGACACAGACAAATAACAATCTCATATTAGTTACATCGTCATCAAAAGAAACAAAGTCGAAAGTAAACTTCCAACTTGAGCCTTGATGAAAGTATAACCAACGACGTGCGCGTGACACCCACCTCCCGTTAAAGGGTCATAACGCTACTAGACTAGTGATACTGAGTTACAGTTGGATCTAGTGAAAAATGAGGGGGGAAAGTTGATAGCTTAGGTTGATAGTACTGGTCTACGGATGCCAAACTTGATCACTTCATATCAATTATTCTTGTCTGCGCAGCATTATCCTTGGGTGGTGGCAGCATCACGTAGGCAGTTATCAGACCGGACGTGCGTTAGTAAGAGATAACCCCTCTTTCGTCAACCAAAGGAGTATAAACACACTGTGTGCACGTGTGGTCTAAGATTATCACACCATTGCTACGTTTGTATTCGTTATGGATTCGTAGGAAAACCAAAGACGTAGAGGAATGGACAAAACGCCTCCTTCGAACCAATAAACGGGAACAACAAAACTCAGTAGTACCTACCGGTACAATGGCTTCGGTAGCACAGTACCTCAGCCAGTATCACATCATGTTGACTGACACGCCCGTGAAGAAAGAAGAGTACAGAGAACATCCGCACACATATGGACCATTTAGAGAAAAGAAGTACTGGTATCAGCAATCTGATCAAAGCAATACCTCGATGGGTAAAACGGAAGGTATGACCACTAAAAATAACAGCATTTCCAAAGCGGATACCTATTGGACGAGCAGGTTTTTAACATAGAATATGAAGCCCACATTGAGTCAGATATTCACAGATGAACTGCTAAACAACGTAAACCGACCAATACATGGGGCTTAAACTTACCCGCAGCCGATCGACCATAACCTTTTCGAGTTCATTGTCAGTGGAGACGCCCAGCAGAAGCCGACGCATCAGGTGCGTCTTGTAGAAACGCATGAAAATATCTTTGCTGTTAACATACTTTAAAACAAGCAATACATTATCAAGCATTTTCTCCACCTCTTCAGAACTCAAACGACGATTGGCTGTAGATTTACGGAGCATCAAATCACAGTAGGAGGCCAAAAGTTCTGGACACTGTGACTCCGGGCGACGAACGCCACTGCTAAAAATGATAAAACAAAGGTTGCGAGAAGTGGACGATATAGTGTGGTTAAAAGATGTACCATGCAATAAAAAGATGAGACAAAAAGGGAATCTTTAGTTCGGGCATCCGGTTTGTGAACCATGTGGCTGACCAACTCAGTGAACTAAGTTCGTTTCTGACCAGATAAGTGTCTGTTGCATATATGAACAAGAACATGTGTTTAGAAAGCACTTTGGGTGACATACGAGCACCCACCAATGAGGCACTCAACTACGTATAAACTTTATTCTTTTCAGCAGAACTAGCCACCCAATGGCCGTGACTAAATCTACCGTTAGCCACCATCTCACCTTGAGTGCTTAAGACAATGCCTGGAGTAGTAGGTATATATCTCGGTAACGTCGTTCGCCTCCGGTCGATGAATATTAAATGCAAAACGAACCGATCCCTACATGATGGAACAAAATCTTAGAGTAAAGTTGTTTGATTTGAAAGTGCTATTCTAACTATGCGTATTTATAAGAATGGACATAAATATGGTCAGGGTGAGTTGCAGTGGTTAGCCGATACGCGTCAGAGGTGCACATGTGGTTCACTGCTTTAACTTCTGACTTCCTACATCCTTGTTGGTTGAAGTTGTTGCTGTTGTTCCCCTTCAGGTATCGATCGCTTGCTCTCTATGATAACATCTTCCGTTCTAATCAATCATTTAGAATAAGCTTTGCAGCGACAAAATGCAAGATGATGCTCGAAGACTACGACAACTTTGATGCTAGACTAAACAATGAAGTTCCGGAGTTCACTTAACCAGTTAACGTACCTGTGAGGTTGTATTGTGACTGACGAAAATATCGGAAGTGAAATCGGGGCTCGTATTTCTAAGGCTGAGGCAACCTGAGGTCCTATTGGTGTCAAAAAAGTGGCTGTTGAAGATTGAGGATATAAAACATATCCTTGTTTGAAAACGTGCAGTAGATGGCACTAGCCAATAAGCAATCGGGATGTTAGAAAACGGGTTTGGTTGTGCAATCGATCAAGATGACCTATAAAAGCTTTCAAAAAGTGCACACATTTATATACATGGATCATCATATTGAGAATGTCAACCATCGTCTACCATGTCGCGAAAATTTAGCCAAGCTCTTAGCCCAGATATGAAGTGACTAGACGATGAGTTGACAAAGGGGAATGAAAACAATTACCAACACGGTTAGGTCGAGTTCGCCTACCAATCAGGTGTCTCCCTGACCAGCTTTGCTATAGACTGGGAAAACTAGAAAACAAGACAGCTAATCACGTTCAACAGCTCCACTGTTTTTTCTGCGTGAATTAGTAAAGTAGAACAATAAAATCCACCAGCTGTCCCACAGATGCTACCCTACTCCCGTTTGCAATTAGCCTGTTTAGTCCAGAGATGTAACTACTTTGATATTGATCGTTTCAGCTTTGATAAACGGAGCTCGGAAAGTAAGTCGCATCTTTCTCGTTCTTTTTGTTCTTCATCTAAGTCTTGTGTTTATCTCAGTGATCGCGGGAGAGTAAAGCACCGGTGTGAACCACTGAAGTAATGCTTGGAACAGGAGGAGGATCGATCGATCGATCGAGCGCTTGCGTATTTTCTGAATATCGGCCATTTATTTAATGGCCACTTCTTATCAAACTCAGTAGGCGACCCTCATTCGTTCCTCCGTCTTGACACAGTTTCATCAAGCAAAAAATTGGAATGTACAAAGTGAATAAATGAATGACATTGGTAAAGATATGCATGGGCGTACCAGAAACAGCATTCCGACAGTACAAGGTGATGGTGGACTGCTATCTGGTGCACTAGAAGGAATGCGTTGACCTTTCCTATTAACACCGTCAATGATTCAGGCAACAAATCACTTACAGCACAGCTACTCTCTCAACAGTGGCTGGTCAATCTGATAATGCCAAGATCTACACGTGGGGTTTAGTACGCCTGATAACGCCGTCTCACAATATTAACAGCTAACATTGGAAAACTTGTTTACGTGACCTTAATCTAACTGAACTTCTAAGGAATCGTGTTGAAAGAACACAGCCCTGGATAGGGGAAATATAAGCTTCTGAAATCGATGCTTTTGAAGACAGAACCAAAAAGAGGACAGATCACAGAGGCGTGAAAAGAGCAGACGTTACGGGTATCGTTACGGAAGGGCGAACCAAATCAACAATACGCAGGATCGAAGACATTGTTTCGGTTAGTTTTGTTTGAACGAGAACAAAGTTTTGGATACTGTGTCCGGTTAGACAAACTAACAAACGACACACAGATCCGCACAAAACAAGACAATCGGACGAATGACTGGCATTTGGTAAAGGTCAACTAAGTGCTCAGTAATGATTAGCAATGTGGCAGTGTAACAAGTTGAGAGCAAGAGCCATGCACTTTTCTGTCTGGTCTGTGGCAACCGGGTGATACTGACTACTTCTGCTGAATGTTCTTCCGGTGGAGTACAACGACAACCGTCATTGTAGAGAAAAACATCCATAGTGAGTCAAACGAAAAGAGTAAACGCTAGCAGTACACGCGTCACAATTCGGTAGACCGAGAAAGTAGCTGTATTATGGTTATGACAACTGAACTCACAGTACTCACCGAAGGGAACTAGGAATGTCGGTGGCATAAATCGTGCTGTTCACAATCTCCTGATAGGCTCTGTCTCGTGAAGCCAGCAGAAGTGGATCGTTGTAGAATGCGGTGTCCACGATGGTAGTGTACCGATTATAAAGCTCCAACAGCAGATTTACGTATTTGCTCGCATCCTGTGAGATTGTTACAGAGGAAAAACACATCAAAAGTAAACAAATAAGAAATACTAACGCGTTAGCAAAGGAAGCAAGTTAGTCGTCGCCTTCGTCAAAATCTGTTGTGTGTCGTCAAATTGTTGGTTCGCTTAAAGTTGCTGTGTTTATGTGACAACAATTGGCAGATTAGTTGAATTTTGGCTAAAACATTTGCCGGCCCCAAAAGCTGCCCTCGTACCGCACAAGCTCATCTATCCCCTGTTTTCTACGTCCCACCCACACACAACGTTAGTATATGCACTTTTGTCTGTTACAGATGAAGACCTCTTTCCTGGCTAATAAGTCCCTCAGTAGTGCATAAATATGGTCAACTTCTACAATTGACATCTACACCAAACATTTAGACCGCTTCTCCATGAATTATACCTTTCTGTAAGTTCTTTGCCTAGCTGTGGTTCTTGTTCTATTGACTGAAACGAGACTTTATAATGAACCGGTTGGTCACAGTCCTGTCAACCTGCAGTGTTAGTCGTTGTCTATTAATGGTTCACTGAACGACTTACGACACTGCATGAGTAGTTGACTCTTTGTTAGTCTTGCTTTTTCCGCTCACACTGTCCTAGCTTCCTGTTCTATTAGTTCCTTATCGGGCTACGGATTCAACTGCCATCAATGTGCCATTAGTCTTGTATTACAAAAAAAACTTTCTTCAGTCTGAATCTTTACTTACTTTGCACTATTTTAAACCGTGTTGGTCACACTTTTCCGTGTTTATTTGAAACTACGAACTAGTTTGCCTCCGATTGTGTAAAACGGAGATTTCTATAAGGTCGTTTATACTAAACCTTCTTGTTTTATTGAATGTCATATTAAGCCGATGGCATTTGTAGGTATCTCCAACTTTTGACGCTTGAATGAGATGATTTATTGGCATCATTCACTAATCGTTCATCGACATGGAACCGTTGACGGCCGTGAGATGTTTCATGACTGTGCTCAACACAAATCATCCAAAGCGAGAATACTATGCACTGGTTAAACTGCTTGCAATCAGCTGGTCTTAATGATCACCATTAGTGAAGTAGCAGACAGCTGGTTCGATATAGTCGGACCCCATCGGTCGCATGTCGGGGACAGGAACAGACTGGTCTAACACAAATACACTAGCCATACGGCTAGGGTTGTTGTTGATCTTAACACTAGTCCGGAAAATGAGAGAGCAATAACCAACTACAAATGGATGATGAAATAAAGAAAACGCATAGAAAATCAACAAGTTAAAACAACGTACAGTAACATTTTAATCCAAGTTAGTTAGATGAAACCAAGTAGCAGCCACATGAAACAGACCAGGTTCCAATGAGTCCACAAACTGAACCACATGTCATCGATCAAGGAGGTCTCGTCAACAGTTACAGTGAGCGAGCTCAATGAGTCATCAGTGGAAGGATAAACGGGAACGCATGTCGTGAAAAAGCTACTGGTCGTCCGACTTTGTACAGATCCCTATGTTCGAGAAACTAACCGGGCTCCTTAGTTTGTTTAGCAACCACTGCACCATAGGTCAAATTCACTCAATCGTAAGGTAGCACTGATTGGCACATGAAGTCAGTCAGGTCATTTGGTTCGACACAACACAAGATTGGTGGTAACAAAACACAGACATCCTTCACTTTCATCCCGGACAAACACTACGAGAGCAATAGTGCCGAGGACGCGGGAGCGAAATGAGTTTGTTCTTCAAATTAGCACAACATTGGAACCACATCACAAGCAAAAGACACGGCGACGAACCGTTGCTAACAGAAAATGATTCGGTAGTTCGATTAAAATTTGATAGCGAAACTGAGCTGGAACAGGCATCTGGTGCACGTGACTAACCAACTGATATCGCGCTCAGCACAGTTTCGATATGTGACTCTGTAAAGGTATGGATGGTGTCTCGATATAGACAGTGATGTTGTGCGCATGAAGTTCATGTAACATATCTGTGAATGAAGGTGCAAAACGAATCGCAACCGAGCACGTGGCAATCAGCAGACGAAACAATGTGCGAGTACATTAATGTCATGAGCAGCTACAAATGTCGCTTGATAATTTCTTGACATATTCACAATTCATGTAAACACGAAAATCGAGCAACCAAGCCGCGTAAATAAGAAACATAAAAAGCAAATAAATCCATAACTGTAACAGTATCGAACAAGCTACACATGTCACCTACAAATCTGTATCCGACATGTTAAAAGTCGTATAGTACACAGCAAGAAGGCTCGAAACAGACTTTGCAACATGGGATAAAGACCCCGGTGGTTTTATGCTTTGGTGGGGAAATTGAAGTGCACATGAATGGGGAAGCTGAAGTCAGAAGACCAATTTTGGGAGAGTGACACCATTTCGTGTGCTCCCGCTAGCTGAGCCATACAACAACGATGAAATATTGAAGCAAGTAAACGACTTAACTTAACAGATTGAGTCTCTAAACATGCCAGTCTATCATAGGTTCAAGTTATGGCAGGTGGATGTTCAAGGTCAATAGCGACCGTATAGGGAGAACAGATGAACTGAGTGACAAACATCACTTCTAGTTACTTCAAAAAAAATGACAGGTTACTGATGACTAAAGCATACGACGAAAATAGCCCAGATTTTCATTTTTGTGAAGTTCGATAATGTCCCCCGTCCTTTAAACCTTAACTGGGAAGCCGATAACGTTTTAATGGTCAGCAGACCATAGCTTTCAGCCTGATCCAGTATACGTAAAGGGAACAAGATGTGACAAGTGACAAGCAGCATACGAAGAGAAACTGTTGGATAGAACATTTGACATGATCTATCGGTCCATATAACACGCAAGCAGACCTAGTGTCTTTGTTAATACTCTGTGTGAAAACCAGGTTAAGTCAAATAGAGCATAACTACACCTCAAAAGTGAACTTTCACATATGTATACTTAACCAGTGGAGTAAAAATACGTACATAAACAAACCAAATACAAAATAAGACTTGAATGTAGCGACGAGAAGATGGAAACCGGCAGATGTTAGGGTTAACTCCTTAGTCCCCAATAACAATAACCACAGACGCATATCACAGTGGGGGGGTGAGATAAGGAAAGGAAAAGCGCCAATAACATCTTCCAACTCTCAAAGTTGGGTTGAAATGACTAATGTTAGCTGCATCGATGAAACGCAAAAAAATGCAGACTAGTACGAATGTTTAGCCCGCATTAATCAGATCATTAGTGGTCAAAAGATCGGCAACTAACGAAGCCGAAGGTTTCCTTGCACCCAAGGCAAATGAATTTGGCCGCGAACCCATTTTTGCATATATTCCTACGTCCGAAAGTTTGGAGACTTGTCAGTTCCGGATTTAACATTCGCCATAACTATACACAGTGATGAATATAGTGCCTGTTGAAGCCAGTATGTTACTCGCCCTTACACCAAGACAAAGGTAGCGTCCCAGCTCTGTCAGTGACTATGAGTTTGAATGTCTTACAAATTCGCTCGATGAGGAACACCGGACGAAAGCGCCACATTGCCGTCCTTGAAAGACAGTTCCAAATGAACTTTCAACTCTCCAACCCCTGGTGTGTTGTCTACTGATGCTCGTAGTCGATTGTGCCGATCGATGGGTCGTATCGAAACTTTCAGAACGTAGAAATGAGCAATTAAACTCTACCAACTAAACAATCAAACGAACAATCACGTTCAGTACGTGTGGAGTATGTGTTGATTGGTGCTTCTTTGATTCTCGCTAGTATAAAATTGATGGGGTGGGAATACCTGTCAGTTCAGGTTGGTTTGCGAAACATAGACCACTATGACTTCAAATTAATATGAAAATTACCCGTGAGTGTGCGTAAACTTTTGTCTAAAAGGTGACGTGCTTGTGAAAAAGAAAACCACACGTATGTATAGGTGAGGACAATCAGGACGCACCGGGAAAAATTTACAAGCTGTTGAGCGTTTCGACGAAACAAAATAAATTAGGTCATAAGTTGAGATACGACTGCTTCAGATACACAACTAAGAGTGTGGCATGAAGACTGGCAAATCCAACGAGTGAGCAATAGGATCAATGAGAGAGAATGCAACCACAAACAAAAGGTTCGATTAAACGTGAAATAGTATGGAGAGAGATGAAACGACAAACAAACAGAAACTGAACCATGTGACATTGAAAAGAGTATGCCGACGTGAAATGGTAGATTCAATGTGAAAGAATGCGACGCTAAGATAACTGACCATGAGGTACCTTATCAGAGATCAAACATTCGTGCGAAGAGAGAGATGAAAATTAAACAGACTAAATGAGGATTGTGCGTCGGAAAGAAAAAAAGATGTAGGCTGGTATTTCGAGGAATTCATTTTCAGTTTTCTGCAGGACGGCTAACACCATAGCTGAATGGCAACAGTTTGGAGTGCACTGTTTCTGTTAATAGCTGGATTTCCACAATCTATACCAACGTCTAATTAGATGTAGACTGATCATGAAAATACGAGAAAATGTGGGGATATCGTGACACCTTGAAGGAGACCAGACTGTTGGGAGTTAAGAATGAGATATGACCGAACACGAGGTTAACATTTAGGAGACACCGGAGGTCGAAGACATATTTCATGTATAACCCCAACACAGGCTGACCATGGTTCACAAATGTGTAGAATGCTTACCCGCAGAGTCACACTACAAACTCAGCCTCGAAGAAACACTGAGACTTTAAAGATGCGACATGTGGCATAGGTTGACTTCACACAATCCACTAGTGTTGGCATATTTCCCGAGATAAGTAAACTACTTGATGATCTTCAAAAACTCACCGCCAAGGAAGAGTATAAATGCAGGTTCCCGTCTGCCTTACAAAACCATGTATTTAGCACGTTTAAACATACAAACCAGTGCACTAAAACATGCACAGCGAAAATTACGGAAGTTCGCTGCATACATTACTGGTGGGTCGATGACGAGTTTAATGTCAACCCGGCGGCAAAATAGCAATCAACGGGGAAACAATGAGTGCTACACTACGAATCTTAAAGTTTGGAACAGCAATGCTCAAACCGCAGGCAGCCAGAATTTATTTAAAAGTCAGCCCAATGTCCACATTATCTCTGCTTCATTAAACGGACCAAGCGACCAAGAAGGAATTGGTTAGAACGATTAGAAGATTCTATCTACATTCATTTGCACAAACAGACGAGTTAATAAACGTGAACAAATGTTTTCAGGATCACTTTAACAAGACTGATATTATCGCTTATGGTCAGTAAAGACAAACACTCGGGTGACTGACCCGGGCAGTGTTAGGTTAATCATATCAATCATGGATTCCTGTGAATGGTCTACATATACTGCCCAACGCCGACGAAGTAATTGTCAATCGAAAATTTTAAAGTAGGAGCGCCGTTGTAAAGAAAGCTAGGGATGCAGAAAACAGCTTCATACTCATCAATTTGCAGGAACGAAAAATGTGCAAAATTTATCAAATTCCAAACTCTTTTCGCAATATTTGTCACACAATACCGTGTCTGCCTAGCGTACGTACAGTTATTTCCCGTTTGGAATGGCCTATAGCTATAAGCGGTCTATAATAAAACTGAGTTCATCACGTGTGTATTTTAATACGCGTAACATAACATAACTGACATTTGTTTGTCAGGATGCACGCAACTTGATAAGTCCCGCTTCTACTATATAAATAGTCAAAAACGGGTAGATTTAATGACTAAAGTGAACTAACCGTATTTGGTAGTAAGTAAACCGGCCCAATCACGCTGAGTTCTGTTAACGCCTCGACAGTTATAGTCTTGCCTGTAAACAGTGGGATAGTTCAATGAAATTTTTGCACCTGCCCATCAGATTCAAAAAGCTACACTTGAAACTATTCACACTCTTCGGTATGCTGACAAACAACATTTTGAAACGAGAAGGAATTGTTGCATGCCTGATGATCAGCGGTTTTCGGCTATCACTTCTCATCATGTTAGTGTAGAATAAAACTTCCACTTGCATCTTCCTTAGCCTATTTTTGTGCAGTATTCATCCTAATAGGTCAGAATATGGTTGACAGTAATGACAAAATAATCCAGTTTCATCAGCGTTACAAGTGTTGTCAGAACGACAGCGATCAAAATAAGCAAGAGGACCATTCTGTCGCCAGTTGCTGGTAGCTCCAGGCAGTTCCATTCGCTTTCTTAAATAGATGAAACGCCCATTCGTGTCGTTGCTTAAATTGTTCAACTAAACCACTGCTTCTTACGAAATCGGAATCGTTCAAAAACATTATAAAAGGTTTCGCTCTCGGCACGATTTACAGTCATTGTTGTTGACAAGATACTTGCTGTGATGCCAGCTTGGTCCGCAATTTCAGACCGGTTCATTGCTGTCGAACGTAGATGCTGATAGTGATTAACTAAAAAAATATGTCTCCCCTTCACTATCGTTGGCTAGTAACTTAGGTACCGTAGAATACGAAGGGAACAGAAAGTGTAAGTGATATTCACCGATTGCAATTTTACAACAATTCGCCGAACCAATCGCTCGCCTCGTTCATGAATGCATAAACTCAAACGCATTGTACCAGCAGTCGTGAGTAATTAAAGTTATGTGGACCACACGTTTTTCTTCAACCGGGTGGGTCATGATACAAACGTCTCTCTAACGGTCTGCATCTTCGGCAAGGAGTTTCATCCATTGGGTATATCACCACCACGACAACGCTCACATAACGGAGAGTGGCCGAGTAATATTCATCTGTCGATTGTTTTCACCGACGAGTTAACACAAGTCCAGTTCTAGTTGGTGCAGCTATTCATAGCCACTTGTGAGCACCAGTGAGTTTTCGTCGGTGACAACTGCGTGCCAGACGCTCAAGTTTTTCAGCCTGATTCCGTTTCACCTCAGAAAACACGGCGCATTGCCAGCAAACTGACGTATAAACGGAGCGATACATACGACGAACTCAATTCAACATACTCGGTAGGGTTCATGACTATGAAAATGAGCCGCCATCATAGTCGTGAGTGAAATTCAATTAATTGACATGTGGTTCGTCGAATACATTTCGTTATACCGAACGCAATTGTACAGCAGGATGGTTAATTTGTTTGTTACTATAATGAGGTTCGCGCTAAAAACGCGTTTGGCTACAATGAACAAGAACCTACCTAATATAACAAAGAAATACTTAGGAACTAGACACCTTCTTCGTTAGAGCAACCTTTTCGTTTTGATGGCGCTCCTAATAACGGCGTTTTACTGTGTAATAAAGCGTTGACCATCAACTGCCAGTACTTCGCAGTATATTCACAAGAACCATTTACTGCAAAGAAATGTTTGTTAAGGACTTATCTTACAGAATCGTTTGTAGCTTAGATCGGTCGGTATTTTCTCCTATTCTACTGAAGAACAGTTGACATTACTTCCAAACCAGTCATATATTCACAGACGGTAGCTGCGCGAAATGAATTCATGTCGCAAAGGGTCTTCTTAATACCCATTCAAGTGGTTCAAAGAAAATGGTAAGTATTAGCAGATTTCGACTGACACATACTGAGTATCACTCACGACTGATTGCATTCTCAGAGATATTTCTCTGTCACCTCTTTTTGAAAAGAGGTACCACACATGAGTTTCGCTCAAACCACGTTAACACTCATCCACGAAAGTGCTTTTAGCATGGCAGTAGAAAAAGCAAACAAATAACATTTAGGTAATTGTACACAAAATCAGGAATCCGCACATGAAAAAGACGTAAAACGCAATATTTCAGATCACTTGGCTGTTCGTGAGACAGCTGAAAATGTTCAAAATTTCTCATCAACTTTTAACCTGCCCACGGTTTTTCCTGCCACGTGTCACTAGGTACATTTACATCATAGACAACTCGGCCGAACAAACGAAACACTCATGCCACCGACCCCAAGTAGTCACCACTTTATCTTCAGACTCCAGTCACCGGTATTGTGAGTCGTAGAAGATCCAGCCAGGAAGATGAACCCAATCTACAGTGGTAAACTCCCTGATGAACGATCTCATTTCACAACGCCAGGTCAACATATTGCACCTTCTGCCATTCGGACGTAACATGAACAAACTGTGTTCGGTGTGGTATGTGTATGACCTAAACAATTAAGTCTGTGTATACCTAGGGAATGATTAGAGGAATTCGACTGGCTATCGCAACCAAATACTTGCGTTATAACCTCTACGATGTTTACACCTCGATATTACCCGATGCAAACGAATGAAAGCAAACATCAATGTAAAATACTGCAAGGTGATTCAGATAGTTTATTCCGAACGGCCAGGCTTGAATGTCACGTTGCAGACGCGACGTTTAAGCTTCGGAGATGTTCCTCTGTCGCGGATTAGCGAATACCGCCATGGCCTTGAGGACATAAACTTTCGTTTCATTCTCATTACCTCCGCGGCTGTTAATGAAAATTCTTAAGCATTCTTAAGCATATCAACCTCCACAACTGTAGTATGCAATATTGAAGTTAAGTGGTCACAGCAGTCTAGGGGAACCATTTTGCACTTTTAGGCCACCAGGTACATTCCAAAGTAGTTGGCACAGCACGAAATAGCGTCTACCACTACCTACGCTGATTGAACATGGTCGTCACCACAGTCAAGATCGGTTTTCAACCAAATCGGAGGACTATGCTAACATTTCAGAGGTCGTACAGTCCTCAATTGTTTCGTCTATGAAAAAATCAAACAAAAATGCCACAGTTATAAGTCGGTGATACTCTCACAATTCTGAGAAGAAAGAAAAGTTGACCGACACCTCTTCGTTCGGGATGAAAACCTGTCTCCTCTAATGTCTACTGCCTGAGCTATATATAACTAAAAATCAAAATTAGGTTTGATATTAAAGTGTTGAAAAGTCATCTACATGAGAATGGTACCGGAAGAGAAATAGAAAAAATGCTAAGGAGTTTAACAGTAATATAAAACAATCTCATTTTACGTTTTGGATTACTTCTCAACAAGTTTTACAAGAACGGCCTGCAAAGCATCTCACATCCCGATCTTCGGTTTCAGCGCACTGAGAGCAGCTGTTAGAATCTAGCGGACATTCGAGTGCCCCCAAGATATATCTTGTAGGAACACTTAGGCAAAAACCTACAGTCGAATCAAGCTCTTCAAAATCCGGCTCCGGACGGAATCTGATCGGTGTGTCCGTCAACACACATTTCTGTGACCTCAGAGATAAAGGCAGCATGCACATTTTGCGGGAGTAATCCGGCCAATCCAATGGAGAGCGAGGATAATTCAAAGCATTACAAATAGCAGGTAAACAGCAGTCTACGATGACAGTTATGTTGTAAACTCGAGTCAACAGATTTGATACTAATCACACAAATATAGCCCATCAGATGAGGGTACTTCGTCACTCAGTTCATCACATATCCGTATCTGACCGGAAACGTCAAGCGTGAGCCCTGTCTATAAGGAAACATGTATGCCTTAACAATCTATTGATGGTCACGATAGAGAGGAAAATATTCAGTCAGTTTAGGCGTGGTAGTAAAGCACAAGGCCAACCAATCAATAAAATGAACAATTGCCAGCAATCGATGTAATAGGCGCATTTATCAACTTTGTTCGAAGCGAACAGTTTGCAAATGAGCTTTGATTTTGTAAAAGCACTCTGGTAGGACCGTATATATGCATTTTGAAATATGGTGCTTCAGAGTAAAAACACAGTCATCATGATGCCAAACTATATGGTTAGTCTTCGTTATTAGATGACGATTGAATTACGACAGTAGATTCAGCCGAAGGAGCATGAAATGGAAAGGACTCAAGAGGCTAGATTGAAAAGTTGCTAACGCCATCATGATTGCTCACAACAATATGTCAGTGAAGTACACTAACTGGCACTGCGGAACGCACAGATGTTATACAATGTCATACAACAATCATGATAACAGGATCGAACTTAAGCAATTCTAAACTGAAAACGGTCGGCATCTACGTGCACACACTTTGCAAACAAACAACGAAGTTGTAGGCGAGAGTAATACGGTATTCGCAAGAAAGCAGTTTTTATTATTCTGTTTTAATAATGAGATTTACTTTGAGCGTAACTCAGTAAAACAATACCTTTTATGTCAAAGAATCCCACTGGCCCCCATCGCCAGTCACGTCACTAACGGGAACGCAAATACGTTAGTATGACCCAAACCAAATACTGGATAGTAACCATGTGGTTTAGCTAATGGGTTAGGGGCTCGGTACAGCACATCGTGCAGAACACGATGAGATAACGCACACGGTCAAACAAGGTCAAATCATACGCGTCAGTGATTCCAAAACTTCAGAGATTATCTTTCACATAATCTTCTAACCGCAGCGTCAACGACTCTCCTATTCAACATACATTGCAAGAACACTGAACTCAGTACAACGACTATTAGACGACTGCGTACATTTCAACTAAACCAGATTACCAGCCTAAGAGTGGATGTCCCAAAAAAACTTAGGCCGCCATTTTAAATCAATTTAGGTGTCCCTCTGTCGCCAAACTTGGGAAACATTTATCGACATCAATGCACACTCGAGGCTTACGCAAATAAACTGGTTTGTTCGTCATGAGTAAGAACCTACCTCACAAATTTTCAACAACCTAGCCACTAATGTTATCCCATTTGTGCGACTGAATGCAAACGTTGATGATTAAAGACTTTAAAAAGCCTTATAGCATCAACATCGAAAAGATGCTTCGCAGCCTACAACAGAACTACTTTAACTGTAGTCTTATGAATACGGTTCGTTTGTTTAAATAAAATGCGCCTAGTTTCAAATAAACAAAAAATAGGAATCTTCATTTACGTCAATTAGGACGAGTGTCATGTTGTTTGATTTTCGATCCTGGCATGTGGATTACATTATGCAGTTAGGTGACCAGGACCCAGGATCCTATATATATATATATATATATATATATATATATATATATATATATATCGACTGCGCACCCATAGTTCGCCTTCGAGCTGAACAACAAATAAGGCTCGTTGAAAGGTCGTCTTTGTCTTCACTCGATGAAAGGTTACAGCTGTGGGTGCTGTGTTCCATTACTCACAATTTTGCTTTTAGGACCTACTGTGATATCGCGCGTTTTTTCCGTCACTGAAATATTGCGCACGGTTTTCCGTGTTCCATTCCACTTTGGAAAAAGAAATAAGTTGCCGATGTCAAGGGTAGCGCAATTTGAAATACGAGTCCCAACATCAATGTCCGTATTCTCGTTATTCCATATATTTTCCCAAACATACAACAACCAACAACTTCGAGAGGTTCACTATCTTGTCAAAGACAGGCAACAGTGTAGTGATTTTGATGCAATATCTCGCGTTATGAAATTGCAAAGCGCGTCCTGTAAGATATATCTACCGTTGCGTTTTTGTAACAATTTTTTTTTAAAGTGTGCGGTCGGTTGTTTTCCTAATCGCCGGTCTTTAAGTTACTCTTTGGACTTTCGTGTTATATTAAGCAGAGCATATTCGGCGAAAAACGTCTCCTGGAACTGTATCGTGAAGGCCTCATGGCAGGTTCAGATATACTATTACGCTCTCATCGCTCATCTGACAAAGCACACGGAACCAACTTGTTTTCGACTCTCCAAGTTGGTTTGCTTTTAACTGCGACCAAAACAGTAGGACCTGCTCAAAATTAAGTGAAAACGATATAATGTTCACAATCATTATCATCATCATAGCAACCATGAGTCTGACCAAAAGGTACTAGGGTTCGTGCCGCCACTCACCTCAAAAGTGACGTGAAACATCCTGGAAGAAAATGCTACTAAGAAGTTTGAAAATTATTACAAGAAGACTAAGCGGAAGAACTAGAAATGGTATGGATGCGGGTAAGCCATTGACTGCTACACACCGTCATCTCCAATAACGTCTCTAACCTGTGGTTTGAGTGATCACGAAGACCCAATCCAGGCAGGGAACACCTACCCACTTGGCTCAATGGAACAATCAGTCTTCATATTTCATGACCACATTGTTGCTTGATCACCACGTGGTTTCACCCAACTGTTATTGGTCTCAGTATACAATGTTCGGTACGGTAAACGATCAGCTGGCATACAAAGTACGTGACCTAACCATCGCAAGATATGCACCGTGAGTAGTTGACCAATTCATCGCGCATCCCGAGCGTTCTGGAATACTCGCCGGCGAACGGACACATTGACCACGCGATCAGTCCACCTAATGTGGGCTAACTGGTGGAGACAACGATGGTAAAACACAGCAAGCCTGTTGATATCTTCCTTGCGAACAGGCCACGTGTCCGAACCATGGAGCAAAACAGAACGTACACAACCATTATGTACTCTTCCTTTCAGCGACAACCGAAAGTCTTTTAGAGGCCACAGATGACGCAGTTTGACAAAGACAACTCGTGTCTTTGCTATCCTCGCTGATATCTCAACAGCAATATTACAACCTGACGAGATAGTGCTACCTAAATATGTGAAACTGTCCACAGTCTCAAGCGGATAACCTGCAATGAGGAAAGTAGGAGTGGAAACACCCCAGTCTTGAAGCAACACTGCACCTTGAAGGTGCGAAACAAATTCCATACAAACCAGCCTGATCACTCATTCAGCGTGGTGTGCATGTCTTCGGTGAAGGGACTAAGTAAAACAATGTCGTCCGCGTACTCCAGATCGGTCAATCTAGTGCCAGAAAGAAGAGTGTTCACAATCCTAGTTCGGTTGTTCATCAGGACCAATCGTTACGAAAAAGTGCTCTAATCGATCCGGATGCCATCAGATACAGATAGAGGAAGGTTTTCATTTCGGAAATAATGTTCACTCGACCATCCAACATTCGCACTATCAATCGGAACACGTAAATTCGAGTAGTTTTCGGAAAGGTGGTTAAAAGGCTACCAAATTAAGAAAGCCATGTGATTACCAATCTATACGCTCAAATGTATCAAGGTGTGAAATTACCAAGTCACCAGATAGATGTGTGCGGACCAGTGTGCGGGATCAAAATAAGTACATTCAGGTGAAATACTTAGCGGAATAACACAATCAGTGTGAGTGTGCATATAAGGGAGTGTGTTCCCATCAAATAAGTCATCTATTGTGCTAACAAAATCACATTTTATCCGTCGTCCATCGGTAACTATACGAGTCCAAGCGTGCGGCTAAGAATCAAACATTAATTAAGGGTCACCGTAAAATCAACGATGGCTCTGGCGAAGAGACAAATGTTCAAGTAAAGAAGCTGCCAAAGTCAAATGTCTAGTTTGTACGCACTCAGACAGTTATCATCGTATAACATATCAGGTCACGTAAGCTGGACACTATCGTGTTGTTCAAACCCAAACTTGAGCAGATATGACAGTATGATCGGAGACTGATATCATTCACACTGAGCGACCCCTAGTTCAAAAGATACATGCAAACGAGAAATACAAGGGAGTAATTATACGCAATTTACAAGGCGATCAAAATCAACACCCCGAGGCCATTTGTTCGTGAAATCTTGGACGAAAGAGTTGGTGTCCGATCAGCCTTCAAGGCCACTGAGCGGAAAGCGACATGATCAAAACTGTTCAAATGGACTGGTTTGTAAAGTCATACAGGCATCTTATCGCATAGTGCCACGCTCCCACATTTACTAATGTAGGAAAAGGCTCATCTCATATGAATAAACACAACCGTACTTACTCTGACTTTGGATTCTGCATTTGCTTTAATGCTTTCCAATCCAGTCTGATTCACAAACGGTTCAAAATGGTGACAAATGTGTTCAGAACCGTTCGGAATTCGGTGAACCAGATCGTAGAATTGCTTCAACATGTCCATGTTATTCTCCCGGAGTAGTTTGGGCACCTCGGCAAGTAACTGATCCTAAAATTAAGAGTGCGGTAAACGGAAATGACGACAATAACTTTAACCACATACTTGCGTGTGTGTATGTGCCCCGACCTTTACTGTATGCGACATCAGGACGTTATTCAAGTAAGTCCTTCGCGTTGTGATATCGACTTCGGATCTTGGGGAGACTCAGATTAGAGCTGGATCGTCTGGAGAAATATTATTCGGACAAGCGTCTGAAGGTTCAGTGGGCAATAGCTGCACGGTCGATAACTGAAACGCGCCGTACGCAATGTGCCATAGGTCGTGGTGACATGACTAAATGGCGTTGCGAATGAGGTCAAGAATAGGCTGGCTGTCACGAATAAATAGGTCATCAACGTACTCATAGTATATCATCAGTGAAGAGGCGACGAATACATTAGGCACGAGTAGTTTATATCCGTTATACCTATTTTTTGTTCGTACCAGCCAAAGACCACCGTCGTTTATAAAATCACTCGCTCTCCTTTCTAGAAACTTCGGCAACGGTGACCCTCTACGTTCTTTCCTACAGCTTTGTTTGTGCATTGTACAATGAATGTTGTGTTTATTTATCGCTCCAACTTCATGTTCGCTTTTCCTACTCACCTTACCCAGAGTACAATAATATGTACTCTCACAATAAAGTACTCCTTCCACAATATTTCACTATCTTTGTTAACAACTAGAACATCACTGTTGGAGTTTATCTATTATCCTCTCCGATAGATAGGGGTTTCACTTTCCTACTAACCCACCATCTGGCTAACCGGTTTTGTCCAACAGGACCACAAAAGCCTCCATTCACACGCTTCCAGGTCTTACACTTTCAGGTTTACAATAAATATCAGGTGTGCGAATGAGACTAAAGTGGTGCAGCGCAAACCATTTGTGATGGGGGTTATGCGTGGACGTCCTTTAGCGTAGGTTATGATGAAAGGCTAATCCAAAACAGATGCCGCTAATCGTGTGTGTATAAAGGGGTGCAGTGGTTAACAATGTTTAGATTGGGTACTTAGACTCACTAAATAATCTTCCACGAATATGGTAACGCAAACTTTCGTCAGAGTGACGATGGCTTCCGAGTCGTCCGCGGTGTCCAGATAACGTTTACCGCGTTCCTCCTCCTCGGATAGCATTTGCCCCGCATAAGTTGTGTAAGCCTACAATTAGCGCGTAGAAGACATAATAAACGGTTATCAGCGAAAAAGTTATTCCGATACAAAACAAAACATATACTCACATACAGTTACTATACAGCTAACGATACTCTAGTGAGATGCAATAACTAACTACAGTTAAAACAGAGCCCTCAACACTACTGACCTAACATTACACTATTACCTACTATTACTCAACCATGTCATCCGTACATAGACGTAAGCGGTCGGTCTCACTGTTATGTCCTCAGTGTACACACTGATCATCGGAAGAATGGACCATCAGATGATGCATCAGCTACCTCAACGAGGTAGGTGTGCAGTGGACAGGTGACCAAAGCGGAGTAGAAATTGCGTGTTATTCGTCCGGACGCAGCAGAACCGTTGGTCAAGCGAGTACGTACCCTTAGAGACGAGTCGTATAAGTAGCGTATTTTAGAGGACTATCGGCAACACTGCAATCCAGTCGAACATATTGTACCAGAATACAAAAAGCAAAAATGTCTGAAACACTGAAGTGGTTGCGGCATTAAGTGATGTGTAACGAGTACTCCCGCAGGTGACACGAATGATGTAAACGACTTTGACGCTCACTGAGTGCGGAGGAATAATACCAAGTTTGTCAAGTTCCGTATTCTCTAGTCGCACACCAACCAACTAGAGACTATTGACGTACTATTGGTGACTCAAGTTGCAAACGAAGAATGTGCTCAAGAGTAACAAATAGGTAGAGTCGGATGGCAATGAATGAGCAATGATTAGAGATGCGTGAACATGGATGAAAAGCAATCAGGTTGATTGATATGAACATGAATAGTAAACCATGAGGAGAATGTAGCCCATCCAGAAAATATTACGGCCTGTGTGTTAAAAAACCGGACCATCTGAATTCAACCCAGAATCACCAGTCAGTCCACTACGTGGACCAAACGTGATGTGTTTTTTTTTAATTTAACGGCATGGAAATGATACTTTTTCACCAGAGGCTTTCACGAACTGGTGGTGGAAACTAACGTCATGAACAAGCCTCGAACAAAAACACAAAGACTCACTCGGATACCGTGCTCTTGAATGTAGGCTGCGATGAGAGGACGGAAGTAATTCTCCATGTCTTCTATATACGCCTTCACCAATTCGGACAGGTAGTCCAGTTTTTCCATACCCGTTATATTAGACAAATCCGCTGGAATAAGTCGATAGATTGTTCATACAGAGAATGTGTGGGCGGGCGAATGAACGATGTCACAAAAGCACATTAGATGGTTTACAGTGAATAAGATTATTCTTAAAGAGCCGTTCAAGTCAGCCCGAAGATAGCCCAATTTGACGCATAGCAGTTATATGGTACAATTGGAGTGATTAGCAAAAAAAGAAACCACGCAGATCACAGTATAGTAGCCAACTAGGATGTTAGCAGAATCCATAAACGTGTACAAATACATCCTCAGTGCATAAGTGCAAAAGAGTCTGTCATCAAGTGACATTAGGAGGAACATTATTAGGACGCCAAAATATGAGGGACAACCAATACCTGTGTTCGCAGTCATGTGACTGGCAGCGGGCTCTGTAACTATGGGCCACTACAAACTTCAACAAGCAGGTGTATCCGCGATTCCGATAGGTCTCGTACAATCAGTGCTGTGACATCATTTTCCGCCCATGGATTTATCAGCTGATCTGGGTTGTGTTAGAAGCGACAGACAGGTGATTAATGCAAGACATGTGACGGAGCCCTAATAAGAGAGTTTGTGTACACAGGGTGGTGCACTTTCAAGGACTTGCAATAACGTAGCAACTACTCATCCGAAGTGAATATGGCAATTTACCATTCCTACGGGAGCCTCGGTAATCAGTGACTAACTGACCCTTGATGAACATCCGACATTCAGTTAATTACCATTTATCATTTATTCCTGTGTATGGTCTTCACATGTTGGCTGGACTCAACACACTTTCAACGTGCTCGACACGGGGACTGGTAGGGACCGAACGCTCGGCGATCGAATGGAATATGAGAAAGAGCGTACGGAATCGTGCCTGCATCTCGCGGAAGAAGGATGGAGTAGCATGCGGTGGTACGAAAGAGTGATTAAAACATAACAGTATGATGATGGATCAATCCATACATCAGCTGCTACCTGATCAATCCAAGACTGTGAATTGGTCTTCTATGGTTTCACCGCCATGGACTGAAGTTAAAATGACTTACTACACCAACATTTACCAGTGGTGTTCTCCTGTTGGAATACTTCTAGAGTACTTCAAAATGATAATGACCCGGTCAACCGGTGCATCTTTGTACGGGTGATTAGGTCGTCTCTCGATAATGATGGCTTATTTTGGTAACCTGGATTACGTGGCATTAACCTCGGAGAAAACCTTTAGCATCACCTAGGTCGAATGAACACGTGACGAAACTCGGCATCAGGAGTCGGTGCAGTGTTCTTCAATAAAGGTGAACAAATTCAGCATTCCTAAACGAGAAGGAAAACAGTATCCAGTTTTGAACAAACACGCTGATTGCGAGCTGTTATTTTTGTCGACCAGCATACCGAGTACGACAGAAATATGTTCGATTGAATGTACTACTGACCAAATGAGTGGTTGATATTCATCAGAAGTCAAGCGAATAACGGTGATCGGGATAACCACAACAGAAACAGATTGGTCAATTCACTCCAGATGAGTGGTTACTCTGTCACTACAAATCTGAGCCAGAGCACATCCTAAAGGGCTGAGAGCTTCAAACCGCCTTGTTCATTTTTACGTTAAACTAGATTTGGCGCATAGACATGCACATATGAAACCCAACTGGTTGAACGAAAGGTGAAGACATTATCAGTATCTTTCAGATGGGTTGAAAAACCTCATTTGGGAATTATAGACTACCGATGAATCAAAAACGCGTGTGAAGATCGGAATCACAGAAAAACCGGACGACAAATACTAGGAACGGTGCTGTTCAACCACGACTAGGTCCAGCCTTATTTCAAATCCAACCTTGGAGGACGATGAAACTGTAGCCGACTAGAGCTCTGTCTGTTGGACAGCTTATCAGGAGTTAATATGTCGGTGGGATTGCTACACCGTTCAGTTTGTGCAAAGAGGCTATCGCGTTGAGGAATCCAATGGACCTCGTGTTGAGTTTCTTCCTGGCACTACGTTGACCAACGTGAAGTATGTGAACGATACTGTCCTGCTTAAACTATCTACCGAAGGTGCGTAGACAGTGCTGAACAAGGAGAACAACTGCGTAAGTCAGTATGAAATATGCCATGCATTGTCAAAGTATAAAGCGCTCCTTTAGAACCGAGAAATTCCAACTGTTACGTTTTCTGTTGTAAACGGTTTGACAGGGTGTTGGCTGTTTCACATAATTAAGTACCATTGCCTCTTAAGCTGATATCATCGAAAGCAGCGAAGCCACTCGTGGTCTAAGCATCATCTATGGCATCAAGAAGACGTCCGAAGGGTACACAATGCATAGGTGTGGCCTATATTACTCTATGATACGGAAACGCGGCCTGTTCAGGACGAAGGTGTTAACAAACATGTCGTCCGTTTAAGTAATCAAGCTATCGTCGACGATGATTCGGTCACGTACTCAGTACTCCAGCTGTGCGTTTACTGCACTGAAATCACCAACAGTTGGATAAAATTACAAATTGGCCAACTAATGTGGTCACGAAATATGAAAATCCAGATGAGTCACCTGTCCGTTTGGTGAACTTCGTAATCATTCAACTTGCTGGTAAGAAACGCCATCCAACAAGATACCGTGCCTCAGTCGGTGTCGTATGTGCATACACAATGCCTCTAGCCCACTGTATTATCCAGCTTTCTCCCTTTCTTTCGATACCCTTTTTGCTTAGATATTCCACGTCATTGCTGAGATGAAGTGCAGTTACAACGACAATACCGTCTAGTCAACAACATGACCGCTAAAAATGAATGAATGAATTAGTGATAACACGGGTTATGGCGTTGATCAATCTATGCATCATCATGTACTGGAGTTATTTGATGAAAAAAATTCACTGAGTTGTGTTCGACAAAAATGGCGATCAACAAGCCCTACTTGGATGTAGATTACCATTATGTAATTGGATAAAATCGGATAACCAAAAAATCAAAAACAAAAACCAGCTCGGAGGATAGAATCTTAGGGAAGTTGTAGGACGTGATCGTAAATGTCACCGTTTCACTCACCACAAGAATTCCTGAAACCACCCACGCGATCTGAATCGATAACCTGACCTCTTCGCTCACACCCAATCAAGTGAACAGCGCTGTTGATAAGTCTGAAACGAATTTCCTCGTATATTTTCGACTTCCAGGTTTCCATCATAAGCTGAACAGAGAGAAACAAAATGAACCGGAACATATAAAGCGACTCACTTTGCGAACGCTGCTTTCGTGTAGTTGACGTTGACTCTGATTTGTCTGATGCTTCCCGTTCAAGTGTGTGTCTAAATGTCCAAACGCCAAAGGCAAATATTCCGCCCGATCGGAAAATTTGGTCCATTGTACACTATATGTTTTCAACAATGAAGAGTCGTCATGGCTTTCGAGAACGAGCTGTCAGAAGAAATGCGACGTTACATTGTGTACTCATGTGCATATGAAGTCACACTTTTGGCAAAAATGGACGGGGAATTTTACAGCGCATAGTAAGTATGAGAGAAGTGCACGCTTGCTGTTCTCTACTCGTCCAAAGGACCGCCGATGAATATCGATTGGCGATCAACTAACTGATCGTCACACCAGCAAGAACGCCCAAACACCACTACCAGAGTGAGTACGAGTGGGCACAGGAATAGACAACGTAAACAGTTCTGGGAAGGTTAGTACATTTGTTTTCGTAAATGGTAATACCAAAGTGTTCATCACTAACGCAAACGACGATTCACTGTACGCGTCTGAAAGGCTTCTCGACGTGTTTCCTGCTCAAATCATAGATGAAATGATTTAAAAAGTCCAACCAAATTTTTCCAGTTGACCAGATGGAAACCAGATTCATTAACAAAACCGATGTCGCCATGGGATGTTGAACAGAGCAAGATATCAAATAATCGCTCATTCTCGAATATCTCATTCAAATTTCAGATACAAAATGAAGACAAATCAGCTCATCTTCCACACTTAAGAGAGACGTCGGCTTTCTCAGTGAGTAAGCTGAAAGACAAGCAATTGTAAAATCTCAGCTTCTCAAATGTGCCCACTACAGGATGATCTATCACCAGGAACATAATCAGAACATTACCTATACCTGATGTGAAGAACGTAAGAACGATGCATGTGTGTATTTCAGTGCTGTTCGAAGGTAACAATGCCACAGAATGGTTTTAAAATAGACTCGACCGGGCAGTCTGTAGGATCTACGCCACAGCTGAACTCTGTATCCAGTTATTTGGCTCTACTACAAAGATAGGCTGACAATTCAGACCTCATTTATATATCTACTTTTTCATTTATTCCTAAGGAACACAATGTATCATCCGAACGTCAAAAAAAACTTCAAAACGAATCCGGAAACCCACGGTGGTTGGGGTATGGGGAAAAACGAGCGGTCAACAGCGCTATCCTCGCTCAGCTCATCCAGTTAGAAGTTAGTACCAGATCAGGCCTTTCAAGTGGTTGACGGCTTGCCAAGTAAAGCACCAAAGGCCGTCCAAATGAGTACACTCTGTACTACCATGGATATCGAAATTCGGTTGCTTGACTCGGTATTCTATCATCAAAAGTGGCTTGTTCAGGTGCTGTGTCCACGATGGCCACAAATCCACCAGATCGATCGCCAACCTGTGTGGTTAAACCAATGAACAAGCGTGACGTAGTAGACTAATTAGGTCATCGCCAATTGATTGGCCAGTGACCTAATTTCTTTGTAACAGGTTTGATCGATATTTCGATATAACTCCGTAAACTCCCTATACAGTTACACTGGCCTGAGGATGGATTAACAAAAACATACGTTCGCTTATATATCTTAATCGTAAAATCTAATGAACAACTGAAGGTCACGCACGGAATTGAGTGAGAAGTAAACATTGGATGACTGACCAATATTCTCCAAAGTATACGCAAGCGTCACAAACAATGACAATTGAAAACAAACCCGAGCAATTAGGTCTTTTCAAGCCATTTGAACAACATGGCTAGAAAACATAAATTGCGGCTAAAATCCAGTTCGCACATCCACATCATTCGTAAAAGCCAAATTAATTGTCAAGAACAAAAACAACCGTTTTTGAATGGGTTTGCTGAATCACACACCAGTCTGGATTATGGGATATACTTGTGATCAAACCGACGGCAACCGTGGACCAAACCATCTTTTTCAGCGTGCAGAGAGGTTTGTCTACGGTTGATCCATGAAGCCTCATAAAAATTACACAGTTGTGAGCTATGAACATCCACTGAGACATTAGACAATGGTGCAATGTTGGCTTTGTGACCTGAGGTTAACAAATATCTCACGTTGGAAGACGCAGTGGTTTCCTGAAGTTCGTCGACCAGCTGTTGCGCAGACGCATCCATCAGCGACTTTGGTGTATGTAGACTGGTTCAAGTGTCCTATCTGTTTTACCAACGCATGTTTTCCTAAAAGCAGGAAGACTGATGGACGGAATAAAGGTTAGAGAACATGAGTCTGTTGATCGACTGGGGTTAGAGGCATCCGAGTGGTTCGTAAGAGTGACACTAGCGTAATTGTATTATAAACGCGACTCCAGTTACCGACTATCGTTTTCCTAAACGTGTTCATCATACCGTCACCTTTTAACGAAGGCTTCAGCTAAACAGCTCCCCCGAGTACTAACAAAACTTGTACTTCTGTAGGCCTCAACTTGCACTATGTCTCGATGAAAGGTCCCATGAAACTGATAGTGGAAAAAAATTTCGTACAACAATATCTGCTTGGTTTTCTGGTCTACCGTCGGTCGCATTCTCGACGCCCCACAAAATGGTACACGAACTGAAGATCTTTTGTAGGCTAGGGGAGCGTAATTCACATAGTTGGGAATTGTCCTGGCCGTATTGGTTCGCGGCACAACAACCATTCAATATTTTCCTCTGAAGAGCGTCTAAGCAACTCATTCGGGAAAGGCAAGCTGTCCTTTTCTTGCATAAAGGTCACTAATGTTTGGGTGAGCAGAGTTAGATACTGAGATCGCTTTTGTAATCTACTTCATACTTCGACCAATTACGAGCATAGCACAGACAAGGTTCGTACACCTTCGGATCATCCAAAACTGCAAAAGGAGTCTGGTAAACATGAGCCGTGAACAAATCGGCCAGAAAAGGACCAAAGGAGTTTCATATGATTAAGCTTTGAGATGATAAATGAACCTCTACATATTCAACGCACAGTAAGCACTGACGTTTTAGATTGTCGGCCGAGATGTACGGAGTAGGCTAAATGTAACCATACTTAAATATACAATTTAGTGCAATCGGACGTTTGAACAAAGAACTGTCGTCAACAGAACATACTTTGTCTTTTACAACATCCAAACGTTTGGGTGGCTTTTAAAATATGAGCAACCTGCTTCTTGTGAGCAAGTGGTAGACTGTCGACTAAGCACTTAGTTAATCCATGATAAAGAGTCAAGTATTGTTAGAATGAGCCTCATTTGGAGAAAAGATTCGCGAGTTTTCGATTAAATACATGATTGTAGATCATGCGGTTTTAAAAACTGCAAGCTGCAACATTCCCTCTCATTGACAATACCACACCAAAATTGGCTTCAATCTGACATACCTGTTTCCCCACCGATAGCCAGCTTCATGTAATAGTGTCCGATGAGAACTGACCTGAGTAAACGAGATAATATCACTTTATGTGTACACTGTAGGCGGTTCATAACTATGATATCAGTTCCTTTACTGTCGGGACTTGTGACATTTTAGCTAGCTTGGCCTTAGGCCGCCAGTCAGATGTGGTAAGTAATCCACATAACTGAGCATTCACATGTTCGAGTTGTGGATCAATACATGTTTCGGTTATATGCATTGAAGATGCCAGAAGCAACTGATTCCGCTGAAAAATGTATCACGCTGAGTGTGAGGTAAACATATGGGAGAGATAATGAAAACATGTTGGAAAAGGGTTCAATCGTGTCAGTCAGAACCAATCTGTACTTGTCAATTCCTTTCAAAATCGTTTTATTTTCATGCTAGTCGCACATTTAGAACCGATGAGCGTGTGGAATCAAGTCGTAATTTACATGTTCTGACTGAGCTATTCAAATGGCTGACAGGAACTCAGTCTTTCAAAGTTGTTGCTTTGATTTGTTATTGCTTACGTCGCCATCCCACACATACTTCAGATAGAAAGTGTATGTGAGGGTATAAAAATACGCATGCACGCAATTCAACTAATGTTAGGCATTTTGCTTCCTGTTGACATATCCCCTCATAACATGCACACTTTCTAACCTCAGATTTCACCATACGTTGAAAAGTCCAACTTTGACCTGTGATCTGACCGACCACTCTGAGCTGACTACAGTATAAAAAAACCTCGATGGCCTGGAACCCCTAACATCAGGTTTATCCCCGAAAGACGGTAGTGATGCACCTTTTTCATTGCTTCAGGACGTCGACATGCTGATTTACTTACCAATCCTCTTACCTATTAGATTAACGGAGCCCAATTATCTCGTCCTGACTGTAAAATAAGTAGGCTTTTTTTTATTTCTGACTTCAAGTGGTGGAAACATGCTATTTGCACATTCGATAAGGTTATATTATGGCATCTTACGTATGGCGATCCCTTTTATAAGACCCAATGTAGACTTTCCAGTACCTGTCCATTAATTACTCTTGCTCCGCGTCGTTAAAATTCTAGCACTATCTCACGTTCATTTCCTGAAAACGTTTAACAGTCATCAAGTTCTAGTTGGGTTTGGTTGGGTGAAACACAAGCCCCCCAATATTACCCATTTTGATGTGCGGTGGACACGGAACAGATAAATAGAGTCTTAAGCGTCCAAGTGCAAGCCGGTGATAGTGGGGCGTACATACACACGCAGGCATTCCTCAGTTCCGGTCACCATGATGAGTCAATCTCGACATCGATGCCACAAACCACGCGTGCGGGTATGTACGACAGAACGTATGAAACATACCTTCCGAACATTGGTAAGATAGTCTCCAATACTGTCCGTCAGAGACTCACGAATTCGGTTGGCCCCCTGTGGCACATACCACATTACAACGTTGAAGACATCTCTGAAGAAGTAACGTGGTTACATACGTGAATGAGGAGAAAATATTGACTTACGCGAACAACGTGTGCCATTCAGGTGGAGATACATCTTCCATGTGTAATATACGCTTGATCATTGCATTAATTGAAAGACAACGACGTTCAAAATCAGCTTCGGAATTCTATAGGTAGAAGGGATTTTTCTGCAGAAATTGATATACATACCTGCATGAGTGACATCTTGAGATTATAGGAAGAATGAAAGACGTTTTTGGTAGTGCAGGGAGCGAGTTAGAAAGATAAATCAATGAGCTCTACTCGAAAAGAACTAGATATAACACACAGGGTGTCGCGGGTAAAACAATCGCGCCAAGATACTGCAAGTGATTTCCGAAAAAGGCAGTCTGTAAGGAACACAGAACAATGAACTATTGGTGAATATTAGAAGCCAGCAAAACATTGTAGAAATGCATTAAGACTGGAACAAAATTACTATTATTTCTATGACAGCACGGTATAAAAAGAGAATCTCTTGCAAATAAGTTCACTAGTAATCAAACAAAATCTAGGCAAGCAAATTAATATCGCTCCGGCCTGCCAAAAAAAATGTTAGATAGTTCGTCACAAGTTGCGAAAGAGTTCAAGAGGTTAAATAAAAATCGAAGCGAAATATCGGCACTTAACTCGGATCTACAGAGAAGAACATGGAACTAATTAAATCAAAGGAGTTCCAGGATAAAGCGGTAAGTTTGGGATGACAAACACACGAGCATGTTATTTTCAAAACATATTGGAGAGCAAGTGAACATCACTGTAACAAACTGATGTTCAGCACGCCGCGTATGCTCCTCCTGTTGCGTCATGGTTTTTTTTAGTAGTATGATCACCGAACTAAGTCCAAAGGGACAAGTAGTCACATGTAGAAAAGCTGCTTAACCACAGACTTGCTAAAAACGTAAGCACCCTAGCATTCAAGCACTCACTGCCATAAGATCTGCCTGTAATCTCTTCCGCTACGCTGGCGTGGAGGTCAGATTTGGGTACCGCGTTGGTTTGAAAGGTTACACTGCTGAGGACCTCACCCCTTTCGGGTAAATCCGTGTCTGACGTAGTTGGTAGTCAAAAGGAGAGGAACCAGAGGAAAAGCAGTTCTAAACGCGGGGGTGCACGCCACACTACTGATTACGTAAGAGTGCTTAAGTAATGCGGCACAATCTCATGAGTATACAGCAGGGATATTTTTACGGTTACAGCATTACTGATGAGTAGTAGGGGAATTTGGTTTTCATATGGATCGAACATCATCCACAATTGATCGCAACTGTCGCATTCCCATAGACTTTTCAGTTGACCCATTTCGTTACAGTATTGTCATCTTTCGCGCAAGGAAGAGAGAGGAAGAAAAAATAGGCTCCAACGAAAAGCAATTCCGTCGCCCAACAGTTGACCACGACCAACGGGTTTTACTTAATACGATAAAAAAAACCCACAGTATTCTTCAAAAGTTCGATGTAATTTAAAACACACGAACTGTGTGCAGTATAAATCGGGATCAGACAGCAATGTCTTATTTAGTGTACCTCAGGCCGCTTCCGCGGCATAAACGACCGGGAAGTATCAGAAGTTATCGTTCTCTCGACAGTGACAGTGATGTTACTAACCGATCTCGACTTTCTCCTACTGTTTTACCAACTATTTCTTCTGCTTTCCATATGCCTTCGAGCGATTATTGTTTTCTGAGGCCAAGACAACTGGTAAACATTGGCGCCTTTAATGTCCGCAC
>LUCH01000215.1:266981-283488 GCA_013368495.1 Paragonimus heterotremus | reverse complement strand
CTGTTTATCAACCCAATTTTTCAATTCCCCCCTTCGTTTTGTTCGCGCAAAAGTGATAAGTTCAATATGGTTTTGTTCACGTGGTTAGATATTATCATACCCCAAAACCATATCTGGTCAAATCGTTTTGCAACAAACAAGTATGTGCATATCCTTTCCACGGCCGGGAATAGAACGCCGGCCATGCTTTCATGAGACAACAGTGTTTACCACTGCGCCATTGGCCTCACGTTAGGCACGAGCGAATTATCACATGTAAACACAACCACTTTCGCCTGTGAATAATGATCAGGTTGCCCTATCGTCTCTATAGGAGACACACTTACTGTCTGTTAACTCCAATCGATAACCCCACGATTAGGACTTCCTTGACAGATCGAAATCTCCGATCTCATTAAACCTGCGAGCCGATATATTAGATTACTGATGAGTAACCGGATATTTGGTTAGTTTCGACTTTAGTGTTTCTTCTGGAAAGGGGTCGATTGGAACCCTGTGGGAATGCGACAGTTGCGATCAGTTGTGGTGTTCAACTTGAAATTAATCAAATCTCTAACTATTCTTCAGTAAACTAGTATGTGTTAGCTCTTTATTTCAACTTGTAGTAACCTCATAATGCGCACACAATTCAATGTATTTTTTCCTGGCTTAACCGATCACAGGCTGCTAAACTGAGTCACCTTCATTCGGAGCATGCTGTGTGCCTCGTGTAACATGACGGCCCTATGGAATTTCGTCGTGTGCTAACTGTATATCAGTGAATTGTTAATTACAAATTTCATAATAAGCTTCTGAATATCATCGTTTAGTATAATAACTGCAATAACCAAAGCATTCGCGTTTATCATTCTTCTTTCAGCGAAAATTACAACACAGTCACAAAACCAGCCAGTGTGTGCTGTTTATCACTAGTGCCTTGCTAACTGCACGCAAATGAACTGTAAAATTATACACAGTTTAACCACTTAGTTTCTTCGTCATTAAGGCGCATATAACCTATACTGCTTACGCTAGATGGTTAGCTAATGCGTTATTTTAAACAGGGCCGTATTAGTTTAATGTCTAAAGTATTAAAAACTCTACCTGATGCACTATATGCTGGCAACTGAAAGTGAGTTGGCCGTTTCAGTATACGCGTGTTTTGCCAACGTGGAATATTAAGTCAGGTTTACGTGAGCCTCCTTTCGCTGGTTCAACATTGTTTCTAAACTTTCTTAGTGTCGACTCTTATAAATGATGCAGCATACTGTGTGATTTTATACTTTGTGGTAGATATAACTCCTAAAACTGTTTAAACAATTCTGTCTGTGAAACATTGTCGCTAGAACTCATGGAACGCTCTAGACTATTCCGGGTGATTAAAAGTTGCCTCAAGCTTAGCTTTTGTCAAGGTTAAGTTGATAATCTGTCTTTTGGCTGTTTCATGCATATCTCTATTGCTTTCTCCATAGCTGATATGCTTCCATGTCATATGTATAATGTGCCTTAGGTTTGTAACACATTAGATGAGTAAAATTTGCCCGAGTGTTTCCCAGATTTTCTCATGCAGTTCAAGCCACAAATTAGTGTAGATAACGTACATTGCCGTAGGCGTTAACAATTTACATTCTCTTCCCCCACCTCACTTCTGTAGTAAAATCGGTATTGCCCCAAAATAGTAATCGAAAATTCAAACCTTCGCTGTCGAACCATTAACACTGAAGGATAATTAGACAGTGTCAAACGTATCAAGCAAAACGAGAGAGCAATTTATTGGTCCACACGATCCAGCTGGCGTGTAAATTGAGGACTAGGTTTTTCAGGCTAGAACCTAAATTAGTTAGGGGAAGAATTGATAGCAATAGGAAGCAGCCTCGCTTCCGGCTGACTTGTGCACGATACTATGCTGAGACAGCACAAACTAATGAATGATTAAAAAGTACAAAAAGTGAACATAAGAGTATGACAACGTTTTGATATCTGGATTCTAAAACCAGCTAGTAAACCATACGAATTTGCAATACTCGTCCTGGAAGATTCAGACTTCGTAAAACAACCCTTTGAAAACCGCAAATTCGCTGTTAGAAAACGTTGAGAGAATATAAGCCGGAAAAAACAGTATGAATCAACACAAAACCTTGCTTTTACAACGGAATACTTCGGAGTAAGACGGTTATTTTTTGAGTTAACTGAAGGCGTTCATGTTACACAAGATTCACGTCAACCCTAAATCGCAGAAACCATTATCTGTCCTCACAAAATGTAGAATTTACTCACCTGCTATTAAGTGCTATAAAATAACATTTTATCCTTCATAAAACTGTATATAATTTCCATAAAAGTTGAAAAATGCAACAGCCAGGGATTAAATATATGTTATGGCAACGTGCTATACTAGAAGTCGTTTACATCTATTTTGCTGGTGATTGTGTAATTTGTGTCTACCAGGACAAGCTGAAATTTCGCAATAAAACTCTCATCACATTAGAACCGACGTGTGTGAGGTGGTTGAAGTTTTAACCACTGGTTTGGTCACAAAGCACTGTTCTCAAAAATCGCTCAATAAAGCGACTAATCAATAAATACGGGAAGAACCTTAAACACATTTTACTCCCTGTCGCCTCAAAGATCCTCTGGTCTCTAGGTGTTGTTTACAAAGCGCAGACGTTTAAGAAATGCGTGTTCACCACTGAGGAACCACAAAAGTTAACTAATGAGGACAGGTTACATTCCTCTGTGTGCCGGAATGTAATAGGGGGTAAGGAATGGTTGTGTAAAACTTCACAAACTGTCACTGAGTTTCCTCTTCCCCAATTTAATGGATATGTCTAGAGCCATTTCATCAGATCTAATCAACATATGTGCGATTTTCCTACTACACTTATTGACTTGTACAACTGATCCCTAGCACATTAGTTACGAATTTTCTGGCGAATTCCGTTTTTAAGCTAATAAGTTAGCTTTATCAGAAGACCCTATTCGACGTTCGCTATTTCCCCTAAATATTCGTGCAAAATGTTACAATAAAATTAATACTATATATATGACGGCAGGTACTTTATCGCAACAAATGATTGGATTGGTTTACAACATTTGATCTACACTGACAAGACTAGCTCAATTTATAACTCCGGCGCCACCTTTGCTCACGCTTTCCGCACATTTGCGGACGAGATCTCGCTCAATAAACACCTGTGAAGAGTGAATAAGGCAATTTGTTGTTGTTCTGAGTGACTCAGCAATCAACAGTCGTGTGACCCTTGATGGATAATGGTAAGGAAGTCAATCATTATTTCAAACTTCTAATTTCCTTGCGATTCCTTTTTTCAAGGACGTAAACATATCAGCCGTTTTTTGGTTGACCTGCAACCCATAAAACATCCATCATATCCTCTAGAAGGGTATGGTAAATGCTTGTTTGGGTTACCATCTAATGTCTATTCACTGTTCATGGACCCGAGTTTGCAGTCTGCATGGCTGTAATGAAAACAAAAATAGTCAATACAGGTGTACATTCTTCACTGTCGAACACTGAGAACAAATGTTTACACTTCCTGACTCACAACTGCAACCTTCAAGCCTTCATCCGACAATTCTATGTAACTTGGCTTGGCGTTAGAAAAATACCAAAGCAACTTACAGTCAGGCTCAATAAAAGAGAACGTCCTGATGAATTACGATTCCACTTCACCACATTAGATAGATGGTAGGAGTAGTCTCGTATTGCAAGGTGATGCCGATACCTCGCACATACCAATTACTAGATGGAACAACTGTGTGCGATTTCCCCGACCACAACTTCAAATTTCGACAACCTAGTACAAATGTATTCCTACCACTTAGTAGATTGTTAAAGTTTTTGAAGTTAAATGAACGAATGTATGAAACAAGTTGACATATGTGAGAAAGTGAAGCACGAATCAAAGACCGTTACTTTTTTATTTGAGCAATGATTACCGATACTTCATTAACAACAATAATTTTTTTATTTACTCTAAACAAGTGGGTACTGGCATGGTACACGGCTGCGAAGTAGTATCAATCCTGGGCAAAGGCATTTGAGTTGTGCTTGTCGAACCTATTCCGGGTCAGAGCTACAATTTTCTCAGTGTTATAAACAGTATAACAACAATACGCAAGAAACATTTGAAAGGTTACATTGGACCCTGCATTAAATCTCCTGGATTACTAGAGTAACTACCCAAGAGGCAGTCAATACGGTTGAAACCAGGCACTTTTTCCGATAAAAGTTAATAAAAATCTGTTCAACTCTTCGAAACCCAACTGAGGAACGGATAGCAGAATCACATCATCATGTTCATCTAAACATCGATCGTTTACAAAACTGGTAGATTTCGGTATTGGTGAAGAAAATGTGGCATTTTCGACTAACCGCGCGCTCTAAGATCATAACTTACCGCATAATTTGTTGGGCATTCCATTTTTCTAACTGTGATCATAGAATATAAACCAAAACATGCCTCAAATTACATTACATAATTTACTAACTAGTAAGGTGGAACCTGGTGACTAAAAAGCTGAACATTACTGAGAAATACTCTCAGCTGTCGCATCTAGTTAGACTCCACAGTCAGCTTCTTTCAAACACTGTACAATCGTCTCGCTCTGGGTACATCCTAGCAGTAGTGCATGATTTTGCTGCAGCTGGGGTCAGAACTAAGTACACGCTTTCATGAGGCAATCATGTTGGCTGTTGTTTCATTAACTTCATACCAGGCACAACGTTCAATCACATTTGCCTATGAATATTGCTCAGATTGCTCGATCACCTCGACAGGAGACACAGCGAACGTCCTGTTACTTCCAAATGATGACCCCAAGACCAGGTCTTCCGATACAGGTCGGCAGCTCCGAGTTTATTGAACCTACGAAATATTATGTTGGATTACTGATTAGCGGCAAGGATGTGAACCACTACTGAGGTCTAATAAAAACGAAACCTGAGTATAGTGCTTCTTTTCGAAAGTGATCGGCTGGAATGTCTATGTTAACGCAAAATCTGCAGTCAAATGTACGTGATGTTTAACTTCGGCTATATGATGCGCTACTTAAGACAGAACAGTAGCTGAAAATATATGAAATCTCTTTGCCGACACATGGATATCGGAATAATTATTTTTGAAATATCATGTAGGCTATGATTTCAGATAGTAAGGATATTTTCAAACCGAAGAATCGGTTCTTAATTCTTCAGAAAGGTGGAGTGTATCACGGTTTAACAATGCTCAAACGATCATGCAAATAGCTACACAAGCCATGAGGATTTCCTCCAGCAAGACCACATGGACTGTGCCTCAGCTAATGACGATTAGTGATTCTATTAGTATGATTATAAACATTTAACATCCACACCATATGTTGTTGCTAGTCTTTTCCACTATATTCGATTCCGTATGGTTACTGCTTCGTTTCCTATAAAATAACGATATTTTTAACCATACAAAAGAAGCAGCACTACAAACGCTGCATGTTTGCAGAATCTAACCCGGCTTTGTTAATTAATTATTAGCTCGCTGTCGGTGATTTAAGACAATCCACTGTGTGACGCGCCAACATAGTTCTAATATCACCTATTTGAACGACCGAGTCATTGGGACTGTCTTTCAATTCCAAAATTTAAGAAAAGATCACCTAAAAATTAGAATTTTTATGGTATTGTTGAAACAGTTGCAATAAAAGTAGTCTTCTACCCCGAATGTGAATCAACCAGAGACACTGACTGTTCAGCAGACAAAAACGTCCATAGTGGAGCAGCAGAAACCAAATCCACAATTAGCCAACAGTCAGCGGGAAAGGAGCTCGTTAAAACAATCGGTTGTAGGGTGACAGCGTGGCAAACAAGCTAAAGAAGATCGTTTTAGTGGATGTAAAAGGGAAAAATGGCACTGCGTACATGCAATCTTGGTATAAAACTCATCATCACTGTTCACTGCACCCGGCGGAAAGCAAATAGGGGTACAATTAGTATCAAATTTTTACAAACAAACCAAATATGCTTCAACGAATTCAAGGTTCCCTGTTATCCAAAACATGACGACAAGCGTACCAAACAGTCTTCCGTAAATCTAACATTGACTGTGTGATTTACCTCACAACAGAACGTAAAACTGATGTCTTGTTGAATGACGATTCTGGTGTGCCTCGAAGAATTCTCCTACTGTCAGATCTGTCATCAGTCTTTGTAGACGAAATGCCACCATCAGCTGAAACTGTATTATACACAAAAGATGCTCGAGTTATTTCGGATACAGCTCAATTCATACTTTCGTAATCCGGCATGAGTGCAGTGGATTCTGCCTGTACGGAGCGTGTAGTGAATACAATTAAACAGTCCATAAAAATCTCGAAGCGCGTAAGTGGTTTTTTTAACTTGCAAATGAGGACCGTTGCCAGCATCTCCCACAGTCCTTCCTACAAATATATTTTCATGGTAAACTATCCCCTAACAACTGTTTTCAAATACCTTGCAACTACTTTATTCTACAATATAAAGTGGTTCTTTAATATCAACCAGATTTTTCACAAAAAATACCAAATTTACTTTTGCTGTGTTTAGTTATAAACTGTTTTCCACTCTTGGTCGCTGCGTTTAATGTATTCTAGCGCACGATCATCTACTAAGGATTACATCCCCCATATACAGTTATTCTCTGTCTGTTACCAAGGTATGTCGCTGTCAAACACATTGATTAAATTGAATGTTCGATACATCGATAGGGTTTTTATGTATTCTACAAATTTCGCCACTGAAAGCATACAATCTTTGTGCTGCTAAAGCAGTGGAAAACGACTACAACCAGCTCTCCCGACTTATTTCACTATTTGTAACAGAATCCACAAACTGATCTGTACATGTTGTTGTCAACTGCACGATCTTTTCATGCTTCACTGTACCACCAGAGTAAATGTATCTCGAACCTCTTCCTCGGTTAACAACGAATCATGTAATATTGTGGATATTTTATTTACTCCTCGCCGAATCTCAATTCTTGCATTTATACCTTAATTCAGTCATCGTTAATTACAGTTTTGCTGACTACTGCTGCTTAATATGTCATGGGTTTATGATTAAAGTTGATTACTCTAAGGTTTGGTGACTAATTTCTTAACAAGCGTGGAAATCAACCTCGGTAAATTTCATTGCAAAAATCCACCCAGCCGGCTGTAAGTTTATTTTTACGTCTTTGAAATTAAGACCCAATAAGCTTCCCAACTTGTGGGTGTTACTTATCGCCAGCGAAGTTACAGATAATATTTCCCAGTCTCCTTAAAATGTTACAAAATTTCACATAAAGTTGAATCCCAATCAAGACCAGAGAAAACATGCCGAACAAAATTTGTCATACCTAGGCCTTCAGAGATTCCAAATAGTGTCGAAAGCGCGGAGGGTTAACTTGTCCACATTGCAAAACATCTAGTGATATATGACGAAACAACAGGAATCAACTCAGTTAGGTAAATTTCTACAAACTGAACTGCACCAACCCCTGTGTTTCATATGAGGGCAGAAAAGGGAGATACGGTGAAATAGAAATAGGAAAGATGTAAACGTGCGAAATATGGGTCGACCAATAACTCCAAAGGTTTCTCCAGTGTGCTGTAAGTAAGTGAATAAAGCTGCTTCGAATTCACTTGTCGCAAGACATTAGAAATAATGTTGCTCTTTCTCTGACTTACTTCAGTCGGTTCAACCGAGGGCCTGAAAGAAGATCGCTGCGAATAGGATTGCGCTACAGAAAATTTGCTCACGGAATGAGGTGGCATCTAATTTCATAATATCCTAATAATAGACTTCAACCTCGGCATCTTATTTTTATACCGTTTGTCTCAGATTCAATGGAAACCATAGGTAGATGCTGATGTCAAGAGCACTGACTGGAAGTCTACAAAAACTCAATCTGTTTCAGGTTTTAATTGACACTACAACTGTATGGGGCACAAACTCACGAGTGAGTTAGTATCTACAGCCTTCAGCATCTGTCGTTTCTACGTAGGATGTGTTCAAAGTTAACCTCAGCACTGCACCTCCCAAATTGAATTGAAATATCTATAACCGCTCTGTTTACACTTATAGACTGAACACATCGACAGTTGGATGGATTGAATTTCATAGACCTTCGAAACGGCCACTTGGAAATGTTTTTCTCATAAGACACAAGAATGCAGTCGCTGAAGTTCAAACCATTTACGGAAGATATCTGTAGTGTTCTGCTGGTCCGCAGGTTATCAGTAATCGGGAAACCAGTTCATCACAGTTCGAATTAAGCAGGGGGCTGCGGACAGAACGATAACAATAACCACACCTGCACTTCTTTGCAGGGAGTTTACAGCATATTTTTGTCTTGTAATTCAGTGGATCAAACTAATCTATAACCGAAAAAATACGTGAAAATAACATAAGTTGTATTCCATTGCATTTCGAAGTACTGTTTATCGCCACTGCTGAAAGATGGACCATGACAATGTGTACACCAGTCTACCGCGTAACAAACTAATCTACACATTTTAGCTGCGAGCAAACTGCAAAGCTGCAATTGTTCGTGTACCCATTAATTTCCGTCGCGTATCGTTTGTGCCAGTATGCGCTATTTTGTTAATGCAGCATAGTCCTCAGACGCTCGTGGTTGCACTCAGGAGTAGATCGTCGCTGGTACTCACTCACAGGTAAAAGATGTTTCATATGTTTTTTCTTGATCTTGATCAGCCTATCAAATTGTTTGTGACCCTTGAAGTTCTGATTAAACTGACCTTATCTGACAGTGCGACAAACGAGAGAAAATGGTACTGCTAAACATGGATCGCCCATGAGGTTTGTTGGAAGGAGGTGAACCAGAGCGGTAACCAGAGTGGGTATGTATAAGGTGATCTGTCTGCCTATTGTGACAGAGAAACTGTCGTTCGTTGGGTTAATTACACGTGGGCGCGACGTTGACAGTGCTTCCCTCAATTGACTCACGAATGTTTTTCAGTAACATGCCTTCAAGTCTTCACTTCGTTAATGTTTCTTACATAAACGAGCAAGAATTTAGTTGACTAAGTAAGGTTCCACGGCCAAGTAAGTTGAAAGGGAAGATTAGTTGCAGTCAGTTGCATATAAACAGGGTCTGTACTAAGTGGCAAACTACAGCAGTGACCAAATTGTTGTACCAACAAGGTCAGGACGAATTTCATAATACTCTTTCCGGTTCAAGCAGTAACCCTTCTTTGTCACACCTGTGGTCGAACTCGTCGAAACAACATTTTGTTTGTCATTCATGTGTCATTTTTTAAACAACACCTGGGTAGGCAACTTGATATTTTAAGACATGATCCCTCTGATTCATCCATTGAACGTTACACGGCGTTAAGAATTTTGAAAATGGCTCACTTCAACACTAGTTAGCAATCACCCTTATTTCTGATAAAGTTCATCTAAACTTGCGGGATTTAAACGAACAGAACTGCAGTCAACAGTCTTGAGGAAGGCCACCCAGGGTGGTTGAAGCGTAGAGTATTACAACTTGCTCATAACGCTGTGTTATTCTCAATCCATTTGTCAGTGCAGTAAATTAAGTCGTATGCTACTCACCAAAAGTGGAAAAGCTGTAGAAAGTGTTTGTGACAGACATCCACACAGAACTTGAATTTAGATCCCCAGCTGCATGGATATTCATCAGCATTCATACAAGTTTTACTGAACGATGAAACCCAATGTTCGTTTAGCAGAAAAAGAGAAACTGGTAATTGTATTTCGTCTCTGTTCAAACCATCCCACACATGAGCGTTTTTTTATACACAGATGACTGGCAGGCTTCAAGCAGCAAGATGGTCTAGGTAAATCTTTCAACCATAATTGTAGTCAAACATTTCAGGTAAAATGTATTCTGCAGGTGAACTCCCAGCACTTCATCTCACGATACAATTCTTTTCTCTTACACTTTATCTTCCCAAAATAAAGTCGAACACATTCCTTTGGTTACATAAACAGTAATCATTCAGCTGAATTCTGCCCCAATGAATACCGATCGCAGTTACCACTCTCAACAATCAATTCATCCACTCAACTAACAGGTGCATCAGCGCCTACTTCAAGCCGGAAGCTCAACCTACAAACGATGAATCCTAATCATCACCTTCGTATTGACCGCCAACGATCGTTACCGCCCACCGATCTGTTTAAACGAAAAGAATCACCAACATGTTTCGTCGGTACGTATGAAATTCCAATATCCCGTATACCAAGGACCAGTAGTTACAGCTTGTTTCCGCCATCGTTCGATAGTGGCTATCGATCAGGCAACCTGAATACGAATGTGCATGGGCAAACGCCAGTGAGATTTACACACCAGCGCGCCAGAAGTGCAACCCTGTCGCTCAGTTCACCATCGACCCGGTACCCTGTGATTTCCCCAAGTCGATTGCTAATGGATGGAGCGTTCTGTCCGCCATGTGCGCACGAAGGTGCAGACTGGGAAGACTGTAGAATAATGATCCAGTGTTTTGGTGTAGGAAACGGTGGTAGACACCTTTACCGTGGGTGGACCAATCGAAACACACGCCAATGGCACTATGGTGCCTTAGGTCAGGGTGAAGGGATAAGGAACGCACCTACATGGATTATGGACCGACAGACTCGAACCGCCCACGTTCCAGACGGGTACACACGCAACCAAGTGGTTGCCCGATCAGTCCGTCTATCCATTGTGCCGTTAAATCCAATCTACAAACGTAAATTCCGTGCAAAAACACGATTAATATCTCGCGCATTCGCCCAAAGATTGGTGGCTAAACCACATCTCTACAGTTGGTATAAACGACTAATTCAGAAAATGGTAAGTCTGTCTCGTCGATTTGCCTTTTGTACTAAGTTTTTAACTGCATTTCGTAAGATCTACCTTTGTTTTGTGGAACGTAAACCGTTATCTGAGTTGTAACAGTCAAGTACCTTACATAAGTATTACACAAATGAAACGATGGTCTAAGTTCACTTGCTAGTTTATTCTCGATAAGACAATAATTAACTTTTTCAGTTTCCAATGTATCTGCCTGTACCGTAACAAGGCTAATTATGCACAAAACAGCCTCTCTGTCTTTATACAGAGATAGTTTCTAATTTTTTTTGTTGAAAACTGCACTGATAGACCGTGCATATATTAACGAGATCGTTTCTGTGAGATAACTCTGTCCCGGTTACGTCAGCTTCTTCCTGTCTTTACATCTTAATGTCCGTTCAACTTCTTTGCTTGCGACTTCCGCAAACTGGTTCATCAGTCGTCTACTCATGCCTAAAATCATCTGCGTAACCCTCAACACCGACCACAAGTTGGTTCACTCAAACCAATATGGACACGTAGGTTGAGCTGGAAACCTGTCAAACCCGGTGGACTATCGTTTTTACCGAATACCCCGTTTACACGTACAACATAAGGTTGACAATCTCACTACAAAGGTTTGAACAAGTCCACCGTACGTGTTCACCGTTTATTCCGTTGATCAATTCAAATCACCATTCCAGCTGATCAAGTGAACAGAGCGAGAGCCTCCAGAATTTCAGTTCATAACTGTCCTTTGCGCAATAAGCTGTACAGTCTGCCAGAAACCGTACGTTAAACATTACATCCGCTTGGATAGCATCAGCTCCATACTATCGGCAACACTGTAAGAAACGCTTCGTCAGCGTTTGCACTCTTCGTCCGTCCGTCGGACGGAAGTCCTGGACTGTTATAGTCGAAGTTTCATAATGCCTGTATGCTGAAAGAAAGTTCGGTCTTTAGGTAGAGAGAATACAAACAGGTTCTGCTACATTTGGCCGTTAGTTACTACACTGGCGTGGACAGTTATAACCGGGTATTGTCGAGTAGTTACATGGGCACGCAGCACAACTACAGGTGGAAAAACATGACACAGTAGAGACCAGTACAAATTTCCTAGATTTATCTGCGCTGCCATGTAATGTTCAGTAGTACAGGATGCTTATCAGATGTATCACAACAAGGTTGCTTACTGTGGAAGAAATGGTGCCCACAACTCTCAACCTTACTGTTGCAGATTTTTGTCTCTGGGAGCACGGCAAACCATAACGCATCGATTTTGCAGGACAAAATCATGCACACATTCTTACTGCCTAATCAGTGGAATCCCATAATAGGCTGGTTTATTGACTGAAGGGAACAAATTTATTTCGTATGCAAGCGTTGCTAGAAAGTCTTCAAGACAAGCATCAGTCCCTAAGTACAATCAATTCCAAATCGTTGTCAGGTTTACTTTGTATCAGTAACTTCGTAATCAGACTATTTGCTTGATACCAAATAATCAGTCACCTTTCTATGGCTATAAGGTTTTTACAGTTCAGCACTGTGCAACCTGATGATTTGGAGTTCACCTTAGCCAACCTGAAGGTATACAATAGGCAGATTATCTTAGTAATTCAAGCACAACAGCGGAAACACTACGTGTAGTTGCGATTATCAAGAAGACCGTAAGTCGGTGAATTTCTACTGGACAGGTGAAACGGATGTATTAGAATGATCCTTATGTCTTGAAAAGCAAGGCTGATTGACCCCATCCAACCAGTCATTGGAAGAGAAACACAGACAGTCTATTCCTCGCTGATATCTGCCAGCCATTAAGTATGACAGTACTCCATAACACAATCACTCTTTCTTCATTAGTTTTTTTCGATCCTCAATGCTGAAATTTTGAAAAAGCGGACAGTCAGGTGTTTAAGAGGAATTCATCATCTAGTGAATACATCTGTAAAGAATACAGAGTACATGTTGGGTGAAAAGTAAAGGAAATCAGTGAGTTTTGAATAACGACAGAGCTGTGTTTTGGCTTCAGTGGTAGCTCACTTTGATTGTCAAGATAATACGACAGCTATGCATGGTGTGAGGTAATCTATTCGGCTTGGTCTCGGTGGTCAAAACGTTCCGGTGACAGACTGTCCTTGGCTGCGGTCTTAGTGTGCAGTTTAACACAAGTAGGTGACAAGCATTTGTGGGGCGGCCGCGTCCCTTAGACGCTCGATGACGGATCCTTGCCAAAGCCATACTGCCAGATGATTCCATCTAGACTTCTTATGGTGCGCCGAAATTAGCTGAAGCCTGAATAGTCAAATATGTTTCTTGGGAATCTTGCCTGTCACTTTATCATATAAACGATACACATACTGGCGGACTAAATGTGTAAAGTTACGACAGATGGTATTTCGTGTGTGCTGATGAAAAAAGTTTCTACCAAATAGTCTTCGGAAAACACATTGTCCAAGGTGGGTTTATTCTCCACTAAGGTCACTGGAGGGAGTGACAATTGTTCTATCAAATTTTCCGTGAATAGCATTCTTCGTAAGAGTTTTAGCAGTTTGAAAAATCTGTCGTAACGTTGCGTAGTTTGGTGGTATTTGCCTGCTTTGTTCGTGAGCGGATGGGTTACATTCTTCTTGTTTCTTGTCCTACCCATGTCGATGGTACTGTAAAAATATCGTTTTCGTTGACCACCTGTCTGTTCACGGCTTTAATTTATTCTACGATATCAACTTAACTAAGAAGTCCTCATCGTGGGTTACGGATTGGAATGAATAGGACAACCACTGTCTCCTGTCAACCTGAGTATCACTCACAGCCGAATGTGGCTGAGGTGTTAATTTTGTTGTGCCCGAAGTGGTGGTCTTTGGCTCAGCGGACAACGCTATTGGAAAGTTGTCAAAAGCTTGAGCAAACGAATGTTCATGAAGGAAAAACCCTGCTGTCATCAGTCTGTGTTGGATAAAAAGTAATATCGAATCTCTTGACAGTTAGTGTAATCTAAGATTTATACGATAGTTAGCAAAAGATTTTGATAATTAAGCGCCATGACATTTAAAGGTAAGGCACAAACAACTTTAAATCTGTTACTCATTTTCATGGTCGAAATGTCACCCGTCAATTTGCACTTGTGTGATTCGAAACAAAAATTTGGCGTAACAATATTTATTCTGGTACACTAGAAGGTCGCACAAGAATTTAAAGTTTGGGATCGCTACAACTGGGGCCAATTATCGAACATGAAGTAAAATGTTCACATCTATTGCTGTAAGCCCAAATCAGGATGGCGTTGGCTCTTAGTTTCAGCAGCCCCTATGCATACTGAACCATTCACAGGGGACAACCCTGTATTATATACAGGTGTTGGCTTTGTGATTTTCTTCCAGTTGGATATTCCCTGTACTCCCTTCCGTCCGATAGACATCTGCCTTTCTCTGTATGAACAAAACTGCAGCCTAGACGATTGCCGTGATGCAAACCGCAAAATATTTGAAAAACATGGCTGGAGCTGAGTTCGTTACGGTAAAACAGATGTTCCCTCACTCACAGGAGCTCAAAATGACACACACAGGCCCCGGTGTATTCATCTGCCTTGTCAGCTCATGCGTCGTGCATCGTTTTGTACGCCTTAGACTACCCTACTATCAGCTTTAATGGCCTGCATCCCCTCCCAAACATCCGGTCTTCTATGGCTTCGTTTTCGTTCGTATTGCAAAAGCAAGAAAGCGATCGACCTAAGGATATCAACAGGAAAAAGATGGTATATGATGACTGAACACAAGCATTGTCTCATACTAAAAACAATACAGAAGAAGCGATTCAGTCAATGCTAGAAATAGTAAACATCGAAGAACCACTACTTACACGCAACACACGAAAATGTTACAGTAAAAAAATCAACAGAAGGAGAGAATGTGTGCCTTCCACGTGGTATTGCATTTATCTCGAATTTCTTAACCGCTGACGCATTCTAGAAAATATATAGATGATTTTGTCCTTCAAGAAGATGCACGCTTATTGTTTCCTTTTGAGTCGTGCAACGTTGGCAGACAGCTGTCACAAGCATTTGTTGCCAAAGCACTTCTGTCAAAACTGAGCGGCTATATTTAACACGTAATTGACAACCTTCCTTTCTGAGCATAACCCTCTGCCCACTCTTGGGACTATTGGGACTTCCGCTATTCCGGACCACCTTAATCCGCTTACAATGCATTTAGTATGAGGCTTCTCACTATACACTCAAGCTGCGCTGTCAGACAGAATACCGCTTGATCTCCACATGGCAGCAACCAGTTCGGACTTACATTATATCTGTTTACTTCGAGATAATAAGCAGCAGGCTTTTCAGGTTGGTAAATTCAACAGAGTAGGTCGACCGTCTTGTTTATCATCATCTGTACTGTTGAACCTGGTCCTTTCAGAAGAATAACCCTTGTGGGGAGGAGTCACTGTGATGAAGCAGAAGTTTTATTCATCACATTATTGACGGAGAATTACCGAAACATCTTTGGGAATGCTGGATACATTGTCAAGCTAGTTTCTAATGAACCATGATCAGGACGAACAAGTGAATCAGGTAACTTATATCGTAAGACAATAATAACGTTTCGTAATTTCTCGCCAGCTGCTACATATAACGACAGTGAAGCACAAACCAATCAATCGAACCGGACTCACAAATTAAATACATATACACACTAGGCTGTCATTTGTTAAACCAGATTAGATGAAAGTTCAAGGTCGGTAACTTTTGCACATGGGGGACTGGCTTGTTGCGCGCGATCAGTAGCGACACGAGTGACTTACGGACAACGGGCTTATGATGATTTATCAACTCGTTGAGAGTGACTGTCGAATCGGCCGCATAACTGACCTCTAGCAGGTGTCTGGCGGCAGAAAAAGCCGGCTTGTGCTATCCGGTGAGGTCAAGTCTGAACACGGTCTGATACAGTTTGGGGCATGCTCCATCATCCTGTGATGCAGTGATCCACCATTTAGGAAATTCAAGTGAGGGTACCAGACTAGCAATCCACAATGTGAATAAAACACAATGGACTTATTTCCAGATGTGACGTTCCTAAAATAAATATAAAACATGAAAAAGATGGGTATATGTAACTTTTTAGAGCATGCTTTCTGTGGAAAGAATCAGCAGCTGAGCAGAGCTCGATGATTACTAATGTCGAAAGGTTTAAAAAGTAACTTAGTTGGATGAATATATTGCCAGATTCATCGATAACACGACTAAAAGACACGGGGACATGAACCGAAATAAAACTGTGACCATTTATACTCTGCACTTGGTTAAATTAACGACTATCAAGACACAATAGAATTAAGTTGGCAATAACGAAATATTTTTTCCAGATTCAGCTTAACTCAGTGAACGGTGAATACCCGTTCTATCCATTCATTAAGACCAGGAGCTGGATACGTCGGTGTTGTGACCCGAGATCTCTGCCACACTGACGAAAAATAACTTGAGGAAGGAACCAATAAAACAAGGATAAAACTATGAAAAGAGTGTTAATTACAGAAGCCAGAAATTTTATGCCTATGCCAGTCATCGACTGGAACAATCTGCTTCATCGGATAGTGCTTGTAATTACTCCTTTGAGTAACTGTGAGATTTTCAGCCACTTTAGCAGACACAGTCTTCATATTTCAGAACCGTGTAGTTGCTTGATTACCCCGTCCCTTTGGTCAACTGTTGATGATTCTAATTC